>JAVDPK010002781.1:300982-320315 GCA_034780415.1 Cichlasoma orientale | reverse complement strand
GCCTCAGAAACCACAAGTTAACAGCACCCCAGATAAGAGCCCACCTAAATGCTTCACAGAGTTCAAGTAGCACACACCTCTCAACATCAACTGTTCAGAGAAGACTGAATTAATCTGAACTTTATGGTTGAATTGCTGCAAAGAAGCCACGTCTAAGGAAGAACAACAAGAGGAAGAGAATAGCTTGGGCCAAGGAGCACAAGGAATGGACATTAGACCAGTGGAAATCGGTCCTTTGGTCTGATGAGTCCAAATTTGAGATTTTTGGTTCCAAAAACTATGTCTTTGTGAGATGCAGAAAAGATGAATGGATGGTTCCTACAAGTGTAGTTCCCACTGTGAAGTAAGGAGGAGGACGTGTGATGGTATGGGGGTGCTTTGCTGGTGACACTGTTGGTGATTTATTCAAAATCCAAGGCACACTCTCCCAGCATGGCTACCACAGCATTCCGCAGCGACATGCCATGCCATCTGGTTTGCGCTTAGTGGGACCATCAATTGTTTTTCAACAGGACAATGACCCCAAATACACCTCCAGGCTATGTAAGGGCTATCATATCATATTATACTCATGTGTACAGGAATATGACTACATGATGCACCCGCATTACATAATCTGCTGATATCAATGCATTTTGTATAACATCACCATAATCATAATGCACCCATGTTGTTTACATTTGAGCAGTATTGTTGAGCAGTAGGTATGGCTTTAATGTTGCTCAATGATGAGTCATAGTCTGTTCTATTTATGGCCACAAATCATCCCTGACAAACATCTTAGACATTATTCAGCCAATCAGAAGTTGACACCACAGGCTAATCAATAAGGCTCCACTTCAAATAAATACAGCCAAAGTGTAGAATGGGTACTAATCTAGAATATGAATATGAATATTGCAATGTACATCTTTGAAGAGTAAAGAACAAATTTCATGGCTCTACTCCTTGTGGTTTTAGAGTCTAAAGACCGGAAAGGTAAAACCTCATGGATAGATACACAGAAAGATGGATGGACAGACAGACTGTATGGTGACAATATCCTCCCACTTTATTTTGTGCACAAACTTCTTCTGCTCTGCCCATAAAAAGATTTAAATTTGAACACGATCCACTTCAAGGTTCTCTCCTCATGCAGCTCTATGCCACTCCCAGCATGTCTGCTATTTTTTTAGCTTGCTCCCTTGATGTCCCATTCTAAATATGTGCATGCACACATCTGCGATCTTGACCTCAAACTTGCACATAGAGCAAACATCAAGTTCTGTGTCAAAGTGGTTCCTCTTTAATGCTGAGGATCATCAGTGATGATGGAAGATGGGTACAGCCCAATTTAAAGTAGAAAAGTCAAGAACAGCTTTTTTCTCCTCTTCGATTTGGTGCAAATGACGTAAAGTGCAGCGCCCACCACTGTGCGCCCACTTTAAGTGCATTGAGAAGACAAGAAATTTTAGCCACATGAACATAATTGTTGCAAATCCCCCAATCTGCTCACTGGATTCAGCTCCCTGGCATTTTGCTCTCTTCCACAAAATGAAATAAAAATTCAAGGGTCACCGGTATGCATCACAGAGACAGTGATCAGATTAGGTTAAAATCAGCTGATTAACTGGGGCCTTTATGTATGGAGTTCTATGCTCTTCCTGCAAGTGCTCCAGTTTCCTCCCAGAATCCAAAGTATTGCACATTAACTGGTGATTTAAAAAAAAAAAATTATAATCTATCAATTATAGATGTGGATGTGAGCATGCATGTTTTTTTGTTTCTCTGTGACACACTGGAGACCTGTCCTGCCTTTCACCCAGACTCAGCTGTTATACCGGTGTTTGGCAGTTCCTGCATTTGCTAGTATGGTAGGGTATGTTTGGGTCCCAGTAACATTAATGTCATTATCAGACAGTGATCATGACACTCCGTGCCATTTATTTTGTGACCATGTGGACTTGAAGAGAAAATACACTACAATGCACCAACTACGCCTTCAGACAGATGGTGTGGGTGTCCACAATCATATCTGTTCCACATTCAAAAATGACGTTTGATTACTTATCATTAATTGGAGAAAGATTAAAAATGGAAATCTAACAATCTCATGCTAAAACTTAGATGTGCCAAAATAAAAGCCCTTTCCCTGTTAGCAACATAAAAAGCCTGAGTTTCAGTTTACTGTTGAGTTGTTAAAATAATTTTCTTTTTCACAGGTGCACACACACACGCACGCACGCACGCGCACACACACACAAAAAAAACATACATCTAGCATAGTCTAGCATAGTCACGTCTGTCTGCCAGTGGCTGTCTGTCATTATCAGCTTTGATAATGCCTAATAGTGTCCTCAACAAAGATCCCTAACAGGATGAGTTTATTTCCCCAGCTCTTTGCAGCTTATTGGCTGGGGCCTCTACTTCTAATCACCTTTCATTACAGCCTTCTGATCCCCAGCTTCCCTTTGTACACCGCGTCTCATCGTCTTTATTTTCCGCTCTAATTGCATGTGAAAGATGCCCCCTTTGATTCTGCCTGCATGCCAAAGTGCTATCAGAGCGGGAGTGTCGAAAAGTGTCATGTGTGTCTCTCCACTTGGAGGATGAGTGAGCCGCATATTCACCTGCTGAGGACAAACCTATTTCTCCCCGAGATATGACGTATCCATCACCAGCTCAGCGGATATCAACGCGATCTGTCAACATAATAGCAAATGGTGGTGTGTGTGTGTGTGTGTGTGAGTGTGGAGGGGGGGGGGGGGGCTGGGGAGGGGTGGAAAAGAAAAACATGCAGATCGGTGCTTTGAATTGCGTAGTTATAGTGAACTCGGATTTGTTTGTGGGTGTTTAATTTTCTGAGCAGCGTGACCATGATATACCAGAGTTGCCAAGTGTTGCTTGTTCTAATTTATTCTCTGCTGACAAAAAGAAGAAAAAAAGACTTTTCCCCGTGTACCTTTTTTCTTTTTTCAAATGCCATCATTTGTTACTGTTCAGAGGAGGTTGTGTACCCACGATGTTAGGGTTGTTCACTGTCAGTGTTTAACCTTTTCAGTATGATATCCCTAGGACCTTTGGTGGCTACTGTGCGGTCCCAGAAAGGCTTGTCTGCAGATTTTATACAGCGTTTCTTCTTCAGGAACTTGCACGATCCCTCAGAGTGGGAAAATGTACTATACATAAGGTACAATTAGATAACGGTGGCTCACTTTGAAGAAGTATCAGTCTAACAAGGGCCTTATTTTGGTAACAAATTCATGGAAGGGCACTTGAGCGGCATAGTATCTGCTTATTGTTAAGCTAGTGTTCCAGGATGGGGAGACTGGAACAGGAGAGACACAGAGAGACCTCACTCTGACAGAATCTAATCACGAGTTGTCCTAACATATTACAACTGACTTAAGCTCTATCTTTCCTCCCAGTTAACTCTCACTAATTCAGAATCAAAATAACCAGCGAGACTGAGACAAGGAGAGAAAGTGAGACAGGGAGGCGAGATTAGGAGATGGCGAAGGGGGAAAAACACACACACACACACACACACACACATCCCTTTCTGACTGAAATAGAAGAGTACTTCCGGCTCCAATTTCGGCATATGCTAGGGTGAGCCGCAGAAAGATAAATGAGCTCTCCAGCACCAAGAGGAAACCGATTCTTTATCTGGCATGCCTCTATTTACTGACATTAAGAATGATAATATCAATCAGCAAGCTGTCAGCAACCCAAGTGGGCTGTGAGGAGAACAAAGTTTCCACTGTCTCCCTTATGAAACGTTTACAAGGAGATGTTGATGTACCTGCCATTCAGGTGCAAATAATGTCATCACTGCACACCCTGATCGGGGCATGCTGCTCCACCTTAGTGATGAGTAAAAGTGCCCAGGGCCCTTTCCCAAACCTAGTGTTCATAGCTAGGAAAAATAAAGCTGACGGGTTAATGAGCTAGCAATCACCACAACAAGGAGAGCAGCATAGCACCAACATGTCTGTACTCCCCATCTCCCTGTGAAATATAGCTGTGGGTAACAGAATTTTTTTTCTACCTTTAGCGGTGATGAGCAGGAGAAAACACATGGCAGCAGCATCAGGGAAGCGTCTGTGTAATTACTTTTGGCCATCTTTCAAACCTTTCTCTCTCAGGAGAGAGATGTGTGACAACATATGACAAGAAAGCCAACAGGCTTTCCATACAGAATAATGGAATCCATCATCACTGAGGCAGACACACCTGTCTGGCTTTGAGAACAATGCCACACTGCCTATTTATTAGGTGCCAGAAAAGTTTATGTTTGTGCGGTGACAGTGACAGCAACTTGATCCTTTTCATTTTTGGAAGGGGGATCTCAAGCTTTGGGGAAAGGAAGGAGGAGGGGAAAGTCTGACTCACATATTTTCTTCTCTCGGTGGTGCACAGTGAGTTCTCTTTTTTCCTGATAGCTGTCTGCTAAGGAGTCAGAAGACAAATAACAAAGACTGTCATTCTCCAGGAGGATTTCACTAATTCTTTTTTTTTTTTTCCTCCCCACAGAAAGATATTATATCCTTCTGACACTTCAAGTCCAGGGCCAGCGCTCAGTCTTTCCTGGATTTTTGCAAAATATGGAATTGTTTAGCAAATCAGGGAACGATTTAATCATTTGTGCTAGTTTGGCATTTATATCCAGCATGGACACAACTGATTAATAATAAGAAGAAACCAGATTTCATGGCAGGGAGAATCTGCCAGAATTTTTCTTCAAAACTAACTTAGAAAAATAATTATTAAACTAGTGTCTGTTTACCGCAAACACTTGACAGTTAAAGGTGGACGTTCATGCATATTAAGCACTATTACTGCTACTGCTACTGTCCATATACACCCTGCCCACTGGGCAGGATTTAGTCAGTGCATTAAGTATATTGGGCATAAGGTGCAAAACACATCATTAACACCTCTCCTCCCAAAAACCAAACAAAAAAAGAAAAGCCGATACAAACAAACAAATAAACAAATCAATAGAAAAAAAAAATGCTGCATAAAATGAATAAAAAATAAAATACAGTTTTCTAAGCTTATGAAAATTAGACTGAGCCAGTGTGCTGTTGGTCTGTGACCACTCAGCAGGCCATCACTCTAGTTTGATTGTCAGCCAGCCGTGTTGACATGGTCCTTTACTGTCTTTACTGCTGGCTGCCATCTTAACAGTTAATAATTAGGTTTCCTCCTGCCACAAAACAGAGTGCCACGTTGACAAAAGCCAATGGCAACCGAGGTGGCGGTGTGGCTGCCACATTATAAATAGTCTGACCGAATGATTAATGAGAGGGGCCACAGAGCTAAAGCAGCAATCTCGCACACAGACAAAAGCTGCCTGCACAGCTGCCTGCGCGCACACACACACAAAAAAAATTAAACAAAACCCAACAAGACAAGCCCTGTCGCCGGATAGAAACAAGAACTGAGGCGGAGTGGCAGGGAAAGTGGAAACATGCCAAGTAAATAAATTACTGAATTTCGACCGACAGCTTATGATGACTTTATTTAACCTCTAAGCGCTTTTGGGGAATCCTCATTAACATTTTGACACACTCAGTTGAATGGCGGGGTCAGGCAGGTTCCAAACGCATGGGAGGTTCGGAAGAGGCGGGCAAATTCTTTTGTGATGATTATGAAGTACAGACGTGGGAGAAAAGGGGAAAAAAAGAGCATGACAGAGAGCCCTACACAATTCAATTGTTTACGGAGCTAGAATTTTTGCCTATGCAAGTCAGGCCAAAATCAAATTTTTTTAAGATGAGAGATACTTTTGTTAGTGTTTGACACGCTGACATTGTCGGTAAATGCCTGTTATATTACAGGAAAACCTGAGCTGTTGCCTAACAAATACTCAAATTGCTGATCCCGCACCTCTCCACACACTAACAACATCGATCTGTTTGAATTCCGACTTTGTCTGCTTGTTTCCCTTCCCTTCAGTTTGGAGTTTTGACAGCAAGTCATATTTCCTCCCCGTTTCAATCATCTACCTTCATGTCACTTCACAGTAATACAGTCTGAGCACTTCTGCTATAAATGTGACTTGTTACCATTTTCAAATTGCACTCATCAAAGCAGACATATCAAATCAACCAAAGGATGGATTGGATGGATGAATGGGTAATAGCAGTGACAATAGTGACAAATATCTGGTTTTTTTTTCCTCTCTTGAGGGAAAGATCCACAAACAAACATAGATGCTGTATTGCACCACCGGCCAACAATTATCTTGAATATTTGGATGTACTGCTGCTTCAAGCAAGTTTTTCCATTTGATGGTTCTTATTCTTCCCCTCCACTTTGCTGTGCTCAGCTAGCAGGGCTCTCAGTCGTCACAACATCTCCCTTTAATGCCCCTGACAGGGGGTTATTTGCTTCCATATATGTTTTCTCTCCAATTACACCATGGCAGGCTGGAGGCTGCCAAGCCACACCGCTGAGATGCTGATGGTCACCTCTTTGACTAGTCCTTCCTGCCTCCTGCACTATATTTTTCATCTTTTTAGATTCTATTAGAGAGGAGGACTCTCTCATTTGTCTGTCCTTGGTCGAAAGTGTTGTTTAACACCTGACAAGCATCAGCACTACAATGTGAACTGCTATTTGCTATAGGAAGGTAGTGCTGGACCTCTATTTTCAATTTTATTTTTCCAAGGTGTACGTCTGGCACGGGCACGGCATCAACATTTTACAAGAACGGCATAAAAATATTCGTATCCTAAAGTTTTAATACATTTAATCTGAGTGTAATACTGGAAAAAATATTTCATGTGCACACAAGTGTTCAAAGAGATAAAGCAGCTACAGTAGCCTGAGCTGTCATGGGGATGTGAATTACCACACACACACTTTTTTAATTATATCAAAATACTTCAGCCTGAATATTTAATGCAAAGCACAACACAAATATACACCAAAAACATTAATTAGGGTAATTTGCCTGATTCTTTTTGGCTCTTTACAGATATCAGCCTGTTCAAAGATAAAGTCAAATGACACCCGGGGACTGATATCTCAAATATACAAGATGCAAACCCTCTGAATCAATAGAGCAAAACAGACAGCATTTGTGAGTATAGCTTTAAGCTAAGTGGGATGCCAAATGCAAAGGCTGCCATTGATACCACAATGAAAAATGCATGATTTCAGAGAGAGCAGCCTTTTATCTACAAGGCAAGATCAATAGTGGGAAGGGGTTATGGAATCAAAGTTGTTTTGCTGGTGTAGTAGTTAACTGACACTCTTAAAAACATCTGAATGCAATTTGAAAGAACAAAGCATGCTAAAATACAAATGGAGGAGAGTAAGGCAAAGTTCTTTGGGTTGATAAACTTTCTTTTCACATTCAGGAAAGCAAAATCAAACACTGAGTGTACAGGGCAACAAAAGTCAGATTCATTTACTACTGAGAGGCGCTACTCAGGATCAGTGATACATATTTTTATTTTCTTTTTGGCTTGAACTTGAGCACAATAAAAATAAAAACTACAATAACTGAACTGACAAATTCTAAAAATCAACGAGACACCGCGCTCTTCTGTTCTTCTGGGGGAAAAAAAGGCTTTTAATCATTCATTAAGGTGCAGACTATTGTGGGACAAGCAAAGAAATTCAGTACTAAAAAATAATAACAGTGGAAGAAGCACTAATGTGTTTTACCTGGGTGAATGTTGCATTGTAATAACGATATAAAATACTCAAGTATAAAGAAAAAATATGTATGAACTGAAGATTTTATTACTAATCATGTAAAAATACTAGTGTTAGGTTCATGATATATTACTGATATATGCATGTATTGGAGCACCTTGGTTTAGTCATGGCTATTTTTTTTTATACTATTTTTTTCAACTTACAGTGTTTGGTAGCTGTAAAATAAAATAATTCACTATATATATATATATCATCTGAGTCTATAGGTAAATAGTTACTATGGCTGTCATATGAATTCAAAGTACAGTTTTTCCAATGAATTATAGTAAAGTTTAACTTTTTATAATATATAGCAAAAATCATCCACAATGTGAGGACAACTCTCCTTGGTAGTGGCCTAAATACATATGCAGGATTTTAAAGAAGAACAAATGGACCCAGCGCGAGCTCTGCCTATACTAAAATAAATCATTTGGCCTACCATCACATCTGAACACTGATTTCACCATGACACTGACACAGCTAATTATTCTGTAACTCGAGCCATGCCTCTGTCCTGACCCTCGCCCTGTGAGCGGACTGAGGAAGAGCCAGCAGCTTTCAGCAGAGGCTTCGGACCTGTCTGGCCCGAGAATGTGACAGGAGATAGACAGAGAAGCGAGAAAAAAAGAGAGAGAGAGAGAAAGAGAAAGGGTCACAGAAGAGAAATAGAGACACAAGAGAGCGAGACAGAAGAGACACAAAGAGAGAGGAAACATGAGAGAGAGAGAGAGAGGAAAAGAGGCAATGAAAGTGAGTGGAAATGACTGACAGACAGAGGATTCATCACAGGTAAAGAGTGAAGGCTCTGGCCACAGAGGGACTTGGTGAGAAAGCTAACAGATAGCAATCTGAGTTTTCACTCTGCGCCACGGCTAACAGCTAGCAGCTACCCTGTCACCGCTGCCTAAACAAGCCCAGTGTTTTCATCTCCATATACACAACGCGGCACTCTGCCTTTTCTTCTGATGGAGATAAGATGTATAAATTATGAGCAGCTGACAAAGTCTACTCCAGCGCCCCCGGCGTCTCATCAATCACTAGCCTGTGTGTCAGCAGGTAACTGACGTGGCCCCCGGAGGCACAGCCCCCTCTTTAGGTGTGTGAGTGTTTTTGTGAGTGCAAAAATGTGTGTTTGCTACTGTGAAACTGAGCCTTTGTACAAGTCTGAGTATCGTGCCTGTGTATGCGTGTGCAGTGTGAGAGGTTGTGTGAACAGCTGATTCAGTCTTAACTCCACGCTATAAGAGACAAAAAAGAAAAAGAAACGCATACAACTTGCGCACACCAGCAAGACAAAAACAACGCCTGAGTATGTGTGTGAACTCAAGGATTTACTGCTACACCTTGGGGTTATCTGATGTGCTGATATGCGCCAAAGAAAAAACTAAATTCTAGACACACAGAGAAGCATGAAAAAAAAATGTAATCAGCTACCAAAAAAAAAAAAAGGGTGAAACTAGGAGCCAGCCTGCTGGGTGGAGTACTGGAGGCCTTTGAAGGCCAGTGGTAGACCACCCAGTATGATTATTGGTATTAACAATTTTCCATGAGCCTCATTTTTCCCCCCCACGTCTGTAAGCGTAACATGATTTAGTCCTTTGGTTACGAGGGCAGCCATGACAGAATTACGTGCAAAAATACACTCGAACTGCATTTTCAGTGAACCGAATTCACAGATATTATAAATGGGAACACTTAAGTGTTTAACAGATCACTGCTAAAGTAAGCAACATAATTACACAGTGTGTCAGCAAAACAGTATAATTACAAGCTACAAGTTGTCAGTGACTGATTTCACATCATTCCCATTTACAGGCCAATCATAGTCTTTTCACTACTCATGTTTACCAGAATAAAGACCTAATTTTATTGCAGTAATTACAAGTTGTTGTGTCCAAATGGAACAGATTACCTTGGCACTACAGAGTGTTAATGAAAGGAAAAAAAAAAAGATAGAAATAAGTATTTAATGAGTTTGCTTTTTATGGAGTTTGTAAATTTTTTTGCCTTGAGACGATTCTGAAAAAGCCTATTTGAGTTAATACTGAATTTCCATCTGGGGACAGACTTGTGCGTGGAAAACCTACTTCGAAATGAGTGCATTCAGTGAAACATTCATTCCTTTTGAAATATATTGGTATATAGCCTCAAACCACATAACTGCCAAATTACACAATGTTTGTGCAGATGGCCCAAAGCAGGTAGCATTCGTTCACTCACACAATATCGATCTGCTGCGCTCGAGTGAAGTTCAAGAAGGAGCGAACGAAACTGAAAAATTTTGACTCCCTATGGGGACAGGAGAAACAGCTCATCTCAGCACCAAAGAGAAGGAGGGCTGTCATGTTTTGTGTGATGAGCTGAAAGACTAGACGGGGGCCTGGAGCAGCGGTGTATTCCTTCCCCTATAAACAAACCTCCAAAAACAAACAGTTCCACCCCACAGAGAAGGAGATGGGACAGTGAGACAAGAAGGAAGGGCAGACAGGTGTCACGGAAGAATGACATCTATGACAGAGGGCACTGAGAGACAAGCTGGAATAGATAAGAGGACGAGCTGAGACATCATGAAAGGAGCATCAGACTTGTTGTCTCCCTCTTTCTGCCCTGCTGGTTTGGTTTGGATTGTAGGCTAAGACTTCATATTTTGATCAAGCTGACATCTCATGAATTATGTACCATACGCCATTAGCATTAGTTAGAGCCATCGCGGTATCAATGATACCATTGTTTTGAGGGGGGTCAAGTCCTGAGACACATTATCTTTGAAAACCCTTCTGCAAAGAAAGGAAGAAGATGTCTGGAATTCAGCTGACAAAAGCACTCAGTTGTACTGAAATCTGATGAGTCTGACAGGATGTGAGCCCATCTGATCTGCGGCAGTCTCAATATTCCCTTACAGGGGGGGAAAGATAGAATGGACAAGCTGCTCCTCGCTGTGCTTTTAGCACAGGTGTGATGAAAGTCAGAGCTGCCGCAGCTCAGCCCACCTCTCGGATTACCCCCGAACACGTCTGGTGACGGACGTTGCCAGTTGGCAGGCAAAACGCTAGGAAGTGATGCCCGCTGTGCCCTATCCATCTCCCTGCTGCATGGAAACAGCATATCAGGTGATCCCCAGGGATAACTATCATTATATCATATATTAAATGTCTTGGGCTATGGGTTACAGTTGTATGTCTTAACAAGATAAGAGACAGATCGTACAGAATGGGACAAAATAGGTTGGTGCTACAAGGTCAACACTGTCAGTTTGATCTCTGGCACTTCTGGGATCTGTTCATCACTGTGAGGTGAAAGAAAAAAGGAGATAAACAAACAGTAATAAGGTGAAACTGAGCTCCATTGCCTGTCAAAATGGCTCTGTTTGCCACCCACTGACTACAGTAGAGTATTTCCTGTATTCATTTAATCAGACTTGATGAAATGACAAACCTTTGTTCTACACTGCCTGGAGAAGTTTTGTGAAATAAAATATGTGTTACTAATCACGACTTGCGAGTACATCTCACAGGATATCTTATTAGAGACCTTTACAGCTCGTTGGCTCCGGTTCACTTTCTTAAGTGTGGTACAGTACAGTAGAAGTCAGACATCACAAATCTGTCAGCTTGCAGCAGCACGCCAACTGCAAATAGAAAGTGAATGGAGCTGTCAGAGGTTACAGCTCCTTTGATAAACACTGAAAGATGCAAATAATTTGACACTGAAAATTATAAAAAATGCCAGGCTGATAAAATTAGGAGCTTAATACTCTCTGTTTTAGGATGTAAAGCATGTTTGATCTTGTATTTTTAATCAAGTTTCAGAAAATAGAAGCTTGCACCTTTGTTCAACTCTCATGACAACAACGCAACCAAAGAAGGATGATAGTAAAACATAGTGGATGAGTGGCACTAAAAACATTGTGGCATTAAGGTCCTTCACCTACTTCACTGTCCATCAGTGCCCTTTAACCCCGTGCCAATCCTTCACAGCCTTTTCCGACACTCCCATAATGACATAAAAATGCTGTCTGAGTGTCACTTGACCCCTTTGCCCTCGCAGTGACCTCTATAGTGCACCCTGGACAACCCCACAGCCTTTTACATATTTCTGCGAGCATTGCTCCCTCTCCTCCGCTGTCTCAACTTAATTTCCTTTGTCCAATTCTCCCATCGCCCTGCTCATCGGCCCGCTTCTCTTTTCCATTTTTCTGCTTCTATTCAAAACTTGAGAAGGAAAAAGAAAAAAAATGGCTCCTCACCAATGGAAATCACAGGGATAAGTGGCTATTCAGAGAGCGATTGTTGGGGAAAAGGGCGGCTGCAGTGTTTGTGAAATGCAGATAGGGAGACTGTGTGAATTGGGTAAAGACACATAAGAGTGGAGTGCTAAAGGGGCTCACTTTAAACTTCTATAGGAACAGAAGTGCTAAACAACCCGTAAGCAGCACACAAGCACCACAAAGAATGAAACCGTCAGGGGAACTTTTGACTAGTTGAGCATTTCATAAGCTCAGTTTTCTTTAAAACAAATGCCTATTCCCCATAAATCATTCCTGAAACATTCATCCCATAACTTAAAGCACTTTTCTTAGTTTAAATACATATGGCGTCTCCATGCCATTCAGATGTGAAGCTCCTGACAAGCTAAGACCTAAATGCACCAGATTTGACTGGTTAATCCTGTAATAAACCAACCTTTTTGTCTCTCAGGTGAAAAGGTTGCACACTTAGGCCTACTTCCCTCAATCTACAGAGTTCCTCCCGCCTTAGCTTCCAACCTAAACATGCTCGGGCCCTCATCAGTGGCCTCTCCTACCCCTCCTCAACCACCTACCCACCCGCATGCAGAAGCTACAAAGCCGGAGGTGTCAAGACTACCTGTCTCAACAGCACCCCTCTTACCTGACCTGCGGATAGCCCTCAGGGACATTAATTATAGAGTAGTCTGACTTGTTGAGAGGAAAGAGACGGAGAGAGAGAACGAGCGAGTGAGGGAGAGTGACACAGAGTGAAAGACAGAGAGAGAGAGAGAGCAGAAAAAGATAAATGCAGAGATGTTGTTACAGAGGCTGTCACCTCCTAATCATGTCATCCTGCTGTACAGAGGTGATGCTGAGGCTTTGCTCGATCAGGTTTCCTATTCATCACCAGCATTGGTTGGTTGGTTGGTGGTGAGGTGTTCGAGGATGTGTACAGGCAATGCATGGTAGGCCGGTAATTCATTTTTCCAAAGTTCAAACTTGAAACTTATGTCCAGACCTGACTGTTCTGCTTCATCAGCTGGCAAAAAAAACACCACCTTTCATTAAGATTTAAATTGCAACATGGTGCATGTTGTGCCATTGTGAGGTGTAGACACTCCCTGTCTTTTACAATCTTTAAATAGCCATTATCTGTTCTTTATAGACATTATTAAAATATGCTGTCTAAAAGCTACGGAACTGGATATTTTCAAAATTCAAAGTTAGAAAACATTTCTGTTCAGGACCACTTAAAAGAAACATGCAACATAAAACCACCGCGTCTATTTCTGAGCGTTCAATACTCTGTTTGCGGGCTGAAACACGGATCTATGATAATATGACATTTCAGTGTGTGCTTTTAAGTTTCTGTGTGGACAACAATGTCTAGTGCCGAAGCGTGGAAACAGGCACTCAACTGCCACCATGTGATCAGAGCAATCTGTCCAAACAAATGGAAGCTTCTGCTGCACATTACTGCGTTAGATTAGACGACTTGTGGTCATTTGATTCCCTACTGTCTCGACAGCTCTCGTTTCTAATGGACTGAGTGGGATTTCACAAAACGCAAAATTGGAGGAGGTCAACGTGTTTGAAGGTTACCCCTGTCGGGAATCAAAATAAATAACATTCAGGTGTGCTATTGTCTGTCAGCTGAGTGTCTTAATGATGCCAAGTTAACACATACTAAATAACAGTGTCTCCCTATGCACTGACAGCCTCAGAAATAATTGACCAGCGTGCTCCAAACTGAGACGCAGTAGGCAGAGAATTCAATCCTGCAGCTGACAGAACCCATTGAGCATGTCACTAGATTTTGCATTATACACAAAGCAATGTCAGGTCAGGGATGCGGCCTCCTGCTAGTTATCTGCGATTGCATTTCTGAGGGTAAATTACCTGGCTCTCCATAATATGGTCTAGTTAACTAATTTCCTGACAGCATGCCATCTCTTAAAAAAAAAAAGTCTCAGATTTACTGCCTGTCAAAAACATGATGGGCCCTTTTCCCTTTTTTCTCTTCTCAAAATGCTTGGCACCCTCTCAACTACTGTAAGAGATCATATTCAATATCCTCTCTCTGTGTGCCGAGGACATCTCTAATATCAGACAAAGACATACGGCTGAAGATGAACAAAAAGAAATCTAACCTTATTATGTTTGAAGGCTACCAGCAGTGTGTCATTTCATCCAGTTCCCATGCAAAAAAAAAAACACTGCTGGGGGGGTTTGTAAGCACTGTAAGATAGCTCTAAAGCTCTTAGCAAGGAAACAGGGAAATCCATTATCCTTTATCCTGCTGACCCGTGTGCACTAACAAGTACACACATACAGTATATGGTGTCCTGTCATTTTGTTGTTATACATGTGTATATTCACTTTCTGCCAGAAAAGACACTCCGACAACAAAAACTCACCTCAGCAAACGGGGTCACGGGGAAACTTAATCGCACACAGACAAAGCATAGTTTTACCTGTGAGAGCACGGCCTTCTGCTGATAACGACAAATGTGACAATAACACACAGTGATGGTGTGAAGGCTTCCTTTAAGCTATACTGTGTAGGGTGAACAATCCCCCTCCCCAACATCACACCACCCACCCAACCACCCACCGCGGAACTCAACGGTGCCTGTTTTAAAGTTCACAATGCATGCCAAGGTCTGCCCACCCACTCTTTTCTCTCTGCTTCTTTTTGTATGTGTTCGCATTGAGCCGGACGATGTGGCCTATCATCGTCTCGACAATGACAGTAGGTGGAAACGCTAGCTTTCATTACACAAAGTATAAATAGTGTAATCTATCAGCCCTGCCAATCAGGATGATTGATTATGGGCTGTCAAGGAGGAGAGTGACACATTAGAAAAGTTTGGTTAACAATGCCTGTAGCTGGTGCGGGGCTGCTGCCACCCAGCCCAGTGATTAATGTGTTGTCAGTCTGTAATCCCACACCCACGCTTAATGAGGCAAGAATTTATCATCTCGGCAGAGTGGCAGATGTCAGGGGGAAAGGAATCCAAGTGCCTGGAAACAATATACTTTTTCTAGCCTGTGCTTGACATGTCTGACAAGCTCTAAAAACCACAAAGAAGGCCTGTGTAAGCACAAACTTCAGTGGAGGGACTTTCAGTTCTGTCCTGGCTCCGTCCTCTGTTGCTGGCTCATGAAAGTCACTGTTGCTGAAAGATGACTCCATCTCCATTAACACTGCACTGAACAACAAACAACTGGTATAATGGATTAAAGCTCGAGTGATCCAGCACACTGGGGGAGACAGGGAAGACTTCTAAGCACCATGTTTTTTTCATACCAGCCCTCTGAGGTCCAAGTGCTGACGACCCTCACCCTCACCCTACCTTGGGCAATCATAATATGTAACGTTTTGTTTTCATAAACTGTTTTCCAAAGTCTTGGCAATCTGGGAACAAAGGAAATAATTATTCGGTGTCTCATAACTGACTCTGTATGGACTTCCCCTGCCGCATCTAGCACAGATTTCAAGCTCAAAAGTTAATTTAACTTTCTAAATAACAAATAATTAACATCCACAAGCTATGAACAACAACAACTCGAATTATCTGATAAAAATCAGAAAGTACGTTTAAGCAAAACAGCACATGATAATCAAGTTCAAAGTAAACTCTAAAGTGCTGAAATAGTGATTAATGTGTACAGTCAACCTCAACTGAAAGAGACAAGCAAACTAATAACAGACCTCTTTGTAAGAAGTAAAGTCTATCAGAGTTTTGTGGAAGCACCCGGTGGGGCACGAGAAGAGAAAAAAAGATGGATTTTTTTTTTCCCGAGCGTGGAAAACACTAAGTCAACTGTCTCTTATTACGCTTGCAGCATCTTTCTGTCACCGAAGAGACCAACGGGGAGGATTATCTCTGACTGAACTGATAGGGCAACGCACTGGGATGCTGCACGATGCAATAGCTAAAACCATCATTTGATAAGAAGTGTAATTGAAGAGATGCCTTAGCGGCAATGATATTGTTGTTATAGTGAGCGTACAGGGTTTGTGGAGATTTGCAGTCTTTTTACATGCAATGAAAAAAAAGGACATTGTTTTAAGAGGTATATTTTGATATTAAAAAAAACCCTTCACATATGTCCAAAAGTTATACAGAGTAAGTGATCAGTAATACTGGAAGGAACAAGTGGGGTTTCCCCAGCAGATTTCTACATCTGAAATGAACTTTGCAATCAACGAAGTTACCAAAAAAATTCCTTCCCAGAACCTTCTGAAATGTTTCATTGGAACAATATGTTCAAATAGCAGGTCATGTAGCTAGCCAATCCCAGACACTTAATGTTATTAGAGTAATAAAAACTTAACCAAGACTTACTTTCACAGTTGAAAAAAAACCCTTATATGACCGATCACATGATTTGTCAAACTTTATGAAAACATAACATCAAAATAGACAAGGGAGACATCTCATTATTGCTGGCCAGCCTCGGTCTGTTTTCTGACAGGCCTCAGACTCCGCCGCTGAAAGCAGTCTCGAAGAGACACCGAGACAACAAATGCTTCGCCGCAGAGGCGTGCCTTCTCCGTGCCGGGTGCCAGCCGAAGGAGAGGCACATCAGTTAATGCAAAGAGGCCACTTTAGTGTCTCATAAAAAAAACCGACAGAAAAACACAGGTTTGTTTTTATGCACTGCATTCGGCCAAAAAAATGACTAATACATCTATCACTATTGCCTGCGAGAGTGACGTGACACTCGGGTCATGCACCCCATGTCTGCATGCTTTGAAAGAGGCAATAAATCAATATTGGCTCACTTACTTGCAATTAATTGTGCTTTAAAGTTTTACAGTGTGTTTATGATATGCAGGGCCTGGATGATTTATGTGGATACTCTGAGTCACTCCCTCTAATTGCTGTTGTTTTCCCAGCTTATAACCCCTGCATGACCTCTCAGTAGAAGCTGCCAGAACGTTCGGAATAGAGCTTGTTCTTCTGGTCAAAACTCTGGACATACTTCAACAGTCAACTACAGAGAAATGCTCACACGGAAGTATAAGTTAGTCAAATACACGCACCGAACACGTGGCACCCTGGAAGCATCTGACAAAAGCAACTGGTGTGCTTCGTCTATCATGCAAGCTAAACACATTCAAACAATAACAAACAGCTGTTTTAATATTTAGGATGTGTCATCATTAAAAGGCAGAGAACAGCAGTGTCTCAAGCAGTGTCAGATGCAATTAACAGATAATAAGACATTATGTAAGATGGAAAAGAAAACAATTTAAAAGCAAGCAAATCCATCTGTAAGTAAACTCATCTGACTGAGCATAAGGCAGACAGGCAGTTTGTGTGGTTATAGTTATACTACTATGCAGTTCTTTCCTCATTCAGCTTAATGCATTCATTTGATTCAGGAATTTGTCAAATCCGGGTTCTTTAGGTATAATATCGGGTGCTGGTGAGAATCAAAGAGAGAGCAAAGAGCGGTAATAAACATGCTTCCACGGCAATCTGTTGGGTAATATTCTCTCCCCCTGTTGAGAACCATATTGTTTGAGTTTACTCTAAGGACACATTTGTTCAGCAAAATGATTCAGCAAACCCACTGAAGGCACATTCACAAAGTGCTATATTGCATACTGTTTGTTATGTTTGAAAGCTTCTGAGAACTCATAACTCTCAAGCAGAGAGATGAACACAGCAACATTCTTCACAGTACACATTTGAGGAAGCAAAACAACCGACCTATCGCAAAATACTGCCTCTTTTTGCACGGCTGCATTGTAAAAAAAAAAAAAAAAAAAAAAAAAGAAAAAGAAAGAAAGCAACACAATCATGCATCACATAATGCACAATCATGGCACTAAAACGACGCAGTCTATCCCAGATTTGAACTCCTTCCTTCAGTGCAAACTTAAAATGAACCACTGTCTGCTGCAGAGTAAAACAGGTTAGTGTCTTGGGAAGAAAAAACTGAACTGAAAAGATCCACTTGAGGACTTTCCTGGCTCTGTCATTGTCAATTCCCTTGAAGAACCGTTACCCTGTGTGCAGAGACTCATGGGACCCAGGAGCTGGCTCAAGCCACCCTGCAATGTAGTCTGCTTTACATTATACGGAGAAGGATGTGGGGGAAAAACTGTCTTCATGCTAGAAAATCAAGTCAAATACTTCATCCGGGCAAAATCTAAGTGACATCCGAGGAACATTTATACCCGCTGACGTAGCTACCAGTAAGGGGGCCCGTGGAGTTACTTCACTCACTGTGAAACACTCTTAAACATCAGGCAAGGAGTAAATGTTATTCTACTAGTTAAATTTGCTACGCACTTTTTTTAAGCTCTACTTGGGATCTGAAAACAGAAAGTGCTGTCACAGTGTTTTGATAGACATGGCCAGTTTAACCCAAGGGTTTCGACAGCATAATGTGGGCTCCGCGGAAGTGGAGTGGACAAACTGAGCCAAAATGTACCACATGCATTTTCCAAAAGCAGCCCAACACAGTCCAAATGGCTCTACGTGGTTTGACGCCATTTCATTCCATGACCTCTAAGTCCTCAAAGAGAATTATCACATTATTGCATTCCAACACGCCCAATTTCCCCAAACACAGCTCAAGGCTTTTCCACTCTGACTCTGCTTAGTGTTGAGGTTATTGGGAAAACACTAATCGTCCCCACTGCTTTCTTTCTTTTTTATAATTGTTTACCTCAGGTATTTGTACAGTTTCTCTCTCTCTCGCTATCTCGTCTTATTCATTTTGCTTCCATTTTTGTCCAACTGCTTATTATCCTTTACAAAACAGTGAGCGATTGTTCACTGTAACTGAGTTAGGGTGCAACGCTAACTGGGTTACAGTGAGTGCACAAAGACACCCAATGACAATTAAAGAAATGACTAAATGTGGGTATTTCATTCGCCATGATATTTTATTTCCTCTGTGTCACAATGTGTGTCTTCCCAATAAATGTTTGGTTCTGTAACACGTAGATCTATACCTTTCTAAAGACGTCTACTGTTTCTTTTTCTTTTTTTTTGGTTAATTCTGCACTTGCAAATCCCATTACAGGCTTTTCTATGCATTTGCCTCTCCTTGCAAAAAAAACTAGGTCTTTAATGTCTGGTTGTGATTTAGGCAATAGGGAAAACACTGGGAATGTATGAAAAGTTATGGTGTTCATATTGTGCTAAAGACCATAACTGCTTTATCAGAACCATGTGGCAATGCTTTATGCCAGGCCAAAATGGCATGACTGAAAAGGAGTTTAAATTGTGGTCATATTCCACTCTGATATGACTCAGGAGAGGTCTCGAAAGTTCACCGCTGTCTCTTTCAAAGCCAGCCCATTAACTATTCCAATATATACTGTACATGATGCAGTGAGAATGAACGGGGGGGGGGGGGGGGGGGGGGTTAAAATTTTTG
>JAVDPK010002781.1:288612-300972 GCA_034780415.1 Cichlasoma orientale | reverse complement strand
CCCCCCCGCCCCCCCCCCCCCCCCCCCCCCCCCCCCCCCCCCCCCCCCCCCCCGCCGCGCCCTGGAACTGGGTGCGGTCAAAAGCAGGCACGTATCACTGCAAATCTGCCGCAGTTGCTGCTGTTATTATGGTTTCACTTTACTCTTAATAGTAAAGAGAATAGTTGTCATATAGTTTGATATAAATAATAAATGAACACTGAGCAAAAACAACAAAAAAACAACTCAGTTTCATAAATAAATGTCTTAAATCACTATTGTGGTCCTGTATTTTTTCCCCCTCGAGCACTAATTGAGACTCAAATGGTAGTGTTAGTGACAGCGAGACATCTAATTACCATTTTTTGTAATGAAGCTAATGGCAGACACTGTACCATGAGCCAGTGCTATGAGCAACACCCTGCTGTACCAGACATAAAAGAAAACACAAATATCTAATTATGCCATCATCTCTTCCCAATCTCCTGTTCTGTTGCAGACATTTCACTAATTGGTGGCCCGCACTATCGGTCAGCTTACAATCACTCTGATGATGTGGACAATTAAAGCCAGGAGGTACTCATGGCTCATCAAGTCTGCGATAGTTGACATATCACGTCTCATCTAACTCAAAACAAATGTTATGGAAATGCTGCCATGACATCCTCCACGTAGGATATGTCCACGCAAAAATACTCTTCATTAGCAGCCCAACACTGCTAATAGGGAAGTGTACATAGCACAGCGAGAGTATGTTCAGGTGCACAAAATACTGTGCGAAATGTTCGGTAGACGCATTTTCATCAAAGCTGTAACCTTTTACTTTGCATAGGGAATAAATAATCATATACAGCAGGTTCAAAGACGCAAAGACACAAAAACACACACATCATGTCAGCCGGAATCAGTGATTATCTTTCCTTTCATCTAAGGCTGTGGCGACAAAGGCAAACATTTCTTTTTCACTGACAGGCTATGTAAATAAAATCTTAAAAGTGACTTTATGCTGCCAAAAAGCATTGTAGAGGTCCCCATTTTCTTTTTATATAAAGTGGATGAACAGTGTTTTCATTCCACTTTTCTCTATCTACCAAACATGGCAGACGGAGGTTAAATTATTTTAGTGTTTTGCTTTCTCACTTGCCACTTGCATGAAGAATCAAGAACAAAGAGTAGCATGATCTGACACTAAAAGAGTACACTATCTTAGCTCATTGTCTGAATCAATAAATATTTTGTTTTCCTCGTGCACTTTTAAACCCGGCACTGACTCACATGCTTCTGATTTATCACTGAATGCACTTCTCTCTTGCTGCTCTGGATCCATTTTTACCTCCCAGGCTCACTGTCAGAGCCCCAGAGCACTGAAATGACAAAGCTAAGCTGATCCAAACAGTAAATATTTCATGATCTTACAGTTACAGGAAATCAAATCCGGGCAAAAGATGATCATTTATACGTGAGGGGATAAAAAAAAAAAGGGATACACCTCCCTATACTATAATTATTCATCGGGGTCCCCAAACAAGACAAGGATAAATAAATGCACTGACTTGAGATAATTAAGTGATTGCGAGTGGCATGTACATGAGCTGTCACTCCAATCGCCAGCCATGTCACACTTGGAAACACAAGTGTGACCGGACAGCCGCCCGTCGTCTTTGATCTGGGTTCATGCATACGGAATCAGGTCAGGCCGTAATCACGCACACTCACATACAACACACATGCACGCTTTAGGCCTTGGGAGAGAAAGCCTGTTTTCAAAGGGCCACAGTTCTAGGACCTCTGTAAAGGATGACTGACAGTCAAGCACGCAAAGGAAGAAAAGAAGGATAAAGGATGAAGGACAAATCCATTCAATACTTTAGAGGTTCTACTACTCAAAACAGTGTAAAAAAAACAAAAAAAAAAAACTAAACTAAAAGACATAACTTACAGCTTCCGCCTTGGGCTTGACCACTTTCATGAATGCACCCCTTTCCTGTGCCTCCATCACTTCTCTTTTGGTTACTTTCCTGGTGTCCAGAAACTTCAACTGTGGCAACTTGTACAGAACAAAGTACCTGGAATGACAAAAAAAATAAATAAATAAAATAAAAAAATTGAGCATTACCATACTGTTGCCATAAAAGGCCTCCTTGTAGGTCTGTTCTTGACAAAGAGACAGAATATCTGAGGAAGTGTGTAAAACGCGTTACACTAATCAAACTGACACAAATTCTAATATGTAAATGCACGCAACTTGAAAAGAAGCCATGTTTACTGAGATTTACTGAGATTTAATAGTGATGCAGATTTAATAGTGATATATTCTTGTATGTAATAACCTTCAAAGCTGATAAGAAAAAGTATGACATATAAATAGCATGAAAGAAGATACAACCAGTCTGCTGGAGCTGTCATTCTGCAAGCATCACAGATATCTCTCTAAGCTTTCAGACACACTGTCTTTCATTGGGAGGGAGAGAAACGTCAAAAGATAATGGCTGGAATACACAGATGACAACAGATCCTTTCACTGGCAGGCAGGAATAGAGGAACCAGTATGTCAGGGGTAAGCTGGGAGCTAAAAAGGACATGCATGCAGCACCTAAGTGGAGGGTGAGAAAGGACGGGGGATATGGCCAAAGACAAGACCTGTGCGCAGAGAGCTGTGACAAATTGATGATGGCGATGGCGATGAGGGGAGATGGCAAAGCCTGTGTAAACTTTTCAACACCTGAGGATAATAAGGAGCGAATTTAGGCTGACATAGAACATGAAATATGTGTATGCAAAATTAAGGGAAAAAAACATCTAACACTGTTTGGAAAAACAAAACAAGACAAAAAACAGAAAACAGAAATCGTGGGCAGGACACATGTATAAATTATGATTTTGAAAAAAAGACCTCATTTCTGAATTTGATTTATTAGCATGTTTGATCTTTCACATGACATAAGCAGAAAACCACAAATATGTGGTGCTCTACAAAATAATAATTATATCTTAAATCTTGGCCAAACAGTCTTGACACAAGGGCTGTCAAAAACAAACGAAAACATACAAAAAAAAAAAAACCTCAATAAAACCCACTATACTCACATGCTATTCGATACTAAAAATTACTATTGCTTTAGATACCCATATGCAACAATATTGCTAGTGGCTGCGTAGTGTAGTGGTTTACTCATTTGCCTAACAAGAAAAGAGGAAACAACTCCCCCTCCCCCCCATCAGGAAGCTTATTTCTGCCACTGAGTTTATTAGTATTTATTTATTTATTTATTTTTTGCCATGTCTTATTCAAAAATTTGTTAGCGTCAAAAAAATTTTTGAATTAGATTTTAATTTAATTTTGAGTTACCGGACTTAAAACTGAAGTGACCCCTTGTGAATAATAGAGCAGCTGAATTTTTCTATTTTATGTTGTTTTTTTGGGGGGGTGGGGGGGACAATGGTTTAACAACAGTGCTATCTTTGCGTCCTGACACATAACTTCACACAGCATTGCTGCAGACTGGCAGGCACACAGACCCTCCGCTCACCAGCAGCTGAAATACTTGATATTCACAACACTAACCAATACTTCAAATTTCAAGAGGTCAGTAAGGCTCCTGTTTCACAAACATTAAACAGTTGTCATAAATGTTAACCTGGACGGTGCACACATTAATGTTGGCTATGTAACTATTTGCAGTTACCCATAAAAACAAATGGCTAATGTGGCTATCATTAAGGTAGCGGCTAGTGGCTATAGCTAACAATAAAACAATAATGTTAATGTAGAAGTTTGGAAGCAAACTTTATCAGTCCTGACCTAAACAGTGTTAATTTAATAGGACAATTTTGTACCTAAAAAGTGTTGTTTATCTTGAGTTCCAGCCACTAGACAGAAACAGTACCTTACCAACTCCATTTGGCAACAATTCGCCAAAATCCAATTCAGCAGAAGCAACAGCACTACCTCAGACCACCTTGTCTTTTTTTTTGCATTACATTAAAGAAATATATATCTTACAGTTACTATATGGTGTTTTCCTGCCATTTATGGGGAAATGCCAAAAATTAGGTATTTTCCTGCTCTTTATGGGATCCTGCAGTTTGGATCCTATGCACACCCACTGACGAACCCTTTGTGAGATTTCTGAACAATGGTAAGGAATCAATTACCGGGAGAAAATAAAACTGTATTAGATTTTTTTTTTTAAGTGTGCTAGACTAGAACTGTGAGCAAGTAAACATGGCAGTTCTTGTAGTATTGGAAGACACTTCTTTCTATGCTTTTAGAAAGCAGAGAGTTTTCAGCTATTAGGCTGACTCTTTTGTGCATGATATTTTTGTTATCCAAAAAGTTTTCTTCTCTCTTTCGGCATCATTTTAAATTGATTTGGGATATATTGATGACAGGGGCCCAAGCTTCAAATGGGATTCTTGGGATTTGCTTAAAGGAAGCACATTGTCCAAAATTATTATTACTGAGTATAAATCTAAAAACATTTCTAAGAATGAGGCCCCTGTGCCTAGCCACTAAAGAAAAGGAAAAAAGAGCTCCTTTTCTGGTGAGAGCACCACCACTCAAATCCAAGAGGCCCTTTCTCAGCCCTGTGTCTTCCTCCATGTAGAAAGACTTTGTTCAGGGCATTTTCATGATGAAATGTGAAGATGCCCTTGGGAGACATGCAGAGAGGTTATTCTCCATAGGTAACCTACCATCACAGGGTCAGAGCAGATGACAAGGCTCTGTCAGCCAGTGGGGATATTAATGATTCAACCCAACCACAGAGGGAGGATAAGAAAGCGAGAGAGACGGGGGGGTAGAGCGGAGGGTTGGGATTGGTTGTGGTGGAGGGTTGGGATATGTTGACTAGTGCAAAAAAGACTAGCTACTGTATACTTGGATAATACCAAAATATGGCTTCTGCCACCCTTTGAAATAGATCTAGCTCTAACAGTAGGACTAACATCTAGAACAGAAGGAAAAGCAGTGACACACATGTATAATTCCAATAATTAAAACATTTGATATTTACACTGGTAGCATTAACAGGTGATTTCCAGGGGAAGTCTGTTACCGAACTCCTTAAATTGTAATGACTGTCTGAAATTCATAAAACACGAGTTATCATTCATTTACGTGTTTTAAAGTAAATGAATGAAAGTTTACGTAGGTTGAGTAAGTTATGTTCCTCTGAGGAGTCAGTGCCCTACGCTGCATAACCATTTGCCTGTGTGTACATATAATATTACAGAGTTTATCTCTTGTTATTGTAATACTACAAATGGCCACTGAGTGTATGCACAGTCGTCTAAGAAAAGAACAATATTTAAACTCTCGTGCAGACGACACAATGCTGCGCGAATAATAGTATATTTCTGTGTCATTGCACTAATTGGGGCACCGATGCATCACACCAGGGTATTTCACTTGAGAGACCAAAAGCTCCTGAGGCACTGGGCTGGGTATTTATTGCCCAAGGCCAGTGCTGTCACGACCTGCATACAGCCTAACCTTGTCAGACATGAAATCTGCATCACGCTCAAATTGATGTTTTACTATGTGACACATTATGAATATTACATTACAGGACCATAGACGTTGTCAGTCAAAACAGAACAGCTTTCCCTACCAGTAAGATAAGGATGCAAGAAGAAGGGGGGAAAGGGGAAGAAGGGGAGGGAAAGTGAGAGCGAGGGGTGGTGGGGAGAAAGGGAGACAAAAAGAGAGAAGAAAGATTATTCAAGAAAGGCATGGGTGGTAAATGATTAATAGGCAACACAGAGTCAGAAACAAGCACTTAGGGCTAAAACAGACAAAAGAGAGTATGCTTTTCGCCTTTTATCGCATTTCATGTAAAGGACCCTGACAAATGGTGGTCATATTGCATGGCTTGAGGCCTGGCTTGATGTTTAATGCATCATCTGCTCTGGTAAGGCAGGGTAGTAAACACTCATTTGTGGTGGTGACTAGTCACACATGAAATCCATTTTGCAAACTGGAGTGTAGAGGGGCCAGTTGACAAAGCTTTTAGAGTGATGTGGTTGAATCCGCAGTCTGCTTATGAATTGCAGGAGCTGCTTGTTAAAAAAAAAAGGGAACATCTCCAAAGCTATTATAAAAAGCTATCACTCTGAATAGTGGAGTATCTAAAAATATAAACACATTCAGAAAATTATCTGCCAGTTCAGTCACAGCATCTGCTCCTTATACATATATGACATCAGTACAGTTTGTCCATGTACCAACAGACCTGTATCTCTGGTAGTCATCCTCATCCTTATCCGGGCTGACCAGCTGGTTAGGACAGGCCTCATTTCCCAGCAGGCTTAGGTACTCGAGTGATGGGGTCACATCAGCCAAGTGTTCCAGCAAGGCCTCGATATCAGTCAGGTGTCAAAGGGCGGATGTCAAGGACCTAGCGCTGTTAATTACATTAGCATTTACTACCCGCACAGCCCCTCCCAGGCCTGTCTCCACAAAAACACATCACTGTCAAATTTACCGAGGTGCTCAAAGAGGCTAGTCAGTGGCTTTGTGAGACTGGGCAGACAGAGGGGCAATTTAAGGTGCAGGCTTTGGCATATAGTAGTGACACAATTTGGCTCCTGCTCTCTCTCTTTCTCTCGATCGCTCTCATTTCCTAGGTGGCCGGGTGCAGAACAGTGACAAAATGATGGATGCCCTGTGGTTCAAACAGTCCGTGCTTCTCAGAGCTGTGCCGTGGAAAACTTTTGCGAAACGTGGAAAAAACAAACAGCCCCTAAGCAGGCACATTCATCACTAATACATTCACTTGGAAAATTGAGCCCCAAAGTGTCAAAATACAACTGCACTAATGCAGTGCTCGAGCTTTAAAATGGCACAGTGCCACGACAGGATGTACATAATTGGCCTATTAGCATGTGCCGACCACTTCACAACCGAACTCAGCACACAGTCCCAGATGCACACTTCAAGGAGTCCCAGTTTTAATGTTGACTCTGGAAGTGTGTGTGTGTGTGTGTACGTGAATATGTGTGAGAGAAAGAGTAAGCATCGTTACCCTGTAGGATCTGCGTAACCAGAGAAAAACAGGACACATTGCTAAAGCTGTTTTGAAGCTTAGAGGGGAAGTTCACACTTCTCTGACTGATCATAAACAGCTTCGCAGTGTGTCTTAAATTTAGGTTGGCTGTGCAGAGCTCTGGTTTTTAACATGTTTACATTGGATGGCAAGTAGAACACAGGGTGATGATAATAAATGAGCCAAAATGTGAACATGCACTAATGCATTAAGGGTGACAAAACAATACCTGGCCAATTTTACAGCAGTGAGGAAAACAGAACAATAAAATATTGCATCTGATACAAATGCAAGGAAGACATTTCTTTACAGCTAAAGAAGAAAGAAACAATATACCACCAACTACATTGGACATATATTATGTCTCACTATTGGATCTGGTTTTAATTTGATACTTTTTATTCTCTTTGAAAATAAAAAAGAAGACATGCTGACAGTTAAAACTGATTCCACTAGATGTCCCTGTGGTTCAAAAACTAGTCCAGTGTGACAGCCAAGTTCTTATATACTCTTTTGCAACACACAGTGCTTCCTGCAGAGCCATGGCATAACAAAGTGGCTCGTGGAGACAATACAGGAAGGTGGTGACATAAGAATAAATATGAAATCAACTGTTGATTCTCCTTCTGAGGCCTGTAAATTATGTCTGCACTGGGAAATACAAATCAGAGGCTGAGTAATTGCCTTCAAAGGATATTTGGTTCTTGTTGAGTGTCAGGGTGTGGAGGTTGGGTAACCTGGGCAACTGGAGGTCATTTCCAAGCAGATTGTTGTCGGCAATCAGTTCTTCCAGCTCAGTGAACATTTTGAGGGCTGCCAGTGACCTGCAATGATAAGGAAGCAGGAAAATTGTTATGGCTTTAAATCTGGTAAGCTGTTATTGTGAAGAAATAAATATTTCAGCTCTCTTTCATGCGCCAAGAGAGTATGGGTCTGGGCCTGTCAGGGAAGTGAATGACAAGAATTAGTGGTGCTGAGCTCCCCTGGCATGGTGAGGCATCCTTCAGCGGCTGGCAGGATGAGGGATGGGGGTCACTTGTGAGTAGCCAGGATTCAAAACAAAAGGCTTCAGAAATGCAGCGGGCAGGATGAATTTGTCAATGTCTTGTGCCTTGAGGCACCCAGTTTCGCCTGACCCTAACCCTCCATTCCCAAGACAAATCACTCTGTCACAGTTCACCTTCACTCCCCAGACACAAATTTAACTTGTCATCCATCATTTTCACAGAGGAACTGGAATACACTTGCAATCACAGATGGAATGGAAGGAAACTTTTCTTTTTTTGCAACTGCACCATGATAGGGGTTAGCGGCGGGATTTTAACATCAAAGGACTTTTTTTTTTGTTTTTCCTTAAAGGAATCATTTTTGCCTTTCCGTTCCTTTTTATGATGCAGCGCAAAGAGAGGTCAAGGGTCATCTCAACTCTTTTCCTCTCTGTGTCCCTCTCGCACACATTCACACAGGCATAAAAATGACATAGGGTGGGTGTTAGAAGTAATGTTAGGGTGCTGCAAAGTTCATGTCACAGAAGCTGCAGAAAGGCAATGTGTGTGCTGTCTAATCATTCACGCCATCCGCATGGCATGTTAAAGTGTCCTGGGTGTCTTCATTGATATTTAAATCTGAACCGAATGCAGTGTACCGCTCAAGATCTCTTATTCAGTGATCACGTTTTCATTAAACATGGAATTTATCATTGACTGTACTAATCATTCTTTGCAAGCTCTACACTGTACAAATAGAAGGGATTCTAGCACAAGCAAAAACAGATGGATTTTAAAATTAAGTTATATAAATATAAATCCCAGTGAGCAATGTCACTTCTCTACATGACAAACTCAAGGCACACTGATGTCTAAATAACTGCAGCATGAACTATTGCTCCTCTCTGGAGCTGCCTAGCATCAACTGCCTAGCACACACAACTGGGATGCTATGCATGTGGAAGGCAAGGAGCAGTATGCAATATGGAAACAATGTATAACATACAGAATAAATCATGGAAAAAGATAATGGAAATGCAAGAGGAAGAAATTTTAAAAAAAGGCATCATAAGCTGTAGTATAAAACTAAAATGCTATCAAGATTTTGACTTATCCAACTAAATGGTAATTCAGTACCCATATGTGTACATTAATTATACACTTTTAATTAGCCTGTTCTGTTTCTCATTCACTTTTCCCCACCCACCATCACTGGGTCCACCGAGGCATAGTCCCTGATCCAAAAAGTACTATAGATGCTCAAAGCAGACATGCTGCCAGCAGCTTTGATGTACAAAGCAAAAATGTTGCAACTATCTTCTCGAGTGGAAAACAATAAATCAGCAAATTCATTGTTGACTTGCAAGTGAGGCAGACTCATTTTAAAAGACAAAAATTTTGCAAACACACACACACACAATACCCACAACTGACAGCACCTAGCCAGCGTGCTGGCAGAGCCGCTAGCTGACGTCTTATCAAGTCTGATTAATGCACTGGCAAGATGGATGAATGGCGAGAGGTGCCAGTTTTATGACAATTACTACCCCCCCCCTTTTTATTTCTAAAGGGAAAAAACCTATTAAGCAGTATATTCATCTCCACAGAGAACACAAGTAAACACTTCCAATACAGTGACCAATTATTAGTTCACTTTTCTCTTACTTTTGAGTAAATTAACAT
Source organism: Cichlasoma orientale (assembly GCA_034780415.1). Lineage (NCBI taxonomy): Eukaryota > Metazoa > Chordata > Actinopteri > Cichliformes > Cichlidae > Cichlasoma > Cichlasoma orientale. The sequence continues at coordinate 291,278 of JAVDPK010002781.1, read as the reverse complement.
TAAAATATGAAGAAACTGTGTCCCCTGTTGTGCTGGGATTTGTCCATATGTCAGTACTACTCATGGAAATCCACAAGTAGTAGTGACATATGCTTGTGGCTAGGCTATTGGCCCTAAAGCCAAAAAAAAAAAAGAAAAGAAAAATGCAATTAATATATTTTTTAGCAGTTTTATTGTATTTGTACTGACAGGGTTTCAGTACAATTGCAATTAAACGCTGCATATAATCTTTGTTAAAGTGTAGGTAGGCACAGTTGTGCACCACACTGGATAACCATTATTTAATTTACTGTGAACAAAGCTTGCTAACAAAGTACTGAAACCTGCGTGTGTGTGTGTGTGTGTGTGTGTGTGTGTGTGTGTGTGTGTATGATGGGCTGCAGTCCTGTGGGTTATGTTATTAGCTGCTCGGTTAAAGAGAGCCGCATGGCTCAGGAGGGAGCCTTATTAATTGTTGTTTTCATGTCACCACTACTGCGTGCACTGGCTGATTTAATCAGTTAAATTCACAGCCAGGGGAGAGCCACTGAGTCCCATCCAGCATTAGCTACAGTGCAAGGGATTGAACTTCTAATACACTCCAGCTTTCTGTGCTCCCTCTGCAAACTTCCATAGCTGGTTTCATTACTTTTTATAAGCTTTCTTGTTTTAATGTGCAGCTCGGAAACAAAGTTTAAGCAGCGCAGTAAAAGTGCCTTACCCCCCCTTAAGAAAAACGATAGCTTTTGCTGTTAACAAGACTAATGAGCCTAACTGATTTGAACCTTTAGGCTTGGTAAACGGGCAAAACCCACAGATTTTACAGTAAATATACAAAAACAAACAAAAAAACTCACATTTTGTTTTAAATGGTAACCCTATTCTATTTTATTCATTTTCTTTACAAATTGCGGAGTTTGCATGGATATTATAAATATTCATGTATTACGGATTTTACTATAATGGCAAATGTCATGTTTCATACACCTGCTAGTATAACAGATCATCTTATTTATATAATTTACTATTGAAAAAGTAAGTAGAATATTTTTTGGAATGAACTTGTATTAAATAGAATAAAGAAATACTATAGGGAGCTCCCAAAAAATACTTTACTGCACCATCACAAATGTAGAAAAAAACAAAATTTTTTATAGTATTCTGGATGAAATGTTATGTTTTTTAAATCTTTTAGCTAGAAAGAGAGCAAGCGAGAGGGAGAGAGAGAAAGGCAGTAGCTTTAACGAGGTGAGGCGATGAATCCTCTCCTTGTTAAGATAATTATGATCAGCCTCATTGTCAGAGCTAATACTTCACACAGGCTGTCTGTACGCTTTGACTACCACTTAGCCTGTGTAAGCCCACCATCATACATCATACAGCCCTGTGTGCATAAGTGTGTGCTCTCGAGCTTACACAAGTAGTGCATGTATGTGTTGAAACCTCCATTATCCGCAAAGATCCAGTCTATTGAACACAGAGGGGAGATACAGCAATATTTAGCTGGAGCAGAGGAAGCTGAGCACAGGGAGCACAGGGAGAGTGTGAAAAACCAGACAAGGACACTGGAGAGGAGACACTGACCCAGAGAGCAGCTTTGCTGGATCAATACACTAATACTGATGCAGACATAGTGATTGATAAACCACTGCTGACAACAGAGGGAAGAAAACTCTCGACCATTATTGGCTGAAATGTCAGTCACTCCTGCCAATGGTGTGCACCAGTGTCATGTCAGATATCCTCAGGCAGCACATGAAAAATGAAGAGCAGCAGCCTGGGCTCTTTTACATGTATTACACAGTCTCCCTTCTTTGTGTCAGCTGAAGATGATAGGTCAAACACGGAGTTTGTTCAAGCCATTGCAGAGCTATAAAGTAAAACAACCCCAAAGCCTCCTTTATTACTCAAATGGTGATAGAGATCACAGAGGTCACATCCTTGCAGCCAGCACTGTAATACTTAAAAGTTCCAGAGTCTAATGTATATTAAAACACACACACAAATCCTCTGAAAAGCTCGGGAGCCCTCACAGCTGCAGTCCACAGTTCAGGAGCGAATGTCCCCATGATGGTTGCATCAATGCAAAAAAAAGCAATGCACTTTTATTCTAAATGGAGGGCAAGAGCTGGAGAGTGACAGGCATACTGACATACTGTTCAGAGGGCAACAGATAAATGTTTGATGAATTGACCAATACTGGGGCCATGATGGCCCTCATATGTGCATAATGGACTATTCAGAGCACACTTCAGATTGCCTGCCAGGATAAGGTACTGTAATGAATGGTAAAAGGAACTGGACCTGAAAACCCGGCATGTGGACTGGCTTTAATAAACTTAATAAGAAAAGGTGAATGGAGGAGGGCTGGCTAGAGATGAAGGAAGAAGGCCGTAAAGCCATTCTGCCTTAAATAGTCAAGAAATATCCTGATGGTTCTTTTAACTGTACACTGCAATATATCTGTCAGTCTTTATGTGCAATTTAAAAATATCCATATTCCCAAACAATCACATTTTCCCACATCTCCCACTTTGATGGTGTTATCTAACGCTTCCCAATACAAATCTACTTATTTTAAGAGACATGTCGAAATCTAATTAAATAGCTGCACCTCCTCGATAACTGACATTAAAGAAATTTAATTCAATTAAAAAGTGAGATAGAGTAAATTTACTTTACCTAGT
>JAVDPK010002781.1:243430-281543 GCA_034780415.1 Cichlasoma orientale | reverse complement strand
CACACACACACACACACACACACACACACACACACACACACACACACACACAAACACACACACGCATAATAGGTCCTAGTTTATTTTAAAGTGAGACAAAATGGCTCAATTTGTGCACTCAGGCCATGGAATTGGCCCAGCTGAGGTACAAGAGGAACATGCAAGAGGACAACCGCATCAGGCCACTGATAAGGAGCCTATGAGAGGAACAAAGCCGGATGTCCAACAGGCTTACCAGTGAACCTGAGTAGGACTGGACCCTCTTTAAAGCTTGTTTTAGCCTCCCAGCTTTACCCCCCAAAAAGTGCCGCTTCCCCTGAAGCCTTTTCACTCCTGCACATAAAGCTCGCCTCTACTTTGTAAGCCTGGAGGAAAGGAAAATAAACACATGGCTCACATTTGTTCAACACACAGTAAACTGTTGTCATAAGAAGTTCCACAAAGAGCCTTTTCAAAAAAAAAAAAAGAAAGAAAAAGAGGAGAGACACCTCTGTAAGTTTTACCTCTTAAAAGAACTTATTTTTGTTATTTTTGATACAAAAAAAAGGTATAACCAGAGGTGAGAAAGATCGCACAGCTCCATCACAGTTTGTCAATACAGTGTTAACTGATCTAATAACAAACCACTCTGGGAAAAAAAAACATGCACTAAATGAGAAGTAGTCATGCTGCAGAAGAGCAGCACATTGACACATTTGGGGGCATCAGGCACTGGATACAGACAGTCCTAACAATCTCCCAATTAGGCAGAGGGGAAGCAGAAAATATGTCTCGGGTTCATGAAGCAAAGCGTGAAACTTAATAATATGACATGGCATATGAAAACACAGCATGTCTTTTTATAGCCACACGTGAAAATGAAGCAAACATTTTGGGAAAAAAATAGGATCAAGGAGGAAAAGGTGCTTGTCTATTCAGTAAAAAGAAATGCTTCATGGTGTTTCTGTTTTAGAGTAGATCGTAGTAACAGAAACCGTTGCAACAATTATATATATATAAAAAGACAACAAGGGGACAATGAAGTATTTATTATGAAGGTGAGTGGTTAAATTAAATTAGCTTGAAGCCAGTTAAATGCTTGTAAAACTCTACCTAACACACGTGCAGATACAAAACAATATTTTTGGAATGCAGCTTCTTATTCCGTTCATAAAAATCTGACACAAACTAAAAAAAAAAAATTCTACTCAATCTACAATAATGCTGCTACTACTACTACTAATAATAATAATTGGAAATAGTGAGATAAAAATTTACCCAAAGGTGAAAATGTACATTACTTTCCTGCTCATGATAATTTCCAGTTTAATAATATGAACATTATGGGAGTCATTAGCAAATTTAATGAAAATCTAAAACCAATTTTGCCTCCATGCAACCATGACAAATTGACAGCCAGATTAGGCGGTCTGTCAGACGGGGCAAAGTGCTGTTCACAAAGAATATCAACTCCTGACATTATCACAAACTATTTAACCCATCTAAAAGCTCTATATGCTCCCCTAATGTACAGGGCTTATGTGTGAGGACCTATTTTAAACAATGGAGGCCCCTCACTACCACCCTACCCCTGACTCACAGACATTCACACAGAATGATAATGGAGGCTATGCCAGTCAGTCAGTCAGTCAGTCAGTCAGTCAGTCAGCAGTCTTTGCAAATGGAAATCCACAGAAAGGTGGAGATGGGAATCATTTTATCTAGTTGACACACATTACAACAGAGAATTTCAAAAGAGTAAGATGGAAGCTCTAAGGTCAATTATGGTGTCAAGGCTGTCATCTTGCAATGAAATATATACCTTTGAAGAACACTTTACTCGAGGGATGGGGTAAAAAGGATGGGAAGATGTACTGTTTAACCCAGAGACCATATAAGAATATCAGAGATGATGGAGTAAAACGTGGCATGATAATGGACCATTTTCACTGAGCACACTTTGTCAAGAGGGACAGACTACACCCACTTTCTGAAGGGTAGCATGGAGGAATATTATTTTGGTGACTGCAGCTGATTAATGGCATTGGCCAAAACAAGGTGCTTGGTCATTAACAGTTATTAAGATAATAGCCAAAAGTAATTTATGTGTTTTAACGAGACACGACTCGGATTTCTAGGATTTTAACTTTAAACACGCACACACACACGCACGCACGCTCGCACACAAACGCTAAAACGAAAGCACTTCAAATAACAAATGTTTTAAATCCACACATGCAAAACTTTGTTTCTCCAGTCCCTTTTTATTCTAGCCTGCAAATGTAAATGCCCTCACCCTCTGTTCAAGATATAAAATACTAACCTTCAGACAGTGAATGACAGAGGGAATTATGGGTAATTGTAGTGTCAAAAAGGGAGACAGCTGTATGATGAGATTCTGTGTCATTTAGACAATCAGAAACTTAAGAGGCAGTGTGACACATTTCTCCCCCTCCGTTCGACAGGGCTCCTGACATAGCTGGTGATAATTTCCAGAAGAGAGAAAAAGAGACAGAAAAAAGTGAGTGGAGAGAGCACAAATGAAAATGGAAGTCACTGAGAGAAAGGTGTGATTTTTTCCCTCTTCCATATGCAGCGTGGGCCAAGTGATAGCCTGTGTGCTGCATTCATTGCTAGAATCAAGACGAAATATCCCCTTACATGTCAACCTGCCAGCTAGATAAGAGGTGTCTGAAACTCTGTATGAGATTAATACTTCCCAGCTAGAAATGACACAGGATGTGAGAAGGGGGAAGATTTTTGATCCCAGTGTGGTGAAGCCACTTTAACAACAGTACGAGATATACCAGCTGAAAATACATGCTTCCTGCTAAGGTCAGACATGTACACAGGCAAGTGTTAACACAGAACTGTGCCTTAAAGTATATCTAAAGCCACAAATGGAGCATAAGCATAGTTGTCAGTTTTTACACGTTCACTGGGGCCATAACGAAGAGGAGATAAATGAAAAGGATGGAGTGCCTGTCAACATAATGTATTCAATAAAAGCAACATTGTCTGCTTTGTCACATTTCAAAAGTGGTGATGTGTAATTACTGTTATTTGCAGAAATAGCCTTCATTACCATCAGTGAGGGCTCTTCCAGTCTAACCACTGGAAAGCCCAACATGCTTCTAATGAAAATACGCTAGAACACGCAATATGGAACCAAAAAAAAAAATAAAAAACCCAAAACAATACAAGGTTAATAAATCTCTATTACACACAGGAATGCATGTGATGATCTGGTCAGTGATGCATGTAGCAGTAGCGCTAACACAATTGGAGATAAGAAAAGAAGAACTGTTGATTGCAATACCAAATACAAAAAAATAAAATTATATCAATAGTAAGGTATGTCTAGATTCAATGATGATTTAGTTCTTAACAGTGTCATCTAATATGCTGATTTTAGACATATTTAAACATATTTACGCAATCAGACAAATGTACTTAAGATTTTTGACTTAAGCCTGATTTAGCTCATCAATATGTTGCAGAGGTTACATATGGCAGCCCCGTAGTTTAAACAGAGGTACAAAGGTGCAGTAATTAAATATTTGGCTTAAAGGGGAACTTTGCCAAATATAGTGCATGGAGCAGAAGCTCTGATTGATCAACTCAAGGTACTTGTGTATCATTACTGTCATTGTGTCCCCAGTGCTCTACAAGCCCTACAGTCAGCCAGTGACTAAAGGGTGCATACACCTGCTGCATGCCAAAAGTGACATCACATCACTGGTCACGCACCTCTCCAATTTTTTTCTAACCTTGCGCGGGTGCCACGGCCGGGTTGAAAACACAAGTGTAGATTGCGCTGGATTTTACCGCCATTTCAACAATGTATCAGTCATGATTAAGTAGATTATATATCATAGATCATATAGTTTTCCTAAAATTCGTTTTTAAAACATTGTTTTCATCGTGGGTGGCTCATTGGGAAACACAAAATTGGCATCTATAAATTAAAATGTGAACACACTGTAGGAAAGAAGATCAGTATTCTTTAAAGGTGTGTCCACACACACACTTGCTGAAATTAAAATTGTATTTCATTGTTTAGCAAAGCATCCACAAACCGCGATGCTTCAGCTTTTTATGCATTACCCTTGTTGTCATGTTTGCACCATGCCCACAATGTCTTGAATTTTCTCCATTCAAGCACAGTTTATCTTACTGGGGACTGATGAGCACCCATGTTTTTTATAAATGCTCCTGTAGCCCGTTCCATCATTCCTGCCTGGGTTTATCATTGGACTTAGAAAATGCAACTGTTTTTGTGTTACCAGGTAAGTCAGATAGTGTTTCTCTCCCGACGGTCAGATCGGATCAGATTTTGACAAGATCAGAAACTGTAAACTCCAAAATTAAAAGATTCCTCTGTAAACAAATTCAGTTTTCCATTCAGTTGTTGGTGACTCGACATTTTATGGTAGGAATTTAAAAAACAGGTTACATCACGCGCATTCATCGTGACATTGTTGGCTTCCATGAGGTCTTGCAAACATGTTGAATGCATTTTCTCATTGTTATTAAATACACACAAATTTCTACAGAAGACATACTGCTCATCACCATCATTATTCTGTTAAATGCACCCCCCCCCCAAAAAAAACAACAAAAAATAAAAACTAAGCAAAACAACAACAAAACCCCCTAAAAACAGACTACACTGTTGATCATCAAACCCAAACATGAAGCCCAACATAAAGAAGTGCTGGAGCGAAAAGACAGACAATGCTCTGAGAGAGAGAGAGAGAGAGAGAGAGAGAGAGAGAGAGAAAGCCCTTCTTCCTTCGCTCCCTGTTTCATTCCCTCCTATTTTTCCTTCCCTCTATTCTGCAGTTGTGTGTCCTGACCTTGCAGCTTCTATGGCCCATCCATCTTGGGCTGCTTAGCCATTTCGCTGGCTTCATACTGCGCAGATTAACACAATTCATCACCACAATCATCCTCCATTCATCACCCTTTCCAATGAATGTTTTGACATCCAGTTAATTTTCTGCTGATGATTTATCAAATTATAATTACCATGCTCTGAAGGGCTCATTTATTATGTTGATACATGATAATGATGCCAAAGTGGATTGAATTTTAAGTAAGTTCTCCCTGCGATTATAACATATGCGTTATTGTGAATAATGCTATGCGATTTGATTCTTTATGGCCTGGAAATTCCTGAGACAGACTTAATGTTACAAAAATCAATGCTTAAAAAAAGACAAAGTGAGACTGTTAATTCAATTTTTTTACAGAACAAATTGTTTGGCTGGGGTGCAGCAGGCATGAAAAAGTTCAATTAGATTCAGAGCTCCCATCTTAGATGCACAGTAATTAAAGAGTGCACTAATTCAATCAGGGGTACGACTCAGGCAGAGGGAGTTAGGCTTTTTCTTAATAGGTTATAGGTTATTTCTCACATACTGCCCACATAGGCACTTCATTAGCCTTCTACTTTACAATTCACTCAGCTTTTCAGCCTCATTATTATCCAGGTTTATTAAAATCCAATGGGTGCCTATCTGTTTCTATTACTGAAGAGCTGACCAGCCTAATGCACTGGGTCACTGTTAAGGGCAAACACACCAACTGGTGTATATGAGCAGTAAAAGAGTATAGAGAATAGTAATGACTATTCAAAATATGTTTTTTTCCCTTTATCTGCATTAGCAAATGGTGATGGGAGCATAACTAGGCCAGTGTGACCTTAGAAATGCTTAAACACTCATCCAGTTGCCCTTAAGAATAACCTTTCTATATATGATAGATGATTAAATCTCTTTAGACACAGCAGTGAATTCAGCAGGGCAAATTGGATTTCATATGGTCGAATGTTTCCCCCCTTTTTGTCACTTTTTTTTTAAAGCAAGTTTTACACATACACAAGCATTTGATCCTTTGACCCGTGTTTAGACACAAGCTAAATCACTGGTCAAAAGATGGAGGTGGTTTGTGCGGAGCTGCAGTGCATTCTGGGGCGCCGGCAACCAGCTCAGGGAGAGGAGGGCTTAGGAGGTGTTAAAGGTTATTGAATGCTGGAGAATTCTCCTGGCGGCGGAAGCATTGTTTACAGCTATCTATTTTTTTGACTCTTTGCCCTTGGGCTGTGGCCCATAAACAGAGCCGCTATCCCCGACACCCCGGCTAGTGGAGAGTGCAGAGCATAATTGTGAGTCCCCCTTGGATGTCCCAAAAGTGAAAGATGTGTCTGGTAAGTGAGAGAGGTCAAACACGAGCATGGATATTTATTACATGCACTGCAACCAGATGGAGGCGGCCCATCCATCAAGCAGAGCTGTCACGCTGGTCACAAACGTTTCCCATAAAGCCACCCCCACCACCACCACCCCCTCGCTGCCTCTCGCTCTTGCTCTGTGAAAACATGAGGTCCACCCGCATGGGAGGAAAGCGAGAGGAGAGGAGTGTGAAAGTGCAAGGAGACTTGTTTAGCAAAAAATTTGAACTTTAAGAAGAGCACGCTGCACTCCCAGTTTGATAGCCTTTCCATGGCTTCACATGCTGCAGCATTTTTCTCTCATTAGTACTTTGTTTTTTGGTCTCTAAAGTGGCCTATTTTTAAGCAATAAGTGCAATCAATACCGCTGTGAACGATGGTGCGGATTGTTAGAAAGGGCAGGATAAGAAGGCATGTAGCGAGGCAGCAGGAAGATACTGAATTAGTAGAAGGGGGGAGCAGTGGAAGGCCGTTTCTGACACTTGCTCCCTTATTCATCAGATTCTCATAGGCCCGTCGGTGACAATGAAAAGATTTCACAATACAGCCACGGCAGAAACTCATTCTGGCCCTCATCCATCATGCTCAGCCCGCTAGCCGTTTCACTGACCTAATCTGTGATGCCTCAGTGCCTCACCCTGTTCCTTGAAGGCAGGCTTCATTACTGTGAGAGAGAGCAGGAGATAGAGGCCAGGGGCCAAGGGCCTGGAGAAAAGGGCCGTGGTAGTCAAATACATACAGAGACTTAAGGTACATAAAACACTGAGACAGCCAACTGTCACAATCACCCACTTCCTATAGTAAACACAACTGCAACACTCACTTTATTTGATTAGAGAACCTTTGGAAAAATAAATATAAATATAGCTGAGCAGTAGGGTGCAACTGCCGGACGATTTATTCTGATTAGTTTTGAAAACACAATCTCACTGTCACGGAAATGTCCACCTAACATTCTGGCAGCCTTCTTTCCATCCATCAATCAAATGATTAGGCAGCTTGTTACTGTCACAAACAATTTCCAAGTCAGTGACTGACAGAACTTGAATCAGATATGGCAAACTCATACTGGCAGTTAAGCAGTTTGCCTGAGATAGAATTACTGCAGTAGAAACAAAAGATACCGCCTTTTCTTTTCCATACTAACCCTTGTTCTTACTTTACCCATAACATCCATCCACAGTGTGTCATGCTCCTTGATATAGGCTGTTGAGTGTTACTTAACCAAAAGGGGGTTGGACAGAAGGAGGCTGCCAACTGGACCCTGGACCAGCTATTATGGTGCTTTATTCCCTAAACTCCTGCTCTGGGTCTGAGGCCAAATTGGACTACCAGCTACCCCTCTTATCCCATTTCTCACTCTACGTTCCCACTAACTTTTCAGAACTTGCCCCAATAAATAATTTGCAGTTTTACTTTCTTGTGACTGCTTTATTTTGAAATCCCCCAAACCAAAACCACATTTTCCACCAAAAATGTCATGATGCCAAATGCAAGAGTTTGGAATGTGCTTGCAAATCTTTATAAGAAAAAGGTGAAAATGACTATTACTTTTCTTGTACTGTCAATTTTTTTTGTGTTAGCATGTTAATACTGACTAGTTAACTTGACATGCATGGTGAGGTTTTAGTGCAAGAATCTGAGACCTGTTACTTCCAATAATTTCTCTCCTAGAGGTGCAACACAGTCAGCCTCTAGGTGACCATTTTCAATTGCAAGGTGATTGCACAGGTCACCTGTAGGGAAGCAACCTGTCTCTAAACAATCGCTGTCTGACTCAAACTGACTGCAATCACTCTCAGACAGATTGATGAAGGTTTGCATATAACTGCTGGCTAATTGCTAAATGCACAGATTGCCAACCCATTGCAACCAATGTGAGTCACTCTGCACCACTGAGCGCAACTCCTCTGTGACGCATCTCTTTGAAATAGTGGACTCAGTTTAGATGTTTGCAGACTGGTTGTGTTTGGTTTATATTCCTATAAAAGCAAGATCGCCGAGCACTTACATCATTTTGTGTCCAGCAGCAACTACGTCACCATTTTTAGAGGAATCTGATTATCTCTTTCAAATCATTCAGGTTCTGACTGGACTCTGAATAGACTGGTTCTGACTGGACTGTGAATTTCTGTGTATATCGTGGCAATAGATTTGCAACAGACAGCAACAGATTTATCACAGTTAATCACTGTATTATAACAGACTGCATGTAATTGACAACTGACTGATTCTGTCTGATTCTGTCTCTTGCCATTTTATAGTCAGCAGCTTGTAAGTGACTGGGATCTTGGACACAACCATTTCAAAGGCAGGAAGACTGCAAGTTCATTGCACATGGTCACAATAATTTGGGTAACGCCACAGTCTCCAACCACCGCTTTCCCTAGTGGGACTGCAGCATATCTGTAGCATATCTTTTCAGTGACAGATAAACATGCAAAACAAGAGAAAAGCAATGATATTGCTTCAAGTCTGTGGGAAAGTGAACACTGTTTCTATGGAAACCAAGTAAACAGCCTCTGGGATAAAGCCAGACCTACCCGTCCTTGTTCACTGGAACTCCAACTTCTTTAGTTTTATTTCACCTTTATTTTCTCATCATTATGGGTTAAATCTTTTTTTTTTTTAAATTAAGACAGTTGCACATTTTATTTAAACTAACAATTTAAACTATCAGTGCTGCTATGTGGTTGTTGGTGTTGATATTGTGCTGCAAGACCACCATTCTTGCAATAGCACAAAATTGTAATTCAAGCCACACCTTAATTGCCACGAACAAACAATCTGACATTCTGCTGACCATGTGTTTGTCTAACTAAGCTATGAGATAATACTAAAACACTGAACATCCATACTATGCAGGCAAAAATAATGTCATTTGCAATTGCGATAATAAAAATATACAGTTTCCATAAATATATACACAACTGAAAGGATAATAAAGTCATTAGCGCAATCCACCCTATATTTCCATAAATGCCCTATACGTGATGAGTCACAACCTTAAATAACATACAGTATTACGCAAGTCATGTTGTCCAATATAGCCCTAATAAAAAAAATAACCTCCAGCCCCTCCCAAATTGCTATCAACATTCACTTGATGATCATTTTACCATCAAATCAACATTGCATCATACGTCCTCCTGTGTTGCGGGCTGGAGATTAAAGAGGCAGCTAATTGACAGGCAAAGCTGCCCAGGAAACACCAACAAGACAGATCAAACTGACGGGAAATGTTTACAAGCCTTACATCAGCACAGATAATATCTCAGAAAGGGATTTTCTTGAAAGCTCCCATGATTCACAAACCTACCAAAATGCATACCATTGGATTTGTTTTCAAAGACACATAAACAAAGTTATAATGGGCTGTAGGTGCGCACAGTGGATGGAAAAAGCAGTACTGCCGCCCAGATTCCATAACCCCTGGATCGTATTCAATATTAAATCTTCTCTAGCTCGATTACGTACAGTATGGATGGGGTCAGCTTCCTCTGTCAATCCAAATGCAGAACAGGAAGTCAGTAAAAAGCAGAATGTGAGAATGGGAGAATTTCCTGTCTGAAGGAGATTCTTTCATAGGAAGCTGTTAAGGAAATGTTTTTAATATTAAACTGTTTCTCCCAATATATTAAATGCCTATGCTTACAACTTAACCGCACTGCCAATATGTGATGAGGCGATGATGCTCATTCAAGGCTTTTCTTTAGACACACTAAATTAACAACATTTAGACTCTATGATATAGTTTTTAGAAAGCTGACTAGAACTAATGATTTGTTTTTTGGTATGTTTTTAGATTTTACTTAGCACTTCCCAGTGTACACAAATAGCTGGGGGTTTTTGTTTGTTTGTTTGTTTGTTTAAATAAATGTGAAACTGCTTTGAGGAAAAATATAACCACAAAAAAGCTAAACTGCCCAACTCCACTGACATCATTACACCCCAGCAGATTCTACATCCATGCGAGGAGAAGAAGACAATTAACCAGGGGTTTAACATGTCAATCACGCCCTGTCAACCTATCACACTTGCACTCTCAGGTCCGCCTCCTACTTAACTCCCTCTGTGATATGCTACTGGCAGTTTGGATGGCTTGACTGACGGCAGTCCTGATCCCGGCACTGGGAGGCGCCTATGTATACGTCTTGGACATGAGAGAGGGAGATTGGGGCAGACATGTGAGGGTGAAGTGAAAGGGCCTTGAGGATAGAGGTTGAGATAGAACTCTGCTGCTCGGTCCTAATTAGAAGTGCAAAGGAGCATGGAGTCTTTGCCAGTATAATGATGAGAGCGAGGAGAGGGCTGGTGCAGAAACAGAAAAACACACAGACAGACTCACTTTATGGGGATGGGGGCACAGGGGTGCACTTGTGCACTAGGCTAAGTTTTTACATCAGCCAAGCGCTGCATTTAACACAGCCAATCACACGCCGATAGGAAAAGACAGATAATACACATGTAGGATCAAGTGAAGATACTTAAAAGCATCTCATGCTTTCTATTAATAAATGCACCGCAAAGTGCAACACTTTCATAATTTTGAGCTTGTAATATTAAGAATTTTCTTTTAATATGCATTTCATTGTTTTACTATTGCCAGCCATTATCCTGCATCTTAAGACCCAAAGTCCCAGTGTGTGCTGAATAAGTGCATGTAGTCAGGATTATGGGCTGAACTCATTGGCTGTGTATCCCATTACTTTGCTCTCTGCTTCCAACACTTTGGATTCCATACCGTTCTGTTAACCATCAGCAATTATCTCCCTGTCAGAGCTAAAGGTAACAAATTTCCCCCCATCCAGCCAGCCGCTATCATCCTCTGGACACCAGCATCAACTGACAGCAGCTAAATCACACCAGCCAGCCAAGACTCCTGACAGACAAATGCACTACCTTGGAAAACCTGGGCCCATCACTCTAAAAAGGGAGGGGTAGAAGAAAGGAGGGGCAGATGGAAGAGGCAGTCTCTCCCTGCTGACCTTACACCACCCGCCCCAAGCTGCTGTAAGAGATGGACTACCCTGTATTCTGTAAGCACAGGGCCCCGTTCCCAAATAAGAGAATTATTAATGGAGCTTTCCTTGGTTCTGGTTTATCTTGTACCATCACACTAGGTCCTGGTTTCACCCCCCCTTTTACAGATGGACTCAGAGAGCTGGGACTATGAGTTATCCTCACTGCACCCAGCAACCACAAAACAACACTAAGGCTCCAACAGCTAACACCATATTTTTGCTCCCCGTGAAAATTTGGGGCCCCTGTTTCCTAAAAGTAAGAGAAGCAAAAAATGTATGGAATGTGTCCCTGAATAACTGTTTAACAAAACCAGTAACTGATTAACTAATTGGCACCTGTGATAAAAAATATATATATATATATATCTGCAACAGATATTTGCTTATTTCTGTTATGTACGCTCACCATTTGGATTTCGCTGTACTGTCATAATCAGCACACAACACTACTAGAAATAATCATTATGATCAGGTTAACAAAGACAGTCACCGAAAATGTGGACGATCCCGTTATGTAGTGGAAAACATACATATTAGTGTGGTCAGCTTAATAATAAAGTGACAGGTGACGTTATGGCAAGGGGCAAGCTGACTCCTATTCAAAATGGCATGAGTCAAACATGCTTATGATAAAAGTCACTATGACATCACTGCTTTCCAGCATAATCATCTTACCCAGCCCTGCTGCCATTTTTTTACTTATTCATTAAATAAAATAAAATAAAAACATGTTGAATTGAAATGTATAATCTAGCTTTGTCACTGCAAACAAGGTAAAACAACATACGCATGTGTAAACCAAGTTTTCTTTGCATTACATTAAGTGGTTCACAGCTTTAACAGCTCTTCCCGTCACATCACATTAGCATACTCATGCAGGTAGATTTCTGTGTGTGACACCCTGTATCAGCAGGGGTGAGAGGGGAGGGGAGCTGTACCTGACAGTGACCTGTCAAGCTAGATAGGATGTGTTTAACGATAAGCTGTCTGCCTGGATCACACACACACACACACACACACACACACACACACACACACACACACACACACACACGGAAAAACAGACTAGTCCACCACACAAGCTTAAGGAGAGCTCAATGACATTTCAAAACCTCAAAAGGTTAGATCTAAGAAGCGGGGCACATGTGATCTGATTTCTGTTTGCTAACTATGTACTGCCATTACTTACAGTACACAATTTGATTACGTATGCATATAATACCAAACGACAGAAAATATAATCATACTGACATTTCAGTCGGTAGCAGCCCCTAGAACTATGTGATGCAAAGTTTTGAAATTTGGTACACTAATTGGTGACAGTGAATTGATTCTTCACCAAATTTATTGTATTGTTTAATGCCTCAAGTACTCAGACGCCAACAATGAGTTGAAATTGTAGGCATCTTTATGCTAGTAACGTCTGAACCGTGTCCAAGTTTCAAAAGTGAGGTACCTTTGGAATCTTTGAATCACTCTCAGTTCAGTGCACTCAATGGTATTGCAATTTCCACCACACTGGATTTTCTGCCACATTGGATTTAACCTCCTGAGACCCTTGGTCCTCATATCAGTATGTTGCATTAGTCTTTTATGTACCTTATACTTCATTTTGCTCAATAAAGTATAGATACTTAAATACTATGCAATGCTGACTTCACTGCGTTCTGCTGTAAAATTAATCCATTGTCTCCATATGAGGACGTTCTTTTTTTTAACGTTACATCTGAGTAACAAAGTAGTGACCTCCTGTTCAAAAGTGAAGCTATGTTTTTATACTTATCAGATGGGTATACTACAGAGGAAGTTCAAAGCAGCCAGGCTTTCCTTGCGTTAGCTGGCTTGACAAAACCTAAAACCCCACTCTGTGCACACTCTCAGAATAACGGGTGTTTCATGAGTCATGTGACTCTTCTTCTGCACAAAATGATCCCCATCAGTGCCGCCTACGCCAATCAGAGACGTTATGATGATGATAAAACTGTGATAAAAATATATGAACAACATATAAAAATAAACAGCAAAATGCACCACTGTTGAAAATGAAAGAAATTAATGCTGCAAAAAAAAATTATCAATCTTGTGATTTAGCAACATTTTAACTCAAGTTAATTATTTTAATGCTGCTGTTTAGGTCATTTCTAATGTGATGGCCACACATTAGAGCTTTGAAACTTTAAACTGGATACATTTAAACATTAAAGGTTATTCTATCCCAGCGCCCACTAAAGGAGATGGGGAAATCGCTTTAGATTGTTGCCAGATCAAAGTGAAATTATTTTATTGATTGAATAGGCATTCTTGGTGATAAATACCCTGATCAATTTTCTAATCTATGTTCTAGCAGCTGCAATTTCAGCAGTGTCTATACAGCACTTATAACAGGATGTAAATAAAGGAGGAGTGAAAATGTGGCCCTTCCAGCTGATTTTAAAGCAGAAACTGTGAACATAACCTTGTCCTGACCAGGTGTGTTCAGCATAAGTCACCACAGTGATTTCGCCAGGTAAAGAGAGCAGTCTTCATGACACAGAAAACTGTGACTTTAAGGGTTAAAAAAATAAAAATAAAAAACTTTTTTCCCAACTTGCCAAAATGAGCACAAATGGTCTTCAGACCAAGTTTCAGATGGAATTTAAAAATTTTGACACCCTCTGTCTGTTATAGCCTGTTACCACCAAAAGCTGCCAAAGTTGAGGTGAGATCACAATCTCAACAGCTATTTCATGTATTGACACTAAAGTGGACTCAACACACTGAGGTTGCCAAAAAAATATACTAATATGAAACAGAAAAGTAGCAAATTCCATCTGAGATGCTTGAACCATTAATATTGAAATATTTATTAACTGGCTCCCTACAGGTTGTTACTACAGCAACAGCTATTGTCCCTGGGGTCCAAACAAAAAATTATTCAATAAATAACATACGTAATGCTTATCAAAAGAGTTGAAAAAGAATTTCATGTTTATTGATCAACAATTGACCAAAAAAAGGATAAAATTACTGTTGTAATTATAAAAAACAGTACCAGTTATAGAAGTAGCAGCAGTATATGGGGACATAAACTGTGTTTTCAAATCTTTTGTCCTCTACGCTCTCCCCTCAGCCCCAACCGGTCGTGGCAGATGGCTGCCCCTCCCTGAGCCTGGTTCTGCCGGAGGTTTCTTCCTGTTAAAAGGGAGTTTTTCCTTCCCGCTGTCTCCACGTGCTTGCTCATAGGGGGTCATTTTGACTGTTGGGTTTTCTATTGTAGGGTCTTTACCTTACAATATATTCCACCTTGAGGCGACTGTTGTGATTTGGTGCTTTATAAATAAAATTGAGTTGAATTGAAATGTCATGTATCATGTAAAAATCTTACTGGGGAAAAAAAAAAGGTTAAGCATTCATAACATTTAAGTGGTAAATTTATGAATAAAATCAGAACTAAATCCCTCAGAGTTCACTGAGCATTTACTGCAGGTACATCCCAGCCAAAAAAAAAAAAACTACACAAAAACCCAAAGTTGAAAACCAACTAACAATCAACTTGAGCACAAAAGCACAGCTGGTGAGACGGTGACAGTCTTGCTCGAAAACAAGCTCAGCGGTGTCGCAACGGGGGCCAAATCTAAGGTAAAGACAGGGATGCAATTGTACTGTAGAACAAGCCTATCGCGGTGCACTGGTTTGACTATAGTAATTGGAGGTGTATAGACACACACACACGCATGCACGCACAAAAACAGCAGGCCCCTAGGCAGGATCAGTATTTGTTGGGATTGCACCTTGTTCCAACAATGTAAGATTTACAGCAGGCGTGGGGGATTTACACTTTGTCTTCGAAGCAACTCATCAGTGCAACCCAATTACTAACCACAGACAGACAGCATTAACATGGGCCCTGCCCCTTCTTTATGGCTCCTCAGCCCGTCTCATTCCAGCCTCTTCAGGTGCTGCCACCATAACAGATACTACACTTAAAATGTGCTCACCGGAATGAATTCTTAGCCTTTCATTATTCCTGTCTTGATTTACTTCATATCATTTCACAGCTATAGACAAAGATAACATGTAATAAATTACCCCCCCCACCCCCCCACCCCCCCCCCCCATCTTGTGTGCATGTTTCAGCACTGAGGGAGAGGCAGAGGGGGACACGGAGGAAACAGAGTGGGGGTCAGCGGCGGCAGGAGGGGGCTCGGCTCAGGTGTTGGTGCACGTGTCCCGACAGAGACGTATCTCTGTCACTGAAAATGGTTTCACCCTTATTAAATGTCTTCTATAGATTGAACTGTACTGCAATCACTATGAATTATTATGAGGTAAATTCCTCCCATTGAGGCAGAACCTAACATGAAAAAATAATGAGAGTTAAAGTTACATTAGTACAACTGCTAACTTTCAAGATCTCTAACATACATTTGGAGCACCCAAGTGATGGCTGCATGCATTACAGTAACAGCAACCATCACAAAACTATTGTTTAAGTGACAAGGTGTCACTTTCAGCCCCTAGGCCACTGCCACAGACTTGCAAGTCCCTAAGACTCCTCTGGCTACTTCTGTCGCTACTACGCATGTTCGGGGCAGACAGTACCACTGGCCCCATTTCCAACCTTAAGAACCCAGTCACTGCCACAGGGGCACAGTTTCTACTAAAAACACTATACACCCTGCCAATCACAGTGGAATGGAAAACTGCTGCATCACAATACATTATGCTGACACATGCAGAGTTCCTCTCTAAAACGTCAAAAATAATTCAAAAACTTACTCAATCTTTTTCCACACTTTAACAGTGGTCAAACTTTTTTTTTTATAAGAAATATTGTAAAACAATCTGCAATAACAAGGAACTATAAATTTCCTTGATATTAACATGAGGGGGAAAAAAAATCATGCATCGCTATGACCCCATCTGTACTTTAGTTTGCTAATATCTGTGAAAGGTGTCATTGAGAAAAAAAACACTGCTGTAGGTTGTAGGAAACCCCCCTTGTCCTCCCCGTAATTTCCTCCACCCTCCATCCTATTCCAGTGCTTGATAACTAAGAACATTAGTTTTATGCCATTGCCAAGCTCAAATGAAAAGAGAGCTAACTTTAATGACACTGCAATTAATCGGCCCAATAGACAGACAGCTAAGAGACGAGATATTGACTTCATTAAGGATAATGTATTATGTCATTAAGTCAGTAGGGTCACCTTGTGTATCATACAAGTCGGTTAATATATTGGCATTTTCCATGAATAAGATAAATTCAGATGTGAGAGATAAAGCTGATTAGAAAATGTTTCATCCGGGGAGGCGGGAAGCCTGCTAGTCAGAGCTGGTGCTGAGTCTATGAGAGCTTCAGACTGAAAGAAAGGGGATAATGTGCTACCAATCATACTTTATCAAAATCCAGATTGATTGGCTGCGGCAATTTAATCATTATTGTTTAGCTCTAATCTACAAAGAGGAACACTCCAGGCATGAATGTCTTTATAGGAGCATGTCAGCAGCCTCATTCATTATCCAGTGTATCCATTACAACACTGAAAGATTGATATTAACTTTTAGGTACTGACCTTGTAATGCATGGAAATCTCTTGTATTGCCGCATGTCACTGTTTTCTCAAGCCATAAAACTAGTGCAACTTTGTCGTATTTAAATTAAATCAGTAACATGAAAAAAAAAGTTTCAAGCATAGGACATTAAAATTATTGTAATGAACAGTGGCATAAATGAAGTCCCCTTTCTGAGGTATACATATATTTTCACAGCCTCTGCCTCAGGAATATTGAGACATACCACTGTTCCACAGCTCTGTATTGTGACCTTGCTAGTGTTTTTTTTTTTTTTTAGAAGGAGGGGGGGTGAGGGTGTTTGTGATTATTGGCAGTTTCTCATCTGGTAGAGGCTCCACTCATTTGTCATGATTATTGCTGAGTTCTGGCCTGTCATTGGCTCCAAGAGATCAATGGCTTTGGGCTCGCCCTCTGTTGTATGGGCAGGCCAAACAGCCTTTTCTTCACTAAATGAGGCTTTCGCTCTATCCATCCATCCCTTCTGTCCATACAATCTTCCTTCTCTCTATGTCTTTCTCTCTCGAGTCAGTTCATCAATTTGGTAGTCTATTTATCTTTTTTTTACCAATCAGTGCTGACATAGTGCCTCTCTCGCTGCTATTGAAAATACCAAGCTGTGGAATCAGCTACCCTTTGTTGCCCTTTTCAATATGACACACAAACTCTTAATGTGAAACGCTTATCAGGGGAACATTTTTTTTTTTTTATGTTAGAACAATGACTCTTTTCTGAATTTACCTAGCAGAAGGCAAACTTCAAATCAATCTGGGAGGCTCTAGATCTATTAGCTGAAAACTTGACATATCTTGGCATGGTGTGCCATGTGTCCTTAAAAAATTAAGGAAACTGGACAAGTGGAGGACAAAAGAAAAAATTACAAGCATAAAAACTATCTACAAGAGATGGATAGTATCTCAAAGTCGTGTCCTCAAGAAATAAGAAAAAAAAATCCAGCAAAGACCTGACACAGGACCTGAGAGATGCATCTGACCCTTCAGCTGATCCATCTACTGTTCACTGAAGCCTCATCAGAAATGGTCTCAGTGGAAGGGTGGCTGTCAGGAAGCCGTTCTTGATGAAGGGAAACGGGGAGAAAAGGCTGAGGTTTGCCAAATTACAAAAGAACTGGACTCAAAGTCAGTGACAACAGGTCTTTTTGGTTCAAATTGTCATCACTATGGTGATGGAGGTAGAGGGAGATACAATAGTGAGTGTCTACAGCCATCTGTAAAACACGGTGGAGGCTCTGTCATGGTTTGGGGCTGCATTTAGCCAGTGGTTTTCCACATTTAGCCAGGGATTTTGTCAAAATTGATGGAATTATGAATGCAGAAAAGCACCATCAGATTTTTATCCAACGTGCGATACCATCTGGAAAGTGTCCGATTGGTAATGGGTTCATTTTTAAGCATGACAATAATCCTAAACACACTGCCAATGCAGTAAAAACATACCTGGATAGAAAAAAAAACACACAATGGAAATCTGTCAGTGATGGACTGGCCTCCCCAGAGCCCGGACCTCAACATTATTGAATTAGTGTGCGATCAGCTCAACAGCCAACATCCAAAGAAGAGCTCTGAATGTCCTCGCCTGGAAAACTATTCCTGAAGACTACTCAAAGAAATTACAAGAAAGCTTGCCCAGGAGAGGATGTGTTGAAGAATAAAGATGGTCATAACAAATACTGACATTCAAAATCATTAGAATTATACACGCTCTCTTTTTATCCAACATACTCTATTTCCATGTATGTTTACATGTTTCAACAAATCGCTGCACCTATTTCCCATCTTCCTACAAAATATAAAGAAACAAGGGGTGGCTCAAGACTTCTGCACAACGCTGTATTACCAGCCAACAAATACCTTTATAGATCAAAACAAACTTTGGATAAATTATTAATCCCAGCTGATCTGGGACTGTAGTTCATAAATTAAAGAAAACTGCACAAACATGATTTGCAGGAAAACGTTTCCAAGCCAACAGCCCTGGCTTAATCTGTTTCTCATCAGCCTAACCATAGTGCTAGAACCCGAGTCAAAGCCTGCATGAATGTCACATGCCCCCGGTAATAACTTCAAACTCTGGAAGATTTTTAAGCAGTACAAACCAGATGAGCCTCAAATGTCCTCATTAAAAACCATACACAGACTCTCAATCAACTGCTACTTCTGCATGCTACATTGGCCTGACAGAGTATAAAGTTCACAAGTGAACGTATCATTATATCATGATCTGTAATGATAAGTTCCCAGAATAACTTTTTTTGATAATGTGAGGCAGTGGTTAGTGGCCCTTTAAATATCACAGTTTATATTTGTAGAAAATGAGAGTGTAATTTGATGTTCAAAGAAACTACAGAGAACTTTAATTATGTGCCCTTAATGAGGAATAAATTATGGCAAGACTAATCGTTTATGAATGTGAAGACACAGATCATGGCTCATGCTATACCACACAAGCTGTAGCAGCAGAAAAACGACGAGCTGTACTGCGCGGTCTCTAGATTACGTGTATTGCTTTGCTGCTCAGTATCCATTCACTAAACACTCTGTACGGTTATAAAATACAGCAAACAATGTATGTATTGAGAAACACGAATCACGAAAGTGTCAAGAAAATTGACATTCATAAAATGGGGGCAAACCATAATTCAGCACCGAGACAATGTTAGAAAGAAGCCACCGTCATTATTGAATGTTCACATGCTGCATCAGTCATGCACATGCAAGGAGCCCCACAAAACAAAAGCAGTTGTCCCAGTGTGAGCGTGCTGTCACTAATCAGCACACGGGTCTCTCAGCTTCTCCTCGAGGGTCACAGATTTAAAGTGCCCTTCACACAAGGTCAAGACGGAGCAGACAAGCCTTATTAAATATTTTCTACAACTATATGTAAATGCCAAGGGGTGATCCACTACAGTAATTTTCAGCCTTTCTTTGTATTGCTTCTTCACACTCGGGATAATGCGAAAGGACTTTTTTAATGTGCATCCCTTTAAGTTGCATAAATTCTTTCTGGAAGAAGAGAGCAATACGTGATTGATGAAAAAGTAACAATGCAGGGGGTTTAGGTAGGAGTGGGAGACGCAGTATAGAGTCATACTGACTACAGTAATACGCACAAGTAGCTCTGCAGACTGTTAACTGATGCCCAGAGTTAGTCCAGTGCCACCTGGAGAGTGAATAGGAGAGCTGATGAGTTTTATCACCTCGCCAAAACCTTCCTCGGGAACTTCTAATTGACGGGTGGGCCTGTTCTTCTGTCCCACACAATTTCCCATCATGCCTCTCCTGCTGCCAGAGAACTCTCACTACTCGTACCCCAGTTCTCCACCTCCCTCCTCCTGCAAACTATCCCTCACTCTCTCTCTCTCTCTACCTTTGTTTTCACCCGTATCCGTTCCTCATCTCCTCTCCTTTCTCCTGTTTCTGCTGTGCCTTGGCTTGGCTGAGCAGGCCTGACAGGCGGATTCCTTTGGTTTTCGCCGTATTAAAGCCACTTTCTTGCTCTGACAGCCTGCTCTCTCCTGCCACCTCATAGCTCTGGCTTCACACTTCTCTGGGCAGCCACTGCCTCTTGACAGACCACTGTCACTTCCCATCATGCTCTCTGCTGATCGCACCTCCCTCCTCCACCGCTTTGACACCCCCCATACTCACCCAACCCCTCCTCGGCAAGCTTGCGCGAGCCCACTTCCATACCAGTGCAATTATTTTTTTGACAAGCCATCCATCAGCCTTAACTTTAAAAGCACTCTTTACTGATATCCATTGTTAAGCCCCCCTTTGCAGCTCCTGCCTTCTCTCTCCAGATAGAGCTTGCATGAGAGAGTATGATATCAGACATCACCAAACCTACCAAACCATGTAAATTTACTTTGTTCTCGGCTGTGTTTCCAATTTCACGTCCAATTTTTCGGTACATTATGCGTAGTTGTTGTGCCTAATACAATGTTGTCAAAACCCATTACAGTTTGCTCCCTTAGTTGCCTCTGAAAACAGGTTACAATTGGTATTCTATATGTGTAAGGCAGGCACGTCGAACCATCTGCAGTTGAATCTTATTAAAATTATCTGTTCAATTCTCACGTTCTTGGGTCAGAGCAATTTGCAGGCATTAGTAAAGACACATATGAAAATGTCAGCATGTCAACCAATAACAACGAAAGCAAAAGAGTGCATCGCTGTGAGTCAATAACGCTGCCTTGCTGGTGACATAAATTTGATGGTAATCTAAGAAAATGAATAAGGGGGTAAAGCTCTGCGCTGTTTGAAAGGGAATCTTGTCCTGCATTGAATCATTTGGCGCTCTTCCACTTGGCCTACATCTTAGCCTTGTAGTAGGAAAAAAAAAACAGGGGGGCATGACAACAAAGTGCTCGCCCATCACTGCTGTCTGGTGCGCCCAAACAGCACACATTACATGTGCATGATAAATTTGTTGCATTGAGCACGGTTCAAGTGAATGTTCCGTTCGTCTGACCATCACTTCCATTTGGACAAACAATGCTTTGACGAGATACTGCTGATGCTCCAAATGAACAATTAAAAACACTCATGCGGCTTAAAAATATATATGAATTATATATTCTCACTGTAATAATACATGAGGAAGGCTTTATAGATACTGAGTACAGTTATGGTACTGCTACAAAAAAAAAAGGCAATTAATGACTATTTCTATTTAAAGAGACACAGCTGGGGCAGATTTTTATTATGCAGTGTTGTTCATTTAGCAACGTATTAGCTTTTGAAACACAAGAGGCACGCAGGGCAGGCCTCTGATGTTAGTGAGCAGTGACAATAAAGGTTATCCACCTCAAGGTAAAAAAAGAAAATAAAGAAATGCACTAGCAGTTCATAAAGAGCATTGAAAACATGTAGAGTTGCTCTGCCAGTGGAGCCTGGCTGCCGCACAGCAGAATCACTCAGCTAAGTGAGTTTGTAAACTTTGAGCCAATTGCATTCAAAAGCCACCCTTCAAGAAAAAGGAAACACAATTAACAAACTGATACCAGCGTGTGTCTGGCTGACTTAATGAATATCAGATTACACACAAACACTTATAAATCATCATTATCCCCCAATTTTAATTGATCCCACAATTAAACATGACAAATGCTACCTATGGCAAGTCTTGACTTTATTCTTTCCCCAATAAGGGACTATTTATCTCTCTCTTTTCCTAGTGCGTCATAGCTAA
Source organism: Cichlasoma orientale (assembly GCA_034780415.1). Lineage (NCBI taxonomy): Eukaryota > Metazoa > Chordata > Actinopteri > Cichliformes > Cichlidae > Cichlasoma > Cichlasoma orientale. The sequence goes on along the minus strand of JAVDPK010002781.1, from coordinate 259,541 downwards.
TTTCACATCGCATGTGCTGCTAATTAACTGGGACAGACAGACAATTTTAGTCCAGAGTAATTTCTTTTATTTACAGCGGGGAGCCTTCTGCTTCAAATAATTTCGAAGGCTCTAAGGAACTCTGTTTTGCTCCTAATAGCATCCATTTAAACCATCCCTTAAGTTTTGGACTGATTGTTTCCTTGCTGTCAATTAACTCTAACAGTTACGTGTAGTATGTTAACAATGGATTCTGCTTCAGTAATAACCTTTTCTTTCAAACACATTACGTATAATAATGTAAACAGATTTTTTTTGTTTACAGTAATCAAGCTCATTGAGTTAATATTCAGAGGCGGAAAACAATTAATTACATGCTTAGAAAAGTGTAGGTGTGCGTCTGACTGTGCGCGCACTTGCGTGTGAAGTCTGTGCGTGTGCACCTAGACATGTTTATTTGAGCTGTGCGAGTTGTGTTTACACCTTGTGCCGAGTCTAATGCAATGCAGACACCTGCCACTGTCTGTGGCCCTGACAGCTCTGGTCTCAGCAAAGTGAAGCAAGGCACCAACATATGGTTATCAATGATCCAGATGGCTCGTGCTTGTCTCCAGACTGACAACTTTGCTCCTCCATTATCAAACATTAGTAATTAACCATGATCAAGAAGGTGTTAATTAGACATAATGAAACAATTTCTGTTTGGTCAGAGCCTACAATTTGCCAATTACTTGTAATTATATGCACTAAGCACTTCAGTGTAATCACTGTCGGTGGTAGAACAGGCAGCCAGTCAAACAGCGGGGCTGTATCTGTTTGTTACACTGAGGAGTCTTTTGTTTTGTCTAAAAATTTGGCAGATTTAAACCTGCAGCCTTGTGATTGGCCAGCCTGTCACAGCTGCCTGAGGGGGGAAACAAAGGAGCATCATAGTTCTTGGTGACAGCGCCAGGGAAGTTTGTCATTCCCAGGAGAGGATGGCTGTTAATCAGAGGGACCCTTGACCCCAACCCATGGGTCCCAGCACCACTGCTGGTTGTACACACCTGGAAGCAATGCATGCTTCTGGGGAAATTAAAGCTGTAAATTTGCTTAGTGGAGATCAGAGAGAAGACATAACTTAGAGAGGAGGAAAGGGGGGGGGGGCAGGAAAACAAGATAAAAAGCATGAAGAATAAAGAAGAACAAGACACAGGAAATTTGAGAAATCCTCAGTGAGGAGGAGTAGAAATGGCAAAATGCCCATCAGAGAGGACTGAGGGTGAAATGCACTTTTGGCAAACTGATACTTAGAAAAGTATCAGTTGCAGTAACTGTGTGACTTTGGTCTGCTTGTAAGAAAGTAGAAAATGATGAGAATAGTGGTGTGAGGTAAGTGAGTTCAAGTAAAACAAGCTGCAATTATGGTAAGATGAAGGGAAGGGTATGATGCATGACCCTGGTAACACAGGCAGAATAGTACAAGTGTGCGCAGTTCAAAGTCTGTTAAGAACCAAAGAATTACACACCAGATATTTAATTTTTGGCACAAAGACACAGCTTCTTCCAAATCTATATTTAACCCTTTTCTATTTATTTAACAAAACGTATTCAGATAAGTGCACATTAAGTCAAGTAAGATCTCTAAATCATGGGATATAAAATATTACTTACAATTAAAGGGTGAATAATAATAGTTTTTGAGAATTTAGCTTTAACATCAAAATCGCATTACTGAAATGTGTAAGAAAGTAATGAGTGCATAATGAAAAACCCAAGATCATAATGCATAAAGGTTAAATACAACCGTCAAAGACAGCATTGGACAAATCATTTGATGTCAGATTAAATTCTTTATGACATTCTTAGTATTTGTGCAGTGGAGGGTTGATGTTTCACCTTTTTACTCCTCAGATATGTGCTTTCAAAGCAATTTAGGACCAGACTTAAAAAGTTAAAACAGAATCACAAGAAGGGACAAAGCAAATAAAAAACCAAACAAATAAAAGTAATTAAAATGCACTGTAAAATTTAATAATATTCACCATTATTATCCCAACTTGACCACAAAAATACTGTGAAATCTGCAAAGCTGAGTTAGCATTTAGATAAGATTCAAATATAGCCAACTGTGATATTAGGTTTATTTATTTAACATAGTTAATACCCTGGAATATGACTGATAATTACACAATAAAGAGCCCAGTCTTCTTTGAAGTTTCCCTAACAGCTACATTTTACCAAGATCATCTTGGTCAACTGTAAAGTCTGACTCTAAAATCTGTTCAGCCAGCTGCAGAAAACAGAGACAGACAACTGTGTCAAGGGACATACTGTATATTTTCTAAATAATCTGTCATCCGTACTGGCTGGCTGGATGTCAAATTCCACACAAGTCCACTATAAATTTGAGTATCACCAAATCATCCTAATTAAAGAGAACCATAGCTGTGAAAGATCCCATTTTATGCTCAGAGGCAGTCATTTTTCTAAAGCGGTATCAACAACACTGTAAATAAGTCATTTACAGTGAGACAGTAATCACAGAGGCCATAACCCACGACCAACCCTTGTCCGTAATTACTGTGGTCCAGTGTAATTAACAGCACATTATCTGTTACGAGATGGAAAACTACTCACACTTACTCCACCCTGCAACACAAGAGTGATGACTAAGGGCATAGGAAATTGTGCGTCTGAATCTACAGATCGTCTGTACAATAATACCACCTGTCTAATATTGCAAAGGTCACCCTCATGCTGCCAAAACCAAAAAACGTCCTGTGGTAATAAGGCAACAAGACGTTAGAACCGGATCCTTTAAGTATTGTGAGTTGCAGGAATTCCACTGATCATAATTAATTTTCCAGCACATCCCACATATTGGACTGAGATCTGAGGAATTTTGAAGCCAAATCAAAACCCCAAACTCATGTTCCTCAAACCATTCCAGAATATTTTCAGTGTGCATTATCCTGCTGAAAAAGAACAGTGTCATCAGTTAATGCAATTACTATGAAGGTGTACATGGTCTGCAGCAATGTCTAGTTAGGTAGCACTTGTCAAAGTAAAAACCACATGAATGCCTGGAGCCAAGATTTCCCAGCACAGCATTGCCCAGAGTCTAACACTCCCTCCGCTGGCATGCCTTCTTCCCATAATTCTCCATGGTTAATCCTGCTTCTGCAGGCATGTGAAAAAAAAAAGTTTTCACAGGACTCTATGAAGTATGTGAAAAAACTGCACCCCATGATTCAATAGCTTGTAGAACCACCTTTAGCAGCAATAAATTAATCATTCTCTGTATGACGTTATCAGACTCTCACATTGCTGTGGAGGAAATTTCATCCACTCTTCTTTACACCTTGCTTCAGTTCACTGAGGTTTGCATACATGTGTTTATGCACTGCTCTCTCGACACAACGTATTTCAAATATCCCGCCGTTCGCAGACTTCCGGCAACAATTACCATAATAACCCTATGTTGGGTGTGAAGCGCAATTTCTCAGCTTTCATAAAAAATGTTTGAATTTTTCTGACAGGACAAATGGTAGCGTAATTACAGTAATGCAAAATATGTTTGATCAGACGTCTCAGTAGTGATATGCTTGGTGTTAAAGGTTGTTAAAGGCAGGTAACAGGTGTATCAGCGGAGATGGGCTGGTGTTAAACGGTTAAGGTCCCACCACAGCATTTCAATTTGGTTTAGGTCCGGAGGTTTTCACTGAGTAACTGCAACACTTTGATTTGTTTTTCAGCCATTATGCTGTAAATTTGCTGATGTGTTTGAGATCATTGTCGTGTTGCATGATCCAATTTCAGCCAAGTTGTAGCTGTTGGACAGACGGCCTCACATTTGACTCTAATTTCACATTTAACTCAAATTTGCTAAGGTACAGTACCCACTCCTGGGAAGATTGGGGCATCATGTTAAAACACATCTTGGCTGTGTGTCCATGTGGCAAACAGAATACAATCACTCAATCAGTCAATTACAGATACTCCTGATCGCAACCCATTATGCTGTAAAAGGACATCAGGGACAAAACCGTAGATGAAACCAAAATCGAACTCTTTGGAGAGAAATGCTGAGTATGACCCAAAGAACCCAATCTCCACAGTCAAGCACAAAGGTGAAAGCATTATGCTTTGGGAATGTTTTTCTGCTAAGGATACAGGATAACTTCACTGCATTGAGGGACCAATGGATGGGGCCATGTTCTGTAAAATCTTGGACGAGAACCTCCTTCCCTCAGACTGAACACTGAACATACCACCAAGGCAACAAAGGAGTGACTAGAGAAGAAACACATTTAGGTCATGGAGTGGCTTAGCCAGTCTCCAGACCTCAATCCTATAGAAAATCTGTGGAGGGAGCTGAAGCTTTGAACTGACAAAATACAGGATTTGGAGAGTTTCTGCAAAGAGGAATGGGCAAAAATCCCTCCTGAGATGTGTGCAAACTATAAGAAATGTCTTACCACGATGCTTGCCAACAAGGGTTTCTTCACCAAGGACTTATTTCATGACATGCAAATCAATTTATATGTTTTTATCTGGATGTTTGGTTGACATTTTGCCTCTCCGCATTAAAGAGAAACTACCATGGAAATTAGAGACTGTTTATTTCTAAATGACCAAACGTATAAATTCAGCAGGGGATCAGATGATTATTTCCCCAAACTGTATATTAAAACACCCGAATACATAAAAGCATCAAAACTTCTGCTTTCATAGAGGGGGTCACACTTGCTGATTGCTGGACTGTATCTTCTACGTTGCATATACCCCTGACTGTCTGCGTGATGTAAAAGAAAACATGATTCATCTGTGAAAGTGACATTTATCTATTGATGCCAATATGTCCATGTCCATATTAAAGGTGCTTTCAGTGGTGTACACAGGTTAGCATGAGCACTCCAACCAGTCTGTGGCTATGTTGCCTTACACAAGTATTTCAACAACCCTTTCAAAAGTTTACCAGTTGTCCCTCATCGAACAGCTCTTGATATGTAGTAACTACTACATACTGGAAACACACCATAAGACCTTGCTACTTTGATCCAGTCATCTAGCTATCAAAATTTGGCCGATGCCAAAGTCAGGTGGCATTGAATTATATCAGTCAATATTATTCCCTTAACCTGTTTTTATGCAGTGGTTTTAATACTGTGACCGACTGATGTATATTAATCAGTTCATTTCAAGGTCAACGTGCTATACTGACACACCTAACTGCAGGTTCAAAATTGCTCCATGTAGCTGACAATGATGTTTAAGCTGTGCAAGAGCATATTTTAGTCAAAGACTGGAAATAACTGTCTGTATAGAAACAGAATGATCAAGAATAATGTACATTCTGCACCACCAAGCTCAAGACATCCAAATTGCTTTGCTTCATAAAGGATTACAGGAAGTGTGGGATACTTTGTGGTCACTGATCAGTTATGTGTTTCTCACTTGCATGAAAGCTGAACAGCCATCCCAAACATGGTGAAGACTCTGAATCTGGAGTTTCACGCATAAGACCAATTTGAATCTTTCTGTATTTTAACAGCTCGACGTTTGGCTGAAGATTACTTAATAACAATATAAGAAAAGAAATGCAATGGATATAGAAGGTATACTCTAACAAGTGCTGCTGTATATGTATTTTACAAAGAGACAAATAATGTCTAAGGATATCTGAAAAACTGAGTCAAGCTCAAGTTTTACTATAGAACAAAGCCTTTTCTTGCTCTTCCTTTGTAACGACAGAGGAGTAGTGAATGGAGGATTGCTAAGGTGCTGAGGCCTGAGTTGCTTGTCAGCAGCATGACTGATCACCGAGGCCAACTCTAAAAGGATTGCTGGTGGAAATAAAGACACCAGCATGTCAGCTGTAAGCTTCGGAAGGACCCATCAGACAAGTGGATGTGTATTGACAGGCCAGAGACAGAAAGAGAGAGACGTGGAGAGATGAAGGGGAAGACAGAGAGGGAGGAAGTGTCCTGAAGTCACTCACCTTGGCACAGGCTGCAATGTCAGACGACCTGGTGGCCATCACTCTCAAGTCCTGTCCAGGGTGTTATTTAAAGTCAAACAAATATCAGGAACTGAATGTCACCACAAGGACATTTGGGCCTCGTCTCCACCAATCAGTGTCCGGGGTTTCAAATCACCCTTTCTCCCTACCACGCCAACAAATCCATCTTCCTCATTCCTATACCCTGCTTCACACCCCCATTCGACCCCTGACTACCACACTGAGGGGCGGCACTGTGCAACAGATTTACGATCCTCACATCTCGGGCCAAGCACGATTTATTGACATTAGTTGTCAGCTTTCTTTTTGAGAAATTGCACGTAGAATTAATTTTAAGTACGTCTTAATGTTAAATATCCTGGAAACACTAAATTTCATGGTAGGTGATGCTCAGAGCCGCATAAGCATATATCAAGTTCTTTGGCTTCATGGAAAGACCTCTTTTTTTGGGGGGGGGACTTTAATTTAATAAGAAGCAGCTCATAACCGCTTCATCTCGGCTGTTAATTGCACACCCTTTATGCTGAGGAATGATCTTGGGACACTATTTAATGCATCAAAAGTTTAAGTAATTTAATTTAATTGTTTTTATTACTTAATCATGTCCAAGGCCACATAACTTCATGGAGAACAACCTGAATAAGGTATCTTACAGCATCATTCAGAAAAAGGAAAAATATATTAAATCATTCTGTCCTTTGAACTAGAAAGTATCGCAGTAATCTTTGTACTGCATTTGTTATGCTTCAAAAAAATAAGCTGGTTTTACTAAACATAACGTAAAGCTTATATATCACTGCCAGTTCTTGGATACCTGAGAAAATACATTAATAAAAATACAACATGAAGAGAAACAGAGGGGTTATGAAAACTATTTGCATAAGATTTCTTGGTGCTTTTGACAACTGCCTGAAAAGCAGCTTAGCCCAAACAAGAAAACACAGCAGAATAAATCACAGTCTCGGCAATAAACATGTAAATCTTGATCGATATGTGCTTTCCTTTTTCCCTTTTTCAATAACAGCTGCCGTAAAGGCCTGCTGAGCACAAGCGGCCATAAAAGTATGTAAAATAAATTAGGAGAGCATAATGAGAGGCTCCAGCAATTCCCCCATAAATATAACATAACGACCACAACTAAAATGTCAGGGAATCCAATAAATCAATTTCTCAGGGACAGGACGGCCTTTATGTGTAGAACACACAGTCATATTTATAATTTTTTTTTTTTCGTCAGTGGATCTTTTTTTTTTTTTTGGAAGGGAGGGGGGGGGGGGGGGGGGGGGTGGCAGCCAGGGAAAGGGTGCAGCCCAACACAAGTCCCTCTCACATGAGGAAGGTTTAATATGTGCTCTATGTGATTCATCACCGTGACACGGACACCTGAGGCCTGGGCCTGCTCCATTTCTACAGCCTAAATGGTTTCTTGGGGACACACTGCCACACTACCAAGTAAAGAGGCGAGAGAGACAGAGGGAGATGGGTAATTGATTGACAAAGGAGGCCTCGTTTAAAAACAGAGAGCTATTTTGTCCTGGCCATGTAATAGATTGTGAGTCCAGAGTAATCAGGTGTCGCCAGTACATGACCCAATTCATTTGTGATGTAAAGAAAGTGGAAAAAACTCCAAGAGAAAGTTAGATGATTGAGATTTCAGGCCCATTACAGACAACCAGTGGACTAAGAGGACTGTTCATAGAGCTGCAGGGGTTACAGACCCATTACACTGGCTATTATTTACACTGCTGACTCTTCACTTTGCAAACTTCTACATTCTTTAGTGATCTTAAGTACACCTGACAGTTGAGCCTGGTGGCATCAAAGCAAAATATGCCTGATTGTAAATACACCATACAATCCTACACCACTGGAGCACTGGTTCATTAAATTACTGACGTCTCAACGCTGAGATTTACAGGCAGAATCGGAACTTGTTGTTTGACCTTATACAAGGTTTGTGTTGTAGAAACAAATATGGCGGAACAGCAAACTGCATAGGAATGCAATTATTCAAATAACACACCCAGCAAACTAAGTCCAGTTAAAGACAACCTAATAAGCAGTGTGTGATTGATGGAGGGAGCCTTTATAGGGGAGCATGCACACATCCACACTCGTGCTCCTGTTTCCTGGGAGTTATGCATCACACTCACTCCGAGAAATGGGATATTTTTGAAGTGCTGGCTAGCTGTCAAAGGGAAACCTATTGTGGTGAAAAACAAGGACAAATGAACACACATATACATAAATAGATTAAAAAAAAGTGACCTGATGTATTTCAAAATTTGATTCATTTTTAATTTAATTAAATTCAATTTTATTTATATAGCACCAAATCCCAACAAGAGTTGCCTCAATACACTTGACCCTACAAAGCACAGAGAAACAGCATAACCTTTGAACCTATATGGTTTTTAAACAGGTACTGCTGTCGTATCTTATACTGCATTTACACATGTATGTATGTTCCCTACCAAAACGTCCTATACAAAGAATGAATTGCTCAGGTAGTTCAAAGACTTACATCAAATACAGACAATCAATTTGGTCTTTTAATTGCCACCACAAATACTGTGAGAGTTACAATTTGTAGCACTGGATAAAAACGGGGAAGAAAGAAATTAATCTCAATAGTTAAATCAGCCGTGCACAATCTGTGCTATAAATGTTCAAATATTGGGAACAAAAGTATTTTAAGCTGCACCTGAGAAACTTGTTTATGAAAAATAACAAAACAAGAGAGCTCTCGGTTGTGGACTGAGACCTGTGGACTCTAATGCAATTGTGCAAACTTTGTACAGTGCAACCTTCTCCCAGATTTTCAATTCTGTTCTTAAACTCTGTCCATCAGCCTCAGCCTCTAGAGGTGGCTTGTTTAAGAAACAATTAGGAGGGTATACAGAGCTATTTGCAGGCAGCAGGCCTTGCTGGGCAGGCCAGCCGACTGGAGTACCTTTCACAACTGATTTATAACACTGTCGCCTTGGCAAGGCAACATAATTAATAGGAGCATGGACTTCTAATTCCAATGACTTCCACACCAAGTGGTTTTCATTTGATTTATGATGGCCGGCAACTTTGCATTTTATCAGTTCATTCAGTCATTATTTATGCTGATGACCAATTTCAATGGGTCGCTATCATCTAACTTGCCACTAATCAAAGAGAATTAGAGTTCATTGCATTATTTAGAAGCCACTAATTTATCTTTGAACTAGGAAAAGGGAAATAGTTGTGGGAGCATGCACTGCAATAAACCACAGTGATTCTAAAGACACATTCAGTAATCATTGCCCTGTGAATGGATGTGTTTGTGACCTAATGGGACAATACTCCAAAGCTGTTTATTGAGCATTCCTTGGAACAATAGCAAAGTAAATGAATCAGAGGAATCTAATTTTTGGAATTTGGGATCAAAACCAAGATTGACACTTATGCAGGGCAAAAAAGGGATAATTGGAATTAAATGAAGGCATGATGCATGCAAAGAGAATCTTGAGTGAAGCCGAAGTCTATTCATTACGTTCAGTAAATGACTTTTTGTGACGGAGCAAAAAACTTTTCACTTGAGGCTATTAGCAGTGTAAAATTAAAGAACCTTTGCCTTTCTTATCTTTTAAACTTGACTTTTTTTTTTTTTTTTTTTTACATATTCAAGTATACATTTAGTGAGAGTAACGAAACCTTAAATTATAAATAAATCAAAATCCATCTCTTCAGCATGCAATGTGGCATATTCCCAATTGATGAATGATGAATCTGAATCAGGCTCAATTTGGAGAATCAGAGGGCATCATGTTGACCAGCCTCAGTCCAAAGGCATAGATGGACATATCAAAGCAAGACATCTCTCAAAGTGTCAATATCTGTGCTCATCATACCAGCACACACCTAATCTTAGTTAGGATGATGCACAGCATTCGTGATGACCGTCCGCTGAATGAGAAACTAGATGAGATCAGTTTATTTATAAGAATATTTTCCTTCACTTCAAAGCCAGTTAATATAATTCAGCGGGCAAGCATAAAAATGCATCATGTAATTCATATTAAACTAAATGATGCAGCTTGTAACTACACAGCAACCGCATTTCTTTAAATGGTATGGCATATTTATCCTTAAAAGATTATAGCTATTCTCAATGCTGATCCCAAAACATATTAAAGTGTTTTAATTCCACACATTTTAGATATGATAAAATACGCTGTTGTATAACACCATTTGGAGATTGCAGGAAACGCCATACTGCGGTTCATAAAAGTGCAGGTTTCCATACTAAATATATGTGCAAAGCACGGGTTCCACAGGTCCCTTTGAGGCAAATTCACAAACAAGCGCAATTTACTGTACAGAAAATGAAAAATGCACTCTTCAAGTCCAACGCAAATGATCAGACTCCATTTGTTAGCCCATTCCCTTCCACTGATTCCCTGAGTGATAAATTGCATTTAGCAAACCGCAGGAGGCTAACCATTCTTGACATGTTTTCATTGATTTGCATGAGCTATATGCATGTAATCCTGTTTGTAGGTAAATCATGGCATGGGCAAATTCAAGTACCTGTGGGTTTTACATTGCAGAGAGAAAATTGGAGACCCCGTATGGGAGGTGGAATGGAGCTGGGACGGGTGGGAAAGAGATGTGGCCGCCCGTTGGAATCTGGGAACCTCTATTAAGATTTATAGGTGTTGGGATTCTATGGACCTGAGGCATTATTCATGGTAAAGCTTCTCTGTCTGGGCCCGTTTATAAGATGAGACAAGGCTGACAAAGATGGAGGCCCTCTACAACAGAGCCAAGCTGCCTGAACATGAGGCTCAGTCACCTGACATACCCAAAGTGTCAGGAGCAACCATTCAGCACAAAGACTCAAGACTGACACGATATTGTAGAACAACAAGCACAATTGTCATTTTCTCTCACCACTGCACCATCACCATGTTTATAGTGTTCTCAGGAAATGAGATTGATTTTTTTTTCTTCTAAAATTTACTATTGAGGACTTCATAAGCATGCGCTGATTACTCCACTGCACACTCCTCTGAACTGCAGAGCCACGTAGCTGAGAACGACTTCAAACCAGACAGATCACCTCGGATCCTTGTTTAAGAAGCCATGGCAAGATTCTGTTTATTCAGCAATTTCCTGAGAGTCACACCATACTTTATTTGGTCTTATTAGATGAAAACACAAGGATCACCTTCAACTTTATTAATGATAGTACTCCGGATGAAAGATGCTGGTGAAAATCTGCAACATCTGTTTGCTGCATTCACTTCTCTGCGGGCTCCACCTATTCCTCATGCCTAATGATGCTGATCCACTCGGCAACTTTTACGGACAAATGTGTATTTGGCTACATTCATCATCCTGAATGAGTGTTCCTGATGAGCCATCCCCTGGCCTGTTTCACTCTTTCTAGCATGCGTTAACAAATGACAACTCCTGCCACATGTTTTCCGTTTGGGAGATACAGAGAGAGGCAGGGGGGGAATAAAGGGGGTTGAGGGATTCTAAAGGCTAAAAGATGGGCAGCTCTGAGGAAAGGAGTCAATGACGCCTGCTCTTCAGAGAATCACCACCCGTGCGGCACAGGCCAACCACAGCAGCACAAGAACACATCAATTAAGTAATGCCCTCAAGAAACAGGTAGAGGCCTGATCCATGTCATTTCCACTGCCCAACCCCAATTTCTTTCTTCATGAGTGACATTAGCAGCCGGCACGCTTTCGCTGTAGGCCGACCGTAATCCCAGCAGCCAGTGAGTGTATCACTGCAGAACCACATGAAAGAGCAAACAGAAAAATATATGGATATGGCCAAGCATGTTAAGTTGGATAAACAAGTCGATGGTCATTCAAAGTCCTGGGGAGTTGCACTCCTAATAAATCATACCGCTTTTGATGTGCAGCTGGTTAGAAGTTTAGAAGGGGGGGGGGGGGTAAGAACAGACATGAGTTAGACACAAAGACACGCTGCCTGTTTTTTTCTTAAAGCTTAAAACTCCAAGTTTAGTTTAACTGTCGGGAAATGTAAGAGTAGCAAATAAGCTATAAATAAAGTTATGACTGGGAACAGACTTGCAGTCAGGAAAAGAAAACATGAATAAGTAGCTGGTGTGCTGACAAAGTTCAGCGAAGGGGACTCAATTAGTGCAGATAAAAAGACTGTAAATCAGAAAACAATTACTGAATGTTTATTTTGAAAATGAGGGAGGGGGGGGAAAAAAAGGAAATGAGGAGATCATGATAAGCCACAAGGTCATGTAACAGTGGAGATGGATGATGTTGAAAACCAAAACGTATCTGGCATTAGGCAGTGTAAAAGTATCTGTCACGCAAACAGCTGGGGCACTTCAGCTGGACTCATGGAGATAAATCATGTCGAGGAAGCCAAAACAGACACAGCTTGATGCCGAGCCCAAGACTAAAACTCTTGACAAATGTACAGTAAATGTAGACAAACTGGCCCTGACATTACATTTTTAGGTGCCAGTTTTATTGAAAACTCTAATTACATGACGAAAATCATCATTTTTCCTCCCCTGAAACTTGTAGAGTAACTTTTCATTGTATCTCGCGCTCATCTGTACCCTTCCCCCACGCTGGGATAAAGATGGCGCACCTTATTGGTTGGTGCAATACCGCGATCATTCATAATCATGATTCGGAAATTGATTACTGTTGCAAAATAAATAAGCAGAACATGTGCAAAACACTTTTAGATTTGAATACCCCCCCACCCCACTCCACCCGCGCCTGCCACATGTCTGAAAGAAGGATATGTCAGCCGTATGCGCTCCTACAAGTAGCCTCATTTATGTCTAAGTCGTTCTCAGGCATAAATATTAAAACAGACTTTATGACAAAAAAATCATTAATGGTGAAACAAACACAGCCTCCGAGTAACACATGAAGGTGAAAATCTTTATTATGGCATACTCTGTATTATGAGCTGTGAATGATCAATCAAAAAGAGAGCATATTACTCCAATTTTCTCTGCCCCTTGTAACAACAGAGTTCATAGATACCAAATCAGTTTCAAGGGAACCCGGGGGCTACAAGTGCAAGACTGCTATATGAGACATTCATAATTTATGTGCATTTGATGTAGTGATATGTAAAAAACTTCAGAGGAATTTTAATGGGCTCGAGGCTGAGAACGGGGAGAAAAATCTTTGAGGTGGTTGTTTGGCCATTTTTTTTTTATTTTTTATAGTGAATCACTTCTGCGCCAAAAGGAAAATAAAAAGTTTTTGAAATCTAAATTCAGCCATTGAGACTGTAATCACTGAGAAAAGGGGAATTTCATCTTCTTATTCCAATGCCTTATTGATCTGCTGGCTTGGTTCTCATAAGCTCCTGAGCAGTGGCCGACAACATTGTCCAATTCGGTCAACAAAGAAAAGCTATTTCCATCGATCAATGTCCTTCTGTACAAAACAGATAGAGATTGATAATACACTTCACCAAAATCCTGCAGTCAATTAGGGTTTGATGGAAAAAACAGTCCAGTGCGGGAACAACAGAAGGTGTTAATAAGCAAGAGCAAAATAAATCACCAAAAACTGGAAAGTCTACCCCTTCTCTTTGAATGAAACCATAATTTATTAATCTTTCAGACAGATGGGCTGTGTTAATGTAGGCTATTGATCAGCAGTAACTTTTTATTATTGTTTTTTCCATTATAGTCACAGATTAAAACAGATGAGAGCTGTTTAACTCAATAACGCCCAGTGTTACGATGCACTCTTGTTACTCTGGAGGACCAAATGTTTTCACTGAAGCTCGTGTGGAAAAAAAAATAAAATCATTGCAGAGAAGGTTGAGGCTGCACATTAATTTGTCAGCCCATTAGGAAAGCCCTCTCCTAACAGTGATCTAATGTAACCAGTGGGAGTGGCCATGACCACTGAACAGCCTTATTTGAATCAACTCAGTGCCAGGTCTTATCAGGAGCATCAAGGCAAGAGTCAGGTTAAAAGAAAAAAAAGATGGCCGAGAAGACGAGATGGAGAAGAAATGAAGAAAGAGAGACGTGGGATGAGCCAGGCTTTGTGGTCGGAAAAGCAAAAATGAAACACAAACACTGGTTTTGAAAGGAAATGCTTAGCTTATTACTTATTACTTTCTTTAATTCTCATGAAGATTGCTGGCAGAAACACAACAGGTTTCATTCTGCACATTTTTTTATCCGCGCGGTAAGCAGCGCTGCTGGTTCTTAAGATAACTGGACCGGCCTTATGATTGTACTGTACAGCACGCAGGGCCGGCAAAGTCCCACACCCAATATCCACAAAAATTGGTGTACAAAGACATGAGGGACTATACTTCAAAAATAGGCCTTGATTGTGCCATGTGGGACAAGAAAGCATCACTCAAGCTAACCATTCCTCCATCTTTAACTGATAAAATCCACTTTCCATTCATTACCCTTTATCATAAACACAAGTCTACAGGGAAGCCAAGCTTAGAAGTGGTTAAGCTTGTCCCTGGTTTCCTATTTCTAGGGAGCATTTATCTGATGATATATATTCCTTTTAGTAAGTGAAAGGAGTTATTCAGTTTCCAACAGGGAGGACATTGATAGGGCATTAGGGATTTGTTTATTTCAACTCAAAGCCATAGCATTTATCCAAGTATATATTTTGCTGTGGGCTCAGACCAAATTATGTCTCAAGGCAAGATAAATCATAAGGCACAAGTCAAAATGCCAAATGTTTTATGATCCTACACAGAGCCCTGATGGCAGGCTACACATTACTGAAAGCTGCACTGTGAATTTTGAGTCAACAGCCTACGCGTTTCTGCTTGTTTGCGACTGGGAACTCTGATGAATGTGACAGCTGTCATATGCACATCAACTGTCTAGGTTTTAGACACTGAACAGAATGATGGGATTTGAAAAGAAGTTCATCTGTCTTCTTAATAAATCCATTGTCTTGTCTTTCTTAAACAAGAAATGTAGTGATGGACACATCCAACAAACAGGCTTAGTGAAATATTGTAGATGCAGAGAGCTCATTCAGTTTAAGTGAGAGTGAAAAGTGAGTTGATGTGCTTGAGTAAACAACTCAACATCACTCTAGCAAAAAATTTGACAGACAGGACAGAGTGTGCAGACAATTTAGAGGATATAAATTACCAACAAACATTCTAAAACAAGTTTGGAAAGTTTTTTTGATTTTTTTTTTTTTTCCATGACAAGCCAGTGTACAGCACAAACATCAAGGCCATCTTTCCTCAAATAGGTATTTTGTTTGTTTAAAAATATATTCCTGCATGCTGCCGCAGAGTGTTGTTGTTGTGGCCCGGTGGCTTTCACATGATCTGTCAAGAGACTGTGCCTGATCCCGTTAGAAAGGCCCTTCTTACGTAAACTCCTGAACTTAGCATCCTGCAGCTGTGACCCAGGCAACAATGCCTCCTTATACACCCAAACAGAAGCTGCTGAACAAAATTCAAGCGCTTGTGTGGAGAAGAGTTGAAGGGTCATGTAAACTTGCAGGGGACTAGAAGGCTCCAGAGTGAAAAGAGGAAGAATCCTCTTTTCAGTCTGCACATTGTTTGTTGCGTGGGATCTTTGCCATCACAAACATCTACCCACTTTCTTTACAGACAGGGCAAAGAGAGGGGACAAAGGGGGTCCACAACAACATGATACTGTGTGCGTGTCTGTGTGTGCGTGCTAATGTTGGAGATCTTGCACGCTTACTACAGAACGGTCCTGTGGTTATCTTTGTGCCAAGAAGAAGGACAAAAATACAGATGAACACCTTCAAACCGCGAGTGCAAAAAAAAGACGTCTGATCTAAATGAGCTTCACTCATATTTACAAGATCTCACAGAACATCCTTCTTGGAGCAAAATGACTGAAACAAGTGGAATAACCTTTGTGGTTCATTTGATTGCCCTGTGCAAACTAGAGATGTGTGTAACTAGTCGGCTAGACATCTAAAAGTTTGCTAGTCAGGACCAGAATACTAGTTGGCTAAACATGCTATTCTTATTTTATTAATATAGAAAGGCAGGTAAAGGGGACATATCATGTTTTTAAATCCTTCCTTTTCATATGTAAATCATTCACTTGTGGTCTATATAAAGTAGAACTGCAATGCTTTGGTCTGA
>JAVDPK010002781.1:229648-243330 GCA_034780415.1 Cichlasoma orientale | reverse complement strand
ACAAGAAAACGTAACAGGGAACAGAGAAAACTGAACAGACTGAAAAATATGACCCAAAAATAATATAAAGATATCTATGCAGCACCGGGAGAGAATAAATTCAATTTTTCTGCACTCTTAGACACTCAAAGTACATAAAAAAAAAAAATGCATTTAATCGCTAAAAAAGTGGATTTTGCATGATACGTCCCCTTTAAGATGCCACTGGCCACTACCCAGAGCTGCAGCCCTGACAGCTGGCTGTGCCCCCCCCCCCCCCCCGTTCTATGAATGGAAGTTATAAATGAGTGAGGGGGAAAGTAACCAGATATCAGCCGTGCTAACCAGTGCTGTTCTGCTGTACCTTGATATAAATAATGTGAGGACGCTAGCATGAAAGAAACTAAGGCTGTGACTGCTAGCACTTCTAAGCTTAGCCAAACTAATCTGACACTGTGTTTACAATGTTATACACGGCACAACTCCTAAAATAGAAACAAAATATTTCAATTTAAAGTGTGCTCAGTTTTTAACATTTTCTGAGGGTTCTCTGTCTTTTAGACTAGATGACTAGGCTAATTTTTTTTCTCCTGTGTAAACGAATAGCCGATTACCTGCCAGGAACATCCCTTGTCCAAATGTTTATTCTCTTGTCTAAAAGACTAAGAGCTATACTTTCCAGTAGTGGAAAGACTTCTCTGCTTTAAATTGTTCTTTGCCGTTTCTAGGCACATGGTTAAAATGTTGGTAACTCAGTATCGTAACAAGAACAACAGAGGTTTTTGTTGTTTCAACTAATGATGCAAGCATGCAGTTACAGATTTAAATCTAATTTTTGTCATTTATAAATGCATTATGTAAAATTAGTGTTGGTTACATTTGGTGGGGAGAAGTCAATAAAATGAATAATAATAAAAAAAAGTCCTATGTGAGAGTCCGCCTTGTAGATTTGTATTATCAGTCAATGATACCCTTACTGAACAACTAATTGACCCCTTTCTTTCCTTAATTGAATTATTTCTTGTTCCTGGGTAATAATTAATCCTAATTGCTTATGCCTCAAAGGTAGAGAAAATACAGTATTGTATGTATTTTTTTTAATTTTTTTATTTTCAAGACATGACTGCTGTTCACATTACAGCCAAGCAACTAGAAAATGCAGGCATGGAGAATATTGCAGCTTTTATGGTTGTTGAATCATTGTACATGGTACTCAAAAAGGGTCAGCAGGATTTATACATTATAAATGCTCAGCTGGAATCTGAAATGCCACTCAGTGATTTTCACCCATCATCACTGGAAGCACGCACTTTTTTTACTTTATCTTTTTTTGCATTTAAATATTCAGGGATTGCCAACGAGCATATTGAAACATCCTACAAAAAGCACAATACTAGAGCCACACAAGCTTTACTATAGAGAGTGGCATTTGTCACAACATACAGCACAGAGGCAAAAATAATTAAATGGATCAGGAGGATTATTAAGAGTAATTGCATACAGAGAGTTTCAACCTGCATTAATCAGTTTCTGGAGAAACTGTTCCCTACAAGATAAGTTGATGCACAGTCATCTCCAACCAAATACCCCAAAAAGATGGTTTGATAGAAAACCCACGGGGGCCTCTA
This sequence comes from Cichlasoma orientale, assembly GCA_034780415.1. NCBI lineage: Eukaryota > Metazoa > Chordata > Actinopteri > Cichliformes > Cichlidae > Cichlasoma > Cichlasoma orientale. Next base: position 241,723 of record JAVDPK010002781.1, on the reverse strand, counting down.
AATGCAGCCACTGCAATAACTGCACAAATGTAATACAGACTATGACATTTATGGATTTTAAATCTCAGAAGGAGTTTACCATTAATAATTTATTAATTTTAAGCTCTTCTTTGTCATTTATAAGCTAAATGTCCCAGCTTTTAAAAAAAATGTAAGAAGAAGCCATTATCAGAATATAATAGAAGAAAATAAATATACCATTTACACAGGCTGTAACAACCTCCAGTTGATCAACAGTTGATTTGCAAGAAAACATTATTCTAATGCTGGTTGATGAAATCAGATATTAGTTCTGACATGTTAAATTGTGATATAATAAATACATGTGTTAAGCTAAGAAGAATATGCTGTCCAGGCACAACAAGAAAATATAATCTATAATGCACCAAAGTAAATCGCAGCTAAAACTTGCACATTTACGGAACTCAGCGAAAAACAAGCTCACAAAGGTTTTTTATGGACCTAAACTACATTTCAAGAACATTATGAATGAAAAATATATGCTTAAAATATCTGAAGTTCTGAAGCAATATTTAGCAAGTTGTTTGGTAAGCGGCATTCTGTGCAGGACCAAATAAATTCTAGACAAGCCAGAATTATTACTATAATACTATGAATAGCCGAAAATAAAACCTCTTGAGGTTTTAATCACTGAAAATATTACTCATTTGGATAAAAATACATTTATCTATTTATGTATTTACAGACATTTTAATTTCATTTCATTAAGACTTTCAGGTGGGCAAATTATCCTCAGAGTGTACTGGGTGTTCAGTAAAATTTTTAATCCAATCGTTAAGGCTTAGAAAGAAATGCAAAATGAAATTTAGCTGCAGATCCCGATTTCAAAATTTTGTTTGTGGTGGTGGTGGTGGTGGTGGGGGGGTGTCAGGAAGGGCATCCAGTGTAAAATCTTGAGCAACTCAAACATGCAGATCATAAAGAATGAGATTTCAATACCGGATCAGCCGCGGGCTGGGTTAATAACGACAGCCTTTGGTGCCGTTAGCCAACAGGGGGCTGGTGGAAACTGTGCTTAGGGACTATGACTGGTAAAGGGAGAGAGTTGGCTGATAAGATGGACAGAAGGAAGGTAGACATATTATGGGTGCAGGAGACCAGAAGGAAGGGAAGCAAGGCCAGGAAAACTGGAGATGGATTCAAGCTATTGTATCAAGGTGTAGATAAGAAGAGGAATGGAGTATACATAGAAGGACCGATGGTAGTGGATTTTTTTTTTCTTTTTATAAAAGGGCCTCAGAAAAATATTGTCAGGTACCCTGGTCGTGTAGCTGGAACAGGTAGGAAACTGAAATGGCAGTGCATTTTGTGGAAAGGATGGAAATGGCTATGGTGAACGCTTACTTCAAGAAGAGGGAGGAACAATGTGGGGGTTGGATTAAATAAGGGATCAGCTCTGAGTCCCCTCTTGTTTGCAGTGCTGATGGAAAGGTTGGCAGATGAGGTCAGGCAGGAGTCTCCGTGGACTGTGATGTTTGCAGATGACATTGGGAACTGTAGTAAAAGTAGGGAGCAGGTGGAAGAGAGCCTGGAGAGGTGGAGGTATGCACTGGAAAGAAGAAGAATGTAGAAGCAAGGCAGAATAAGTGTGTGTATGAGAGGAAGACAGGTGAAAAGGTGAACGTGCAAGAAGTAGAGGTAGTGAAGGTAGATGAGTTTAAATACTTGTGGTCAACCATTCAAAGCATGAGAGGTGAAGAAGAGAGTGCAGGCAGAGCGGAGTGATCTGTGACAGAAAGATAGCAGCAAGAGTGAAACAGAAGAATTACAGGATGGTAGTGAGACCTGCTATGATGTATGGCTTGGAGATGGTGGCACTAACAAAAAGACAGGAAGACGAGTTGGAGGTATCGGAGTCGAAGATGTTGAGATTTTCATTTGGAGTGATGGGAATGGACATGATTAGAAATAAGTACATCAGAGGGACAGATCAGGCTGAGCGATTTGGAGACAAAGTTAGAGGCAAGGCTGAGATGGTTTGAATATGTGCAGAGGAGGGATAGTGGCTATATGGGACAAAGGATGGTGAAGATAGAGGTACCAGGCAGAAGGAAGAGGAGGAAGACCTCGGAGGAGGTTCATGGATGCTGTGAAGGAAGACATGCAGATGGTTGGACTGACAGAGGAAGATGCTAAGGTGAGATGAAGATGACCCACACTGGCAGCCCCTAAAGGGAGCAGCTGCAAGAAGAAGAAGACATAGGCTGGTATGGAAGGACACGGGTAAAGAAATTGCTTAATGTTGCAAACAATGAACAGAGCAACAAAACAGCAATTAGAGGAGAAAAAGTTACCACCTGTATTAGCCAGTGTTTAAACTGTCAAAAGCATATCAGGCCAAACTGTAGCATTGGGTAATTTTCTGGTTTTGCACCCTACTGAACACATTTAAATATACACTGTATATCAACTTACAACATTACTGTGGAAAAAATTCAGAACATTTGTTGAACGTGAATATATTTCAAAACCGGCACAACCGCCGTTCACTGTGACTTCTGCATGAAAACAGAGTAAATGGAGGCTTGAGGGACGTAATAATTTATGGTAGGTTTTAAAGCCAACAAATGTTCTAGAAAAACTTTGTGCTGGAAAAGGTTGGCTAATACCTTGAAGCACACAGTAATTTGTTAAGTTTTTCAGAGGGTGAAGAACTCTGAAACAGACTTAAGTTGGATGCCTTACCCACAGTGCGTGATTGTGGTCAAATCTATACTTTCATTTTCAAATCTCACAAGTGCTTGAAATACCCATGGCTAACTTAAAATTGCATGGCATTACATGACATTATAACCCATGAAAGAGGTCAAAAAGAAAACGAGAACTGGAGCAACTTTAAAAAAAAAAGAAAAGAAAGAAAAAACCTTCCACCCACTTCTCTCTGCCATAAAGTTCCTGGTGTCCACAGAGAGCCAGACATCGCACTACTCTGATCATTAACTAGCCAGCCAATCAAAGCCTTCTGGCCATGAAGCAATTATCTGCTCTCCATAGCATAGGTGGAGAAGCAACCAGCAACCCCTCGAGCACTTTCTCTCTCTTTATCTCCTGCAATAACTGCAAATGCCTTACACTTGTATGTAAAACAGAGGGGAAAAAGGATTTGTTTTCCTCAGACTGAACTGAGATCACATTACATGCCATGCCAAGTACAAAGTCTGAAATTACAGGGGTGGATTTTCAACTCTTACTATTTCAAGGCACACATTCTTGCCATTACATCAATTTATTTCAGTGTCATGTGTGTGGGCTAGATTTTGTCTAATTGAATGAAAGGCAACATGACTCACATTGGACATGACTTTAATGATCTTTCCAGGACGCATACTGTACTGATGAAAAATAACACAATTTTGAGCTCAGTTCTCGTCTCAGATAAACTGAAGGCTGAAATTATTGAAGAAACTATTTTGACAGCCCGCAATTTGTCAGATTCTGTTGAGATGGGTTCAGAGGTACAAGTTTCCAAAGAGTGCTTAAATTTTGTGAAGGGTGTGGCAAAACTCTGTACGTCACACTTCTGAACCTGAACCAGATGATGGCAATTAACAGTCGCAATGCTATCAGGGTCATTGTGTATTCATTTATTATTTAAATGGTGTTTATCTTTGTATGAAGTCAGGACTATACAACCTGTAAGGATTTCAAAATGCCTAGTTTATCATTTATATGAAGTTGATGTGCTAGCTTCATCTTTCCCCCCTCTTTTTTTTCCATCATAAACCAGCTTTAAAGTCTTAAATTTCCTGCTGTGCCTGCAGTTTACAAAAAGTTGCGCTGACAAGTGACTCATTTAAAAAGCTAAATGAATCCAGAAGATTTGGAATTCCTTGTGAATGAAAACACATCATTCACAATGTTTTGATAGCTACCATTCTGGGATTCATCACAATGGGAGGAGAATGTCAGTCATGCAAGTACAATAAACATAACGTTTTGCAGTACCTAATGGGGGACAGGTGGTTTGGAAGAATATTATAAATATTATGTAGACAAGTTCAAAATAAATAACTTATTAGCAAAACTAAAACCACACTTTAAAAAAATGCAGGGTTTCGTTATTTTAATAAGCAGTTTGCTAAATAATAACTAGCGGCTCATTAAATAATCGATTCTCTCAAAAAGGATTTGCTACCTTTACTTTTTTTATGATCCCACTGGGAGGCAAAATGTGTTTGCCCGTTTCCTAGGAAATGGAGTGTCCAGGAACCCCTGGCTAACCCAGGCCTGATGGGGGGGCTGTGTGAAATCCAAACTGACTGATCCGGGAAAGAGCCAAGATTACACCACTTCCCCCCTCCCGAATTTCGTTCTCCCCAACAAAGACCTTCCTGTAACCACAGTCAAGAGACCCGTTAGTTAGCGAGTAGAGCTGTAGAATGATGGTTCAGGGCCACTGTGGGAAAAGCCAGGGGACTCCAGCATTATGTTACTATTCCTCCAACATAAAGCCCAGAAGTCCTCACCATCAGTACCACCCACCACTTTGCTCCCAGTCTCTTAAGGAGGTGTCAAGTTCTGGCACACACTGGAAGCCCTGGCAGGTTCGTGCCCCTGGCAGGTTCAGATGTCGCTCCACCAGAGAGTCTGTGAGGGTTTCAGTGGTCAGCGCGGGTGACTTGCAGCAGTGCTTTCTGCCACTGGAGGCACTATGAGCGAGTGGAAAATAAACTTCACAGAGCACAGCTACAAAAAAGCAAAGTTATGCAATCCAATAGGATTATAATAGAGACAATCCTTAATGGATGTTCTGAAATAATATATTATCAATCATTTATTGAGTGTTCATTGTCACGCCACTGAAATATCTCCTCTGCTGCCTTTGTTAGAAATGACTTCTGTTTATTTTCCATGATGCACAAAATGTAAAGAGTGGAAGGAGAGGAAGAGGAGGGTGGTGGGCTGTTTAGTTGAAGGAGTGAAAAGCCCCTCAACACAAAGGCCATAAACACAGATCTTTTCTTTTCTGATGTTTTAAGCAGTCTGGGAGTAGTCCATAACAGGTTTAATTATGCCCCACAAAAAGGAATGTTCTCGGCTAAATCACAATGCAGCGGCACCCGGCTCAATAACTCCTTCCAGAATAATACACCCTGCACCAAAGACATTGTCTTACAGAACACAAAAGGTGTATCATTCGGCCAGGAATGATAATTAGATGCAGAATTTACTGAAACTGTCAATAGCAACATCAATACGGGGGCTCTTAGTGTCTGTCATCCTGAAAATCAATGACAATTTTCAGCCATGAATTCAAGAAAATGATTGCTTCTGGATAAACCACAGAAGAGGACATTTGAGACACTTCAAATCAATCTTCTCTTGCCATCTTTGTCCCTCTATTTTAAATAAAGTATAACTGGTTTGTCAAAACTAGTAATTTTTCTTTATTTTATCTTTATGAGCCAGATTGTTATCTGATCTTATTTAATATAGTGGCTTTACAAAACAGAAACAGAATTCTAATTAGGTCGGGATAGATTGAGTACGATTAAATTGGCCACTGTACAATTATAGTATTTATAGTGGCAACAGTGTGGCCACAGTTCTCCCATGTTTTATGAATAAAGCAAAAAATATATATCAGTTTTACTGTATATGATTTTTTTTTCTTTCATTATTGTAACACTTCTTTAAAGAAAAAAGTAAGTATTTGGCAGACTAACAACATGTGAGCAACATCTAAAATATATCTTAACTGCGGGCTGAGCAGAAGCAGCTCCAAGGGTCCATATATACAACTCAGTTCCTGACAAATTTAGGGCTGTGTTCAGCAGGTGTTGGACTCAGCAGGAATTGGAGGTCAATGACACGGATTTAGACATTGAAAAATGCATAATTGCTGGTCACATCACAAAGAACAAATTAACACCGCAGCAAAGTAACACTGTAATCTTTAGAGAGGTATAAAGACCAGTTAGTCAGGCCTGGAATCTCACAGAGAAAATGAGAGCCACTTATCCAATAACGAGAACTTAATGAGGGTCCCTTTAACTAGTTACAGTGTCTCTCTTTCCCTTGGAGAAACATTTGTCTTACAGTACAAATGTGTTTCATGCATCATTTCTATTGTGAGAGAGAGTGCTGTAATAACGGTATAAATCACAAAGGGCCTAGGTTGGGGTAATGAGACTTAAATCTCTTAAAACAACACAATGAACTCAGCTGAATGATAAAATGATGTGGTGGAGGAAAATACTACCTTCTTCGCGTAAAGCTACACCACTCTCCACACAAGGCTGCTGGCAGTGCAGAAGCCCTACTTCATTTAGTTCTGACAGGCAATTTAATACCACAAAATTACTAACCTTAGCTTTGCAATTACTTTTCCAGCTCTGAACATTTTCAACCCCTCTGTAGATGTAATCTAACGTTAAGGCCCTTGGATAGGACAAACCCCAAGTTCTGAACTTACACTTTTACTAGGGCTCTAATCAAGACAAAAACACAGTCAACATAGGAAATGTAGAGAGGATAAAAGGTCACCTGTTTACAAAGCGGTTCTGTTAGATCTGGGCTTCTCTATCATGTTCCTTTTTTAGCCTGCCAACACAACGCAAGATGAAAAGGACCGATAATGAAATCTAATAGTTAATAGGAATGACAAGCCACGATGTAACCTCACGATAAAGACGTAATCAAGTGTAATTGTGATATTAGGTCATTATTCTGCTGTTAATGGGGTGATGAACAAACACTTTACTTCTTTAGTCAAGAATTTTATTATAAACAAAGATAAACTGGAAACCAGCAGTAATAACACACAGTGTAATTGATTAACTTAGCGACTGCTTAGCAACGCTTATTCTACAGATATGTAATTCCCTTTTTCATCTTGGCATCCTAAGATTAACCTTAGGAAAGTCATATTTAATTCCCTCATGGCCTTTCACAGTAAGGCCTGTTTTGTCAGCGGGGGGAAGCGGGGAATGATTTGTACTGATCAGTCTCCGCTCTCCTCGGCTCTTAACTGCAGCTTTGCTGAGCTTCTGACAGATGTGTCCCCCACTGTCTGATTAAAAATGGTCATTTCTCCAGCACACAATGTGGCGCAGTAACCTTTCATCTGACAGACACTCCGCTCGTTTGTTCATCTTGTCCGTCCACGGCGAGGATATTGACATTCAGATTTCGCCTATGCTTTCATCTCTGAACAGATGTCATAGTTGGCAAGTAGTTTAGACAGGAACAGCAGGTAGGACAGGGCTCAAGGAGCAACAGGAGACAAGAGGCAAATGTGACAACGTGCAAAATAAGGGCATGTTTTACATCAGTCTGTCCTCTTATCCTTGCTGCAACTCCCAATGACCCTCATAGAACATCTGCCTGCTGTGCTGGGCAGGTATTTGTGCCATCCCCTCTCCTTGGCCTGTTTCTCATTCTCACAGTCTGGTCTGGTGCGGAAGGAACACGGGCCAAATAGTGGAAACCCTCGCTCATCTATGACAGGCAGAAACACAAACCTCAAACCCCCTGCAGTGGGCCAAATCCCCTTGCTAGCATAAATGAGGATCTTCAAATGTCAGGCCTGTTTGCATGGGTGTAAACTTGTGGAAGAGCAGGTATTAGATAGGATATCAAAGTCAACAAGCCTGTTGCTTTAAGCTGATCCTCTGTCCCCTGGAAAAATTCTGCACTGTGAAAGCCCAGTGGAGCCTTCAAATGTTTCCCTGAGTGCAACCTGATCCATAACAGAGAGAGTCGTGCAGCTCCCTGCGCTATCAACACTCCATACACAGCAGGGCCACTCTAATATCCTATACCCAGTCGGAAAGCACTTGAAAAATCACACCGCTAACCAGCAGCAGTCTATTCTACACATTTGCTGAATGTAGCGGTTTTATTTTTCTACCACCTGTTTAAATAGCACCCTAAATATTCAATGTAAACTGATAATATATAGCTTACAATTTATTTAACTACTATATTTAACAGCGTGCAAAAACAGATTGAATAAAATACTAAATGTACACATTTGTGCAAACTGACAAATGAGTCAGTTTGCACGGTTTTGAAACATTTGGACAAGATTTAGACAGGACTCGGGCCACCCCTCCTCCTCCGGACTGAAGCTGCTGAGTAATGCTGTTTATTTATTTGCGCTGTGCCACGCATTAATAGCCGCTTTTAACACAGCGAGACATTTTTGACATCTTAGCCGATTCATCCACGATGCAAGGTACTCACATACGCGCTTAGCATGAAGCTCGCAGGTTTAGAAACGAAGGTATAGTTGTTTACACCATGCAGAACAGCTGATCATTATCTGGTGCACACCTGCACACCTGCACTAACATTTACCATGGCATGCTGTTTGTTTGCAGATAACACGCCACTAAATGTGCCCTGCATAATCCGAGGTGACCCTCTAATGGGGTAGACAAAACTGATTTGGTCGCCTATCAGAGCAAATTTCTGTCAATCAATCTCAACAAGGAAGCTGTCACTCCATCCCCACACTGTCCATCAATATAGTCACCACTGTGAAGCGCTTGGATCACATTGTCCGCAAAAGATAGCTTTCATTTCGGAAACAACCACCGGAGCATAGCAGGCCACATCATGAGGAAAAGCTCCTTAGGTGATAAAGGTACTTATAACCCTACATATATTTATGGATACCATTAAAAACAAAACTGCTATAAAGAAAATAGCTGACTGCAGAGCAAAAAGCCCGAAGGACCCAATTTCCTCCTGAAGCACCTGATGGACACTCTGACAAGCAGATTGCTTTCCAGTACCAATTTTTGGAGCATGTGAAAAATGGTCCACACAGCCGGTATGTGGTCTGAGATGAGTCATAAATCTTGTTTTATCTCCTCCGTGGTGGTAGCAGAAAGGGATGAGTTGCTTTTTTTTCATCTCATTCACATGTCTATCTGTCTGTTATCTGTGCCCTTGAGCAAAGATTACTGATGCCCTGTCTTTGATATATGACACATCACACAGAGCAGCTTTTCATCCTGTGAATTAACCCAGAGAGGGAGGGAAAAAAATGCAAACCTGACTGCCATCAGCCAGGGGGGCTCTCTCACAGTTCCTTTGTGCTCCTGTGCTCCCCCCTTTCTTACTCACATGATCCTTCCCACCTTCCTCCCCTTAGATCCATGGATTCCCTCCTGCTCCCTTCTCTCTGATACCAAGTAGATGGCAACCAGAGTGCATCATGGGTAGCCAAGTTCGGTGGCAAATTGTTTATCTGACCTCTGCACGTCTCTGCATTTTATAATCTAGTGCGTGTCACCCCTGTCTCATCCCCATAACAAATAGCCCCTGTCAGTTCCTGTTTCCTTTATCAGAAGCAAGAGGCGAGAAGAGGACCACTGTAAGTAACTACACAGGAAAGAAATCTCCTACAGAAAAAACAAAAAAACAAAAACAAAACAAAAATGGGATTTCAAGTGAGTGATGAGAACAGAGATTCCCATAATGATGCCTCAAGAGCAGAAAAAGGCAGATAAAAGGCGGAGATTAAAGAAACAAATGGTGCTATATTATGTGTTAACAGCTTATGTATGTCAGGGAAGAAGAAAAAGACTGCGATAGGCTTTCAGGAGAATATTACTGCTGTGTTACTGTCCCTGGTGAGGAATATTTTATTATTCAGTAACCAGGAAGGCAAGCAGCATTGAGTGCAGCCTAATGTATCATCTCGTAATACATCTGAATAATGGCAATTTAAATGAGTAAGACAAATAGCAGTGACCACTTTGTGCAATCTAAAACAGAATGTAAAATAACACATTAGGCCTGACTGCCACATTGGAAATTAAAAGACTCTACATTACAGAGTAATAACCATCTCTCTCCAGACTCCAGACTTCATTAACCCAAAGCTAATCTCCCACTCAAACTCCCTGATCTTAACATGCCACAGGGAAAAATGCGTTCTGTAAATACTGGTTGTTCTGGGTTTGGAATATGTCCATAGAGCGGAACACTGCCTACATTTTCCTCTTTTTCATCCACGTAATCCAAAAAGGTCATAAATAAAATATTACGCTACAAGGGGAGTGCTGTAATCCATTATCATAATGGCAATGTTTGTGATCTATTTCATTAACATGCAGTCTTTAACCCAAACAAATGTGTTCCTCACCCCAGCATTGCATACCCATTTACAAGACACAAATGTGCTCATGTGTCTTAACCTAGAGAGCTGCAGTTTTGATATATCACCGACGAACAACCAGAATGGGGCAACATTTGCTAGGTCTCCTTGATCATTAAATTAAAATAACACGCCATATTTTGGAGCAAAAGGGTGCCATGTGACGAGTCTATTAGGCGATAATGCCAGAATGTGAACATTTTAAAACCTAAAACTGACTGAACTTGTTTGTTTCCGCATCAAATTAAAGGACGGGCAGACAACGCTGGACTAAATTCATGTCATTTGACAGTGGTGGCTGACAATGTGCCCTATGTCAGATGCACTCAGTGCAACACTGTGTTTATTTCTCACACCGATGTTCACACAGCACCATTTAAAAGATGATGTGGACAGCAGCATCCATATGTGTGAATGACTGTAACATAAAGCTGGAGGGCACAGAGGCCCGCTTTCTGCCTCCTGTAAGTGTTAATATAACCTTTTCATCTGCTCACCCAATGGCTCTCCTGAATCAATTCCCCCACAGTGTCCCTCAGCGTCTGTACAACTGGCACCTCCACAACTTGTTCCATTTGTTATATTGAGCTCCATCTGGCCTCGGTCATTTGGCTTTTTAATTTAGTTGTCTCCCGCTCTCTAATTTGTCTCACATTTACAAATGGCACTGGCTGCCCGTTCCAAGCTGCCCCTCATCAGAGGCAGAAATACATTTTCAACAGCCGTCGGGCCAGCAGTAAATCTGTAATGCTGGGTTATTAATAGATAGTAACAGATGTTTACTGATTGTTGATTACCAGTCTTGTTGACCAGCGAAATCTGTTCATAAATGGAAGGGAATTTATAGCAGGACACAATGTGTGTCTGTTCCAAGGAAAATGGATAAAAGATCCGGCCTTTAAACTAAGTTACAAAACCAGATGTCTAAACCTGTCAAGAGCAAACAGACTACAGTGTACATGTCCAAATTAAGATCCATGTTTAATATTGAGGGCAAAAGACTTTGGATGTTTTTTAATGTGTTTAAAAACTATATTTAAAAGACGTCCTATTATACTAAAGGCCTACTCTTTCAAGCTTAACTTTTTTCTTTTTGCCTCTTTTGTTGTGCAGTTAGACAGTAACATTTTGACCACACAAACATCGCCGAAAAGTGACATGACACATTTCACATGTCACTCCAGCAGCAGCAGGAGCAGCTGTCAGGCTGCTGATCCATCTTTTAGTTAGGTCGGTGAGATGAATGGTTTCTTTCAGAGCACTTTCGTGACAAAAGTTCCCATTAATCTATGGTCACCCACTTTCCTAAACTTCTACAAAATCAAGTATAAGTTGGTTTTTTTGTTTGTTTGTTTTTTAAATAACACGATTCTGTCCATGCTAACGACTGCAATTCTGATTTAACCAACATGTTTATTATTCTTCCATTAACTGTGTTTACCTTTGGTGTTTTCTCATTTCCCTGGTTCCCCCTTAAAAGTGTCATAATTTATGTGCACAATTTTCTATTTACAGACATTGTGCTGAGAAATTGGGAAGCCACACACAAGTTGCAAACTGTGACAAGTTATAAACTTTAAAGCAGGCAGTAAATAGCTCTGTCACTCTATCCCCAGTGTTATATTACCTGGACACATTTATCTGACGGGCTGTAAATCTCAGCTCCTCCTACCCACCAAAAACGGAAGGGGAGACGCGAGAAAACAAACTGCACATGGAGGGACAAAAGCATCTGACTAGTTAATCAAATAAACATGAACTTTTGAAAGGGGCATCGGCATTAATGTCGGCTGTGAGTGACAATGTTTTTCGGAATTTTGGAAAGAGAAGCACAGGTCCTAAAATAAATTAATGCTTTCCTCTGGCTGAACAGTTTCTAACAGTCCCTGGAAACAGTGTGTATTTGTATTTTATATATATATATATATATATATATATATATA
>JAVDPK010002781.1:214037-229642 GCA_034780415.1 Cichlasoma orientale | reverse complement strand
TTTTTTCTTTTTTTTTTTTACAGTTGCTTCACCTGCCTGATATCCTTCAGCCCTTTCCTTCAGAAGCTGTCAAAGCCGCCAAGTATAATATATGGCCTCTCCAATGAGAACAGCTGTAGCCACTCTCTCTGCTGCTGCTACCCTGCCCTGCATGAAATAATACATCAAGATTAATTGATTTCCCGTCACACTCTTAGAGAAAAGAAAATTAATTTTCATGTATCTTTTCCCCACCAACCCCCAGCATATGAATTTTGTACATGGCATGTAATTTAAGTTTTTAATTATTCATGAGGACTAAAAACATGATAAAGTGTTTTACAGAAGGCCCCAAGGCCGTAGCCAAAAGCTTAATGTGTACTGAGACAACTATAGCAGTCCCCGATGCCAACATAAATAATAAATGTATTTAGATAATTTAGATATAACTTCGTATATCTTAGGTCAACCCCACTCACTCTCTCCTGGGTTGAGGAAAGTGAATGCTGGCTTATTAGAACAATGAGTCTGATGAGGCTCTAAATCAATAATCATCAGCAGATATCAGCGATTACTGTACTAATGCTGTGACAGGTATTAGCCTTTTGTCTTCTTTGTACACTTCTTTCACTTTACCGTATCAACTATGTCGTCTGTTAGTCTTATTCTGGTTTTGGACCTGTTGAGGAGCCCCCAACATGAACAAACAGGAAGTGCTGACAGTAGCTCAAAGGACCGCAATACAGCTAACATTGCATGTAAAATAGTTATGCTAAATATGTATGCACAATTTTTTGAAGTTACACGTACCCAAGAACTAGTCTGAGACATTTCTATGCCAAAAAAAAATCTAATTATTATTATTTTAATAATGAAGAGTAAAGAGTGAATCAAACTGTTATCCTCGGTGTGAGCAGACGAGCCACTGAAGCCATTTCTTCTCTGCCATCTGTTTAAACACTGTCCAACTGCATGTCAGTTGCTGATAGGTGTGTCAGTGGATGATTGAGAAGTATGTCTGCTGTGAGAAGAAAGAACACTGCCCACATGCACCGGCTTTACATGCAGGCCAAAGGAGGATGCCATGCCACTGACGAGGTGGCAGCTCGCTGGGGTGAGTGGCAGGCGAGGCTGCAGGCTGATGTGAGTGCTATACTCTGATCCCTCATAACACGGGAGACAGCAACAAGGATGAGCATGACGAAATTACATTAACTGAAAGTAATAGCTCTCTCACATGCATCTCGTGCAAGTACGAGTCATTGCTGATACAAAGCATTTACCACATAGACACCATTATTATTACTTTTTTTTTTTAATGCACACTGCTGAATGAAATCATCAGCACTCACGATTACTTACATCTAGCGCCAGAAATAAATAGATGCGTTTCAGCCTGTACTGTAAGTGCTTCAGCATTTTTTAATCCCTTATGAAGCACAGTAGGGAGTTCACCACGCAGCCTGTGGTGGACGCCCACCAAAAAACAACAAAAAATAAACAAAACAAAAGCAAAAAAACAAATCTGAGTAGAAAATATTTAAAAAAAGGAAAATCTATAGCAAATTTTGTTCTTTCCAAATTTAAATGGAAAGATAATTTACATCCATTTGTTTCTGCTGCTATGAATTATTAAAAGTATTATACTTAATTGCATATAGTTAAGCGCTGATTATTTCATTCTCCAATTTCTGATTTTTTTCAGGGGTCATTATACATTTCATTGCATTTATTAATGCTACACTCACACTGGAGAAAACTGGAGACTGTGACATGAACAAAATGATTGCAATTTCGTGCAAAGAACTTGCAATCATTTTACCTTAGAAATAGTTGCTTCGAAGATGGGGACCAGGTCTGCAACCACTCGCAGTCAGCTGCTGTCTTCAAAGTAACTTTGACACATCAAGACAGCGATGAAACGGCAACATGATGGAGCCAGTCTGCTATCAGTTTGCCACTGAATGGGGTCATGTTGACAATTACATGTTATTGGTTTGTGATAATACAGGAATTAACTGTTGCCGTCTACATACAAAGAAATTCACATTCACTACTTACATTCAGAGTCCAGTTAGAACCTCATTAATTTGAAACAGAAAATCAAAAATTCCTCCACAAACAGTGACGTAGTTGCTACAGGACGGCAACTTAACTGCAAAATGACGCACGCACTCTGCAACCTCTGAAACACGGGGATGCAACCAGAATACAACCAACTGCCAACAAGTTGAACCAAGTCAGCCCGAATTGCACCACGACTGTTTAGAGAAAGACTGCCTCCCAACAGGCAACCTGTGTTGCTTAGAAGTTGAGGGCCCGATCAAAAATCAGTGCAATCACCAGGGAACTGCCGATTCTTCCAAGGAGGCTGCAGCCTTATTTTTTACTCTAGTGTGACCGAGCCATAAATGAAATTACAGTTGAGAATGTCTGCTTTTTGTTCAAGTGTAGACCTTCCAATACTGAGTGGTCAAATTGTCTCACATCACAGCAACTCCTACCTGTACTTACCTTATCGCTTTAACACACTTTTCTGACTCTGTATCTTGAATAAAACGCCCATTAAGACCACACACACATTTTCTAAAAGCTCACAAGAACAAAGGAACGGTTAACGTATTAGGGGAAACGACCCCCTGCAACCCCCACATTTGTCTCGGCTGATAGTAAGTGTAGTTTAATTATAAGGTGAGATGTTTGTATATTGATGTGCGATATCACACATATATGTGGGTGTGCGAATAGGTGTATGTGTGTGTTGATCCTCTTGATGCTCTTACTGTGGTACTAGTTAAATTAGCTTGTCTAGAGAAAGGTTCTAATTATGGCTGTGGAGCCTAATTAGCATTTACTATATTACAACAACAAAGGCCGCAAAAATCACACTAATTCCACGATTCAATGCTAAACTATCAAGCTGGCTTGCTGTACAATAATTAATATAAGCACACTGCAATGGGCCAATCTTGCACTCCTGCTGAGCGTGTTAAATCATTTTTCACTCCTTCCAGATTGTTCCCATCAACAACTATTCCCAGGAACCCTAATAAGCCCATATCCTCATTAATATCATAAAGCCTAAATGATATGCCATCTCAAAACAAGCTTTAGCAAATTAATAGGCCACTGACCCCATCCATACCGGTATGGGATTTTTCCACATGGGACATAAGGGTGTATACTGCTGGGTGTTGATGTTGACACAATCAAGACTTTTCAAATAGCAATGAAAAACTTTGGGAATATATTTTTCAAGTTTGAAATTTTTATGATGATTATATTCTTGTGAAACTGTGTCTATATTACGTTAATATGCTCAGCCAATAAAGTTAATTCTGCCGTGACACAGCTTACTGTCTTAAACCAAATGTGGATGTTTCTGCGACGACACTGCAAATTCTAACTCACGAACAAACATCTCCGACCCAGCAGCATACAGCTAATCTATATTATTACCACAGTTCCAATGTGGGGACCAAAGATTAGTGCCACCAATTCAGTATCTGATCAAATGTCAAATATGGTCACAATCTCACCTTCTGTTCTTCTGTTAAGGCTTTGAATAATGACCAGAAACATGTTTCTGTATTATGTCACTGTGAATTTGACCTTTGGGATAAAAAATTACAGGGCATTTATTTGAATTTTTGAGTTGTGTCCAAAAACAAAATACAATCTTTGTCAGCCAAACTCTCTCCAGTTCCCACTGAAGGTCCGGCTTGAGAAACGGTGAGATGGAGAACCCAAAAACATAATGCTTCCGGCCGGGGCTGTTTGCAGTAGCTGCATTCTCAGTTAGAGAATCTGCAGAGCTTTCAGATGCATCTCTTAAATATGTTTATGTTTATGAAGCTGGAGTTTCCTTATTTGGAAAAACTGGAAAAACTTGAATTATGATTATTTTGTCACAGAAACTATAATTTGTCTAGCATGTAAATTACCTTTACGGATTGGTAAATTCATGATTCTTGTTTCTTATTCTGTACCAACGGCTTACCATAAAGCATCCAGCGCATTTTTTTTCCCACCACAGCCAACCAAGTGTACCTCCTGCATGTGGCAAATCTTTCTACAAAAACAGTGAAATACAACTGCCTAGCCAATAACCACTGAATATGCAGAATGAACTGTCCTGAATATAGATCACTGTCAGGAAATAACTGTCAACCTTCCTCCTTTTAACCTATGTAAGATGGCTAACTTGTCTAATTAAATTGTATATAAGCAATAAATTCATACTAATAACCAGATGCACAGCGACCATCTGTTCTGAAATGGCAATACACACAGATGTGATCTGAAAATCATGGGGGAACAGAGATAATGTTTTTGATATGGATGGATCGTTACATATATGTGGATATGGAAGATAACGATTGATGGAAGAATGCAGATATTGACAGATGACATTTATAACAAATAAAAATTTCCATTTGGTCCTTCAGCACATGGCATTTATAGCACCGACTGATATATTATTTACTTTCTTTGACATCTGGAGTTAATGTTCCTTATCTTAGTAACAAAAACAATTTAGAAAGGCAACTTCCACAAGTCAAACTATTTAATTTCCCAGCCTCCTCTCTGCTATCTGTCTCCATTGAAATATTCTCTATTTATTTTGGAAAACTTAAACAACTGCTGTTATGTCCGCCTAGAGCTGGCATAAGCGAGAGTAGCAGATTCATCATTATAATACTTAGCACTGAGGGAGAAAAAATGCAGAGCTGCACTATATCGCAAGCATGATTTAAACCCTACGGAGGCCGCAGGAATTCAAGCTGTCAGAGTCTGAAGTAAATTCAGTTCCTGTAAATAAATTGGGGTGTCCAATGCTTGCACATGGTATCCGGTTCTATAAACCAAAGGGAGGATCCTTAACTACTATTGTGTTCTGGTGTATTATTGGGTGTGAGAGACACATAAAAATGTGAACAAATGTGGCCATGCTTTCCCGCTGTACCAGATCACAATAGAAATGTGCCAAGAGAAGCTACAGTAAAAAACAAGAAGAAAAAAAAAAACACCTGTCATGTTCCTCATTTGTAACTATCATTTGGAAAGTTTGTAACAGGCATTCATATCACCACAATGTCATCTACTTGTTTAGCTCAGTCTAAACTGAGAACTATTGAAAACCTAAGAACAAATAGTGGTTTGCTTGGGTTATGATGGCAAATCTGTTAACTACAGATATTGACATTGTAAGGACATATGTATGAGAAAGCAGGGACAGTATTCAAGTTGCTAACATTGTTATAAACCCACAGTTTTATGATTTATCATCTGCAGCAAGTCCAAGGGCTAGAACATAAAACTGTTCAGGTCTAGGAGGTCCGGTGACATACACAGAGGTCATGCTGCAATCTGCAAGCCCGACTGAGTCACTGAGCGCAAGGTCACAAGACCGATACCACAGTTAATGGCAATATTAAAAACAACCAAGGGTATTATTCCTCAGTCACACATTTTAATTTCGGTATACTTAGCCTGCATGAACTACGTTTTCGTTTAGATAAAGCAATGTAATTATTATTACACTACATTTTAAAAAGGACTCGACACCTAACAAATCACAAGGGTTTACAAAAATAACCAATATCACACTGAACAGCTAGAGGATTTCTTTCAATTGACTTTTTGTAAAAGCTAACAAGACCTATCCTCACGCCATTAATAAAAAAAATATAAAATTAATTAAGAAATCTGGATAACACTACAGCCCCATTTAATAACCAAAAAAACCCTTCAGCAGACATCTTATTACCTTTTGCAGAACTATTTTGCCCTAAATTAGAGGCCTTGCCCTAAAATTTATCCAAAAACCTTTTAGTCACCCCTGGGTTAGTAACGATATAATACATATTCCTGCAAAAATGTGTTTCTAATATTAACAATAATCATTAAATGAAAACAATTTTAAGCATTCTGTAAGAGATTGATATCTTTAACATTTCTACAAATACGTTTCGGTAACCACATCCTAGAACAGACACATGAGTAAACAAATGAGAGACAATACAAACTGCACTCTTGTACAAGGGTATATACTACATAATGTCTTTCTATTTATATCATCTATAACAATAAGCCATATATAATGCATACTTACAAGGTATTCACATCATATTATACTCATGTATGTACAAGAATATTACTACATAATGCACCCATACTACATAATCTGCTAATGTCAATGCATTATGTATAACATCACTATAATCATAAGGAAACATGTACAAAACATAATGCAAACATGTTGTTTACATTTAAGCAGTACTGCTGAGCAGTAGGTATGGCTTTAATATTGCTCAATGATGAGTCATAGTCTGTACTATTTATGGCCATGAGTCATCCCTGACCAACATGTTGGACAATGTTCAGCCAATCAGAAGTTGGCATCACAGGCTAATCAATAAGGCTTCAACCTAGAACTGATGTTACTATAAACAGACTGGCTCTTTACCCAGAAATTTGGGATTCCCCAGTTTCTCACTATCTAGCTACTGCCAGCTGTCCAGTGACCTAAGTCAGTTCCTAGATATGAAGAATCCCCACTTTCTCCATTTCAGTCAATACTGGTCAAGTAGGTATAGCCAATCACACAGCACAATATGATGACATGATTAGGCTAAGCCAATAAGGCATGAAAAAGAGGCTGCATATTATTAGCATACATTATCATAGCATTAGCAGCCTGAAATCCTCCATGTTGTTTACTCTCCACTTCAGATAAATACAGCCAAATATATAAATGATACTAAAAATCCAGGAATATGAATATCGTGTTACGGGTCTTTGAGGAGTAAAGAACACATATGCCAAATTTCATGGCTCAACGTGTGGTTTTGGAGTCTATAGACTGGAAAGGTAAAACCTCACAGACAGTCCCTTGGATGGACGGACGAACGGTATGACAACAATATCCTCCAAAGAAGAAGAACTCCACTAAATCAACTCAGTATCCCATTAGATGTCAAACATCCTGTTCATGAATTAACAATCCACAATCCAATCCAATTATCTGCATCACACGTCCTATTTTTTGACCTAAGTGTCGACTTCATGGGAGAAAGACAACTTTAACATATTAACATACACTATATTTAACATTTAACATACTGTGTGTATATTGATTTACACATGTAGCACATGCTTATCTAAAACCACTAAAGATATGAAATAATGGCCAGGGTCAACAGTCCCCAAATATAACTTGAAAATAATTAAATGATTAAAATCTTGTTCAGTGTCCACTTAAATAGAATTTTTCATTTGAAACCATGGACTGAATGTTGAGTTTGTACTGTAGTCTCACATGGAGTGAGACTACAGTACCATGCTATGTCATGTTGCGTCATATAACAAACTGTTCTGTTTGTTCAATCGGTTTTGCAGTTTGTTTGCTTGCTTTGGCAAAGCTGTGACACTATGAGTGCAGTGGGAAACTGGACTGTCCCTGTATTAGTGCAGACACTCTAACACAGTGTTCAGACTGATTCTTTGCTCTTTGTTAAAATATTGAGTCACACAATTAAAGGCAAACTCTCTTGTTGATCACCCTCAGGTGTGAGTTACTACTCCAAATATTAACAGAGAAATGCTGTAACTTTGACGGTGCCAACAGGAGTAGGCCGCATGTACACATGACCAATTACACTGATCAACCAGAGGGAATAAAAACCTGCTTCTAATAACGGCCAGTTAGCATCTGCAATTGAGGTAAATAAAAGCCCAGTCACTATTTATTGAAATGCATTTCTCAACCTAAAGATTCCAGGGGCCCAGTGTATGATACTGTGCATAGCCTGAACTTAGAAGCTGGTTTGTATGGACTGGCATATTTATACCTGAGAGGTTTGCAGTGAGACAAACATCCCACCATCAAAGGGTAAGAAATAAACTGCATAAATACAGGCTGTTAAAAGCCCACAAATCAATAGTTATGTAAAGAATAATAGAACTGAATGATTAAGTGGATATCGAGCTCATGTGTGATATATGTGGAAGGTGGATTAAACATACTCGAATAAGTAAAACATAACATCAGGAAGAGGGCATATGGAAATAATAATGCTTCTTTTTCCACAATATATTTCCATCATCTCATCATGATGATTTACAGTGCAAACAAATAGCTACTATACCCTCCCTTTGCTTTGCTTGGGTCCCTTAAAAAAAGGGGGGGGGGGGGAAGAAGCAGATTTGAAAAATGTAAGGCTGCAAGCTAACCTGCTTCTCACTACGAGCCGACACGGGCATTTATAACCTTAAAAATGACTTCTGGGTACCAGGTATCCAATTATTCCTTACCCAGGAAGCAGTGCTAAATGGAGCACTGCAATGATTTACTCGCAACCTCTCCTTTTATTAAAACACTTTGTCTTATTGTTTTATTGATTTACAATCCGTCCTACTTTTTTGGCATCTGAAAACAATCAAGGCACAGGGCAGCAGAATGTTTGGACATTAATCGTTAAAAGACAGTGTTTTATTCCTGGCCTGGGGTTTGCTGCACCAGCTGCTGTGCATTCTGGTAAAAGGCAGTGATTTATGACCCGGCAGCAATAACGATGAGGCGTGCTCATTAACATATCGACAGGCTCCAAGATGGATCATCAGCATTGATTATTTCATGGCCTGTTGATGCCCATTTGTTAGAAGAGAGAGAGAGAGAAAGGGGGAGTGGGAAAGTAAGGGGGGGGAAAAAAGGAGGAGGGAAGTGATGGGCTGGTTTAGAAGGTGTAAGGATTTCTCGCTTGAATCCGTGCAGCACAAGGGAGAAAGACAAAACCCTGACTCCTTCAATCACCACAGCCATCACTCTACTGTCAGAGAGAAAAATCAATGATTGACAGCATTTAACCAGTCCTCAGCACTTGGCAGATCCATACAGAAGAAAGGTACTCGGCAGGGAGGGCCATACAGATCTGTCTTTACATATGCTGTAAAACATTACTTCACAGTGAGAATTACAATATCAATCAGTCAATGCCATTCTCTATTCAAACAGGGCGAGTGCTTACAGTCAGTGTCATCTGTGTTCAGTATACTGAGGGATGAATCAGTCACACTATAGCTAGTAAAAATGACTTGAAAAATAATGTAAACAACACTTATATATAAATTACAACAAGTCTCATTGTAGGATACATGAAAATCAACCTGCACTTATTAAAAATCTAAGAATTTGAGATGAATCATTTTTCACAAATCAAATACTGGCTTATATTCTGAAATAATTTCACCGTTAACAGTAAAGCAATGTGAGCAGGTCATACTCAGCTTACAAGAAGCTGCCTTAGCAGCTACTTTCAACTATTTGTCCATGTAAGATAGAAAGGAAACAAACTTAAAGCTATCACAGCAAAAGAAGACAACCTTTGTTTTTAGGATTTTAAAGCATAGCCTACATATGTTCTAGTAGACAAAAAAAATGTATAAAAACATATGAAATAAATCAATACAACAATGCCATCCTAATGAAAAACGCTAAAATAGAAGAGAATCTTTATCAGTTAGCTGATCATTAAAACAAACATAAAAAAATAAAAACTTCTGGATCCACATCCTGATCCTAATCCGCACTGAAGTTTAAAGGTTCTTGAGCATCCTGATCCTACATAACAGACAAATACACACAGCAATGGAATGTGTATGATGGCACAGATATAAATAAACTGCACACAAAAAACAACAATCACTATAATATAATGTTCATAGGATTAAATGCTTGAGGTTTGCCATTAGCAATCTGTCACTCTGTCAATCCATTCCAAGTATCTGGAGTCAAGTATCTGCTATAAGTCATCTTTTTTTTTTTGTTGCTATAAGTCATCTTCAAGATCTGTCTATTTGTATTCATGACTGTGCAGAACTGTGAGGAAAGAAGCCGGTTTAAAGCTATGGAATTCTTTTGTTAAAGATGATGTTCAATGAAACTAACCATCTTACATCTGAACATTTGGCAGAACCTCAAAATTAGCCTGAAACAATTAGTAAACAACTGTGAACATTAGTTATTATTTCAAAAATAATTTTAATACATTTTTAATATAGCAAATCACATCATGGATAAACTGTACAACAGGTCCCCCCTCCCTAACAGGAACAATGATGCAACTCTCCTCTCTCTCTCCAGTGCTGCTATTACTAAGATAGAGTTGCCATGGTGACAGCTGCTAATTGATGAGTCTATCATTCATTATTGAGTGACAGCCACCCTAGAGCTGGGCCTGAATGGCATTCTTCTGGACAACTGTCACGAAGAGTCTCTACACAGCTGCAGCCTTATTGTGGAGATGAGTTACAAACACACAATGTCACATGCATACACACAGTAACAGACACCGGGCCACAAAAGTACACTCACACACAAACACGCACATTCAGTCTATCTTAATGATATGCATCTGACACATATTGACCATGTAACCTTCATCTCTGGGGTCTGAGGTAGTGCTAAAGAAACTTCGACATTACCAAGTCAACATTATCCGATCTAACAATATCCGCCTCCTGTGTTTTTCAGTCACTGGAGCACCACGCAAGCCAAAGTAGTGTGGCCCATTCCCCTTTCTTCACAGCCTACATAAATTAAAAGCCAGGAGGAAAGAAAGTCAGTCAATTAAGTGACTAAGGGCCTGGCCTTCAGGTGTCCTTGGAGGACAGAAGAAGGAGCAGTGAAGTGGTATTACTCTGTGTTCGTGTGCGCACGCATGTGTGCGTGCAGGGTAGAGTCTCCCTTCCTCTGACAGTGGGGGCTTGCCCTGCCTCTTGTACTGTAAAGACGAGGGCTTTAAATTGCTTCCGTCACTGGGCCCTGAGTAATGAGTGTGATTCTAATCGCACTTCCTGCGGCCATCGGCATTAGTCTTAATCTGAGCGGGGTGCTCCAACACCAGTGACAAGTAATGCAGAGCAGGTAGGGGCGTAATGAGAGGACACACGTACATGTGCATGAGCACACATACACAGGATACCCCACCCAAGATGCAGAGGAAGGTTTCTGTAATAAGAACACAGTTACAAGAACCTCTCTCCTATCTTTCTCCTCTAGGGCTGGTTAGGTATGCAGGAGCTGTGAAAAATGTCTGAAACCTCCTGCACACAACCAGGACACACTACTGCAGGGAGCTCTGGGTAAGTCTTTGGGCATACAGAGATTAAAAGCCTTCAGGTTTTCGCTTGACACTATTAAATACTGAAAAACACATCAGTACAAATATTTAATAGCTATATTCTAATAATGTAATGTGTTTGGTTATATTTCCTTTTTTTTTTAAACTTCATTTTACATGCTTGTTTTCATGCGTAAGCTATACACATTAGTATGTGAATTGTTCTTTGTGGGCACTAAATTCCTTAGTCCCTGCTTGCTGTCACAGTTGTTCATATATGCTGGGACAAAAGAGGTAGCAGGGCTGAAAGTCCACTGGCACTGGGTTAGACGAGGGCTAAATTGCTGTGGGGCTGTGAGTGGCTGCATAGCTGAGCAGGTCATTCCTCTCTGTCTCTCTGTGTTTGCCTGTGTTAAACTCCCTCCTCTGCCCTCATCCATCCTCTCATCCAGACTCTAGCTCTGTCCATCTATCAATCGCGGCACTTTGTCAGAGCCCACTCCATCCTTACTGCAGAAATAACAAAGGAGAGCGGGTGTGAGAGTATGCAATAAAGCAAGAGCGAGATTCAGAGGGAACCGAGGAGGAAAGAGAGGAGAGCGGCCTTGCCTACGAGCCCTGTCGCTGGAGAGCTTTTCGCCTCCCATCTGCATCAGTGCTGATCTGCTGACAGAGGCCCTGATGCGCGTCGCCTTCTATTGCACAGGCAAGCAGAAACACTAATGTCGTGCTCCACCCTACCTTAGACTACTCACCTCAGCTCAGACAGCCAAGACAGGCAGCTGGCAAAGAGGAGTTAGAAGGAGGCAGGAGCTGAATGGGTGACAGAGGTGAGAACATGCAGCAAGACAGAAGAACTTGAGAAGGACGGCGGTTAGAATAAACAACAGCATGCAAACAGAAAAGCAGAAAACATTGGAGCAGTAGTTGTAAAGACTTTCAAATAAAAGAGAAAGTTGTCAACAGATAAAGTTATGCAACAACCAAGTAGAGGCAAACTGACGTCTGTCAGCAGGTATCAAGGATACACTTCTATTGGCATTTATAGTGCCCAGTGAGACAATTTTTTTTTATGGAGCATAATGCAAAAAAAAATAATATGTAGAATATATTGCTGAACAGCAAGTAAACAATTGCCAAATCATTAATAAAACTGACATACTTTATAAAAATCTGTATCAACCTGCATAATATAGTATATGTGTCCCTAACCTAAAGCAGTCCTGGAAGTTAATAACGAATAGGTTTTAGAGATTTGGGGGGAGTTGCATACTCAGTCCTCCTAGTGCAGTAGGAAAAGGGCTCAGTTTCTTTTTCTCTCTCTTTCTCTTCATTATGCATCGATAGAAATCACGGAGAGAAAATGTCTCCTTAATTAAGGCTTGATCAGCTGCATGTCGGTGGTGGTTTGGAGGCCAGGCAGAGTTTCGGGGCTTCACTGACCTAACCACTCAGCCTAGCTTAGATGCAAATGAGAAGAGGTTACTTACTGCCTAAGCAGCATCACTGCTGGCAAAAACAGATACGCTCAGAAGAACACACCACGAGCAACTCATATCCTTAAGTGCGAGAAATAGGTATACTTTGACTGTGTTCTTTTCCCCATGATTCAAGTCCTCTGTCACAATCAGATCAAATTAGACTTTCTGTTATTCACTTTGTCTACAGTTAGTTTAAATTAAAACAATAAAGTCATGTGCAATAAACACTGAATGGCAATGAAATTAGAAAATTTAACCTGTAGGGTGCACCAGTTGCAAAACCTGAGGCCGATAAGATTACCAGTTATATTTTAACCAATATTTAAATAAACACAGATAACCACATGACATAAATAAATGTAAATGTCATCTTATTTGCCAGTAAGCTGTTAACAACCACGCCTATATCAACCGATACCAATGCTCAGTTGTTATGCTGGTGCATCCATACTAGCCTGTATTAAAGCTTTCTTTGATGGCTACGCTTTATAGAAGCCAAAGTGCTGTTAAGAAGCCTCGATCGTCATCTTCATGTTTGGAAACTGGATGTGATCAGACTGTGAAAATGTGCGCTCAACAAAGACATCGTGGATAATCCTCCTTTCGGACTCTTTAAATGTGCATAAATTACAAATTAAATGTAATTTTCTATTCAATATGACCGAAAACAAGCAACTGGGCCAAAAGAGTCATCAGAAAATTGTTTACTGCAGTCAAAGGAAAAAAAAAAAGAAAAAAGGGGCAATTTTCCCGTAAACATCCATACAACTAGAAGTCTTTGCAACCACAAGGGTCAGCCCCTCGTGGCTTTTATAGTGTCTATGGTATTAAGCTTAGAGAGGGCGTTCTCAAACAGCTACAGAAAGAGAAAGAGGTCATGAAACAATAATCTTTGGAAAGAAACTGCTAATCTCGCATCATTTGTGCAGCTTTTTTTAATCCTGAAAAGCTACGTTTAAACTGTATACATATTATAAACTGTATATATATTATTTTAATCAAACTGTGGGCATGGTGTAAGATTCATAGTGTATGTTTGCACAAACATGGCATACAAATTCCAAAATGTTTTAAAATCCCCAAATTCTTTTTTTAATTTTGGAATTGGAATTTAAATTTTGGAAAAATGTGGAGTTGGGTTCTTTCTGAATTCACAGATTCAATTAATTAATTTTTGCTGGCTTCTGTTGTACAAGTTTTTTTAAATGTCTAAAGCAGCTCCAGTAATGCATTCCTAAAATAAGAGCGTTAGCACACATATTCAGCTGTACTGGTATTAATTTACACAAACCAACCGTGTATTCAAAGCTCCACAAGAACACAAAATCCCCCAGACACAGCAGAACATAGGCAGGTATCGTATTAGAGTCTAACTGCTGCTTATTTCCACAGCAAATTCTCCTTTGCACATAGTTCAGTATTTAATTCACACAGCAAAGTCTTGTTCTAATTCATTCAAACATCTAAGCCTAATTCTGGTGAATGTGTTTATACAGTTAATGAAAATGGCATCATCGCAGACCAAGCGCTGTGAGAAATCATCAACCTTGAGTTCGTGCATCTTCAAAGGCACAACCGGCTATGCTGATGACTCTGAAAGGCTGATCAAAGGGGGAATTACAACACAAGTTTATGGTAAGATTACTAGTGACAAAGAGATCAGGGAATATGCAGAATGTAGACATGACACTGGATGCATCTGCAATAATGAATATCATGAAATAAACACAAAATGACAGAAGTTAGCCTTGTGCTCTCCTACATTAAAAACACACCCTGCTACACTGTGCCACTGCTGACTTTAGCCTTTGTGTATTTGCCGCTTCTGCTGCACACGCTAAAACAAAGCAAGCAAGTTACTCTCTCACTTCTGATGCAGTTTCCAATCAGCCGACACTAATTAGACAGCAATAAACTGTTATTAATCGGCTGGACAGCATACAACGAGCTAGATATAAATGGTAGCTGTCAGGGCCTTATTCAGGAACCAAATGAGTATTCTCAGTTCACTGCCTGTGTGAGGCATCACCACCTATGTCCTCTAACAAATGTTCACTGTTCACCGTACACACACACACACACACACACACACACACACACACACTATGGCTGTAATATGCTGTCTCTGAATGTAATGTCATTGTGAATAGTGTGTCCAGAGTCTTTCAGAGGACACAGAAAGCCAAACCATCACGCTCACAGCTTAACAGGCATTGAATACAGGTCCTAATATTAATCAGCAGACAAAAATAAATGGCTTATAATTATCTTCCTTCTTCCTCTGTCTCTGCGCTAAGCATCTTCTCCGAGACCTCTCCCAGTCCTGCTTGCAGATAAAGGCCCTAATAAATGAGAGTCCTATTTACAAAGTCAGCTCCACTTTAGCCAATCTGTGCCTGGAGAGCACAGTTAGGACTGGAAAATGAAAATGTGTATTGACAGAAAGGAGTGGGACAAGCTCCTTGAAGGCAGCCAAGACAATCTATTAAGGCCTTGTTTTTCAACGTCTTGATTTCCACCAGTTTATCAGGTCTGTGAATAGCCTCGCAAGATAGGCATTTATGATGGAATGTGATTGGATTACACTGAGCACTAACCATGCGTGATTGGTTTAGCTGAAAAATATTAAATTCCTGTCTAAATGGACTGGGGGGTCGATATTACGTCTTCTGCTCTGCAAGACGGTGTAAGGGGGGGGGGGTGAAGTTAGAGGATTTGATATTTCATCACTCATTTCATGCTTTAGTGCAGCATGGAGACTGACACTAATGCATTGGAAGGACGTGGTGCTGACAGCACACCAACATATTCATGTCCGATCACCCCTGGCTCAAGAATCTTCCAGACTGAAAATAATCCACTCTGAAAAGTTGAAATGGAAGTGGGTGTGTTCAGCTGTTCTTCTCATAAGCGGTTTTGAGAAGAAAAATGAAGTCATGGCCAAAGGGATCGGAAATGACAACGAAACCAGAGGAGGATTGGGGGGGGGGGGGGGGGGCTGCATGGGCGTGGGATTTCTTAA
>JAVDPK010002781.1:194429-213988 GCA_034780415.1 Cichlasoma orientale | reverse complement strand
CAACACCTAATGTGGAAAGGAGGGAGATAAAGAGAGAGGGGGGAAAAAGAGAAATCCATGAATAAATTCAAACTTTGTGTCCTGTGAAGAGCAAATATTAAAAAAAAAAAAAAAAGGCTTTGGAGTAATGAAAGATTGTTTATGTATCCTGGCATGAAATGGGGCGGTGTTGTGAGGGCGACAGGCGAGAGGAGACGGATGGGCGGGAGTGACAGGCCGGTATTCATCCTGCACGCCCCAGCGGCCGGACTGCTACTGGCGCTCGACAGAGCAATAAATCACCAGCTCTCCACTCTGTACCTACAGCTTATTACATCCAAGATGACAAATAAATAATAATCCCTGTCATGCCAGGCCTTTGCTCAAGGATTGAGCCAGAAACCTTTTGCTCATCACTCCTGATCTTAAGTGAAAACACTAGAACAAGGGAATTGAAGGCCATGCTTTACTGAGCTTATGAAAGTTGGAGTGAAAGAGAGAGGGGGAAAAAAGAAAGGGCGACAAAAATGAAGGAAGAGAGATAGGAGAATGATGCTACCACTACAGAGCCTTTCTGGGTAT
Organism: Cichlasoma orientale; assembly: GCA_034780415.1. Taxonomy (NCBI): domain Eukaryota; kingdom Metazoa; phylum Chordata; class Actinopteri; order Cichliformes; family Cichlidae; genus Cichlasoma; species Cichlasoma orientale. The sequence continues at coordinate 213,427 of JAVDPK010002781.1, read as the reverse complement.
GAAAGGAAATGATCCAGTAAAAAGGAGGAGAGAAAGTGGAAGCAGGAAGGCGGGTAGAAGAGAATTGCCCTTGTGCTCTGCGGGATGAGTGTCGCTCGCTCAGTTAAATGGGGCTCTGGAGAATAGAGCAAATCAAAAGCCTTCATCACTGAACAAGACCAGCCAAGTAGCCGCAAACGTTTGCCATTTAAGGTTGGAACAACTTGCCATACTATTACAAACCTATTGTGACTTACAATTAGGATGAGAATTTAATTAAAAAGTACACGCTGACAATGAAAAAAAACAATAAGTAACTGAAAATAAGGGTACAGGCAAATAAGCAAATGGGCTTTATACAGAGCCTTTTATGAATGACTTTGAACGGGCATAAGACTCAGTAAAATAACCTGATATAGTCACTTATTGAGCCACCATGCAACAGAAGTCTAGCGTTCACGTTTTGTCTTCCAGGACCTTGTAATGATACACTGGTTACTTATACATCAGGCTGAAAAATCTCTGCACCAGCGAGATCCGGTCCACACTAAATGACACCAAAAAAAACAGTCCAAACATAACAGCGTGATTGCTCAGTCTACTACCCTTTTAAAGAGCACGCCTTACCTTTAAACTAGACATAATTTACTTAGTGCTGCCCCACCATAAAAATTAAAAGCCTTCAACGACAACAAATGAAAAAGCAGCAGGGTCTTGTAAATCAGATACGTCACTTTCACCAGCTAACCCAGCTTGGGTATTTCATGGGCCCGTACACCCCTCCTTATGTGCGTTTCTGTGTGTCTGTGAATGCGCGAGTGTGAGTGTGTGTGTGTGTGTGTGCGCGCGCGTGCGCGCTCTACAAACGAAATACGGGCCTCTGATTAAAGACTGCACTGTCATAAAGGTTACTGAATTGCAAATGGTCCTCTTCATCTTCCCTGTAATGGAGACTGGTTAAAAAGGAGAGAGAGAGAGCGAGCGAGTGTGTTTTTGAGGCAGGCCGAGAGAGGGGAAAGAGAGGTGCTGCCATGATAGGAATATAAACAGGGTGTCTCAGCTAGCCTCCCAGTCTCACACTAAGTCCCAGTCCCTTCACAACCGCCACAAGAGACATTAATCACTGGATCACCAAGGCATGCTTAATTGCAAGTTGTATATCATGGTGCATACAGTGGCTAAAGGGGGAAGGAAACTCATTATTTCGGTTTGCTGGATGCAGTGCTGGGTGTGCCTCATCTGGACTGCACCACATCTCCCTCTCTGTCACAGTACACCTGGGACCAAGCTCAATGTGACAAGGAAAAATGGAGTACGCAGTCACCTCCTAATTAATATAGCTCTACCACTATTGTTGGACCTACCACTAAAGACATTCATGAGTGATCATAAGCTTCCGTTAAAAAAAAAGAAAAAAAAAAGAAAACTGCATTTGCTGAATCAATGATACTGACATGTGAAGAATCACTCCATTAGCCACCTATGTGCCATATTTTTGCTTATCACATACGTATTGATATCAAAATCGGTGGCTTATAAGTGCTAGCATTTACACAGTCAGAAGTGGAAGGCCACATTAAAGTCAAGGTCACGAAGGCTCGCAAGAGAAGTTTTTCCAGCTAAAAGAAAAATGGAACCAAGTCCCAATCACCCACTTTTATTTAGATTTCTGCAAGTGCTTCTGCAGGCAATATGCTAATGAGAGGGACTTGATAAATGACTTGTAATATTTCCCAGACATTTTGCTTTCCCTCAGAAGTTTGCCAATCTGATGTAGTTTGAAGATAATAAGGCGCACTCCGTCATTATATCAATTTTTGTTACCCAGATATTTCAGCCCATGTTAATAATGATGAGCAAAAGCAAACGTACCAAGGGCAGAGCCTGGCACCATTGATCAAACACTGTCATTTTAAGCACTGCTAGTCCAAGAGGCACACAGAGAGGGACACGCAGATACACACACAAAAACACCCCCCTCTCATAACAAACCCACAAAATATATGCACAAATCCACCAAAATACATGCGTAAGTGCACATGCTGCACAGAGAGACACACACACACACAGGAACAAAATGTAATGGGGTGTGATTGTGGAAAATTATATTCACCAAGTGCACTGGGTTGAACAAAGACAGTTCAATATTTCCCAGAAATACATCACTGCTTTATGTTTCCTTAGCAAGCAAAATAAACTGAATCTCATTTTAATGACTTTTAGTGCGACTAAGAGTTTACAGATCTAGTTACCGGCTCATAAATAAGTTATTCCTTGGACTTATACATAAAATGTTCTTGTTTGCAGTATATCGTTTTCAGGCATATGCTGCAGTGCCTAATGAATGCAATCGCAATTTAATAAACACTTAATTACAAATAAATCTCATTCCCAATTTGTCCGAAAAGTGATGCTCGTCCAGGATCTGTCAGCTTCACACTGGAATGCACTGGATACCCTTTCTTTATATTCCTCAATAAGCAGGCTAGACAGAGAGAGTTAAAGGCAAAAATATTATGCCTAATATAATGCCTAAATCTAAGCAAACAGAAAAGGTACAGTCAAAAACTAAAGTAAAATGAGTAAAAGTAAAAACAAGCTCATTGCAATGATTTAGGTAAACAAGCTGCATTTTTATTTATTGCATCATCGGTACCTTTAGGAATGGTCAAGAAAATCTAAAATCTTCTCTAAATGTTTGCTTCGATCAATCCTGCAGCTACACTTTCACAACACTGCCCTCACTCATTTCTCCTCCTTACTGCTCTAGCTGCCTTTGGTCAAATCAAAAGAAATTGGGCTCTGCAGCCTCTACCAGATTTCAGAGGATGAGTGACTCTTTGCTTGCTTTCTGGTTGCAAAAGCTCTCCGCATTTCTGAAAACACTACCGTTCCCTGTCTTTGTCCCTCTCTAACCCCAGGGCAGAAGCAGCCCGTCGTCAAGTTTCATGACCAGGTCTCACCGCAAAAAGGTGAGCTTTGCCCAGGCTTGGAGCATAACTCAAGGAAAAGGTTTGTTACATACCTGCTTGTTTGGAACCCTGGGGTGTCATCTGGGGTGAGAACTTAGCAGGAACTGTTACCATACTAAATCACTGGGGTCAATCCAGATAGTTAAAAAGTTTGATGTTCTGGGAAAGCTGGACCGGCATCTGCTCACTGTTAGTACAGAGTCCATTACCAGTCCAGCACTGCTCGACACAAACTTCAATTTTTCCTGGCACGGGCTGTTTGGACCCTTGTGGATTAGACCAGCACTCCACCTTCAGGATGACCACCTCTGTGTCCACAAGACACTTGTCAAATCAGGTCACAACCCTGACTCTTCATCAGAAACGTCAGAACAAATTTTTAAAAAACGACTTCTTTCCTTTGCTTTGATTATGAGAAAGCCAAGACTGTGTATCAACCCTGCAAATTGTTCGGTTGCCAATCAAATGCTTTCCAGATGGTATTGCATGGCGGATCAAAATATGACGATACTTTTCTGTGTTCATAATTCCATCAGTTTTGACAAGATCCATGCAGCCCCCAAACCATGACAGAGCCTCTGTTGTACCTCTTTCCTGACCACCTCCATACATATTGAGGACACCTTGACCCAGAGATTTGCTGGATTTTTTTTTCCTGTTTTTTAAGGACATGACCTTCAGACACTGTTCATCTGCTGTAGATGTGGTTTAAGGCCTGTCACTTCTTCCTTTGTCCTCCACTAGTCCTGTTTCCTCAAATTTTTTTCAGGGGCACACTTCACACTATGCTCAGATATGCCAATTTTTCAGCTAACAGTTCTTTGGGAATCACTGTCAAACTATGTCATCCTTGGCATTTTTCAGAATTTCATGGTAGGCTGCTAGTAACAAAGTGCCTGAAGATACAATTGAAAATTGGTCTATTATGTGTAGATCCAACACTGGTTCATCCCTTGAGTCAGGTGCTTTTTTTTTTTATGTTGAATGATTCATAGGTTAGGGTCAAGTGGCTTATTACCAAACAAACAAAAAAAAAAAAAAAAGAAGACCTTCAGAATGCCTGGAGAAATATTGCTCAAGACAACTTTGAAAAATTCCCAAAAAGTCTGGCTCCTTGGAAGCAAAATTAAAGAAAAGAGGTGGTTCAAGACTTTTGATCGCAGAAAAACTGAGGCTGCAGACTGCGAGTTCCTAAAAAAAAGAGAAGAAAGCCACGATAAACTGGAGAGTGAGTCTATAACCGTAACTGTGCAGGTGCTAAGACGTTATGCATATTTTTACGTGACATCCATTTTTCACACCACAGTTATCATTACTGCTTTTTCAATATATGAAAACCTCCCTGGCATCCTCATTCTTACTGAAACAAAGCTTTCCTCTAAGATCTGCAATAATAAGGGGCGGAAGAGATCTGAGGTACCCAAAAGACTGCATCTCTGCAGATTAAATCACCCTCTGCTCAGAATCTAAAAAATATAAATATGTTACCAACTCCTCTGCAAAAGTTGCTGCTTTGTAAAGTATTGTAGATCTTTGGTCACTGTGTGCCTCCTGAGAGATAATATTAATGGGGGATCTTAACCTCATCTGGCTTTCTGACAGCGCTAACAAATTAAAAGATCAGTACCTGGAACGTAATCTTTTTCAGCTTACAGATAACCCCACCAGACCAAATTTCAAAAATCCTCTTGAAGCCACATTAATTGATATCATACTTACTAACGGACCACACAGATACCCTGCCTCTAGATTGTTTGCCTTTGATGTCAGTGATTGTTACCACATTGCCTGAGCCAAAGACACGAAAACCCACTGTAATCAAAAAGGTGTAAGAACTTAAATTTTCAGGACTCTTTAAATTCATTACATTTGTCTGTAAAACTTCCTCGCTCAGCAGAACTAAAATAGTTTGGTTAATTTATAACTACTACCTTTTTGTCTTACTAAACATACAACAGCAGGAGTCTGGTTTCTGTTCTGCTCACAGCACAATAACAGCTGTAGTCTGACACTGTCTCCTCCCTGGATCACAGACAGTTTTTTTGCCAGCCTCTTTGTTTGATACTTTCCAATTAGTCCAACAGACTCGTTTCAGATGCAGAAAAATGCAAGTGCATGGTATTCTTCTCCTCCAACTGCGACTAAATGACCTGCATACAGGCCATTTAAACTTTAAATGGCCTGTATACAATTTGTACAATTGTTCAATAATATATACAGTTTAAAAAAAAAAAATCAAACTAGAGTTTTTGTACAGAAATTAAATGTAATAAATAAAATATACAATTTATTGTTCTGTTGTTGCTTTCTGTTAATTGTGTTTTTTTTCCTCAGGTCTCAAAAAAAAAAATTTTAATCTCAATGTGAGTGCCTGATTAAATAAAAGTCTACTAACTCTACTTGTGGAGACTTTAAAATAGCAAGGCCAGAATGCAGGAGCAGCAGTCACTAATGGGTCAAAGTGCACACAGAGTTCACTGGGCTGGCAAAAAAAAAAAAAAAAAAAAAGGCACGTACACAGGGAGGAGTGAAACCAGCACAAAGGAGAAACCAGAAACAAAGCTAAAACAGACATGGAGGGCTTCCTTCACCTTAGTTTTCCTCCAATCATGGATGCTGGGATGGGATGAGCTGGAGATGAGATTAAAATAGATGAAGTGGAAGTTGTTGCCCCCCCATCAGACATGATCTTTGATATGCGGAGAGAGAGATCCCGCTGTTGAGGTCGTGCAGCACACTGCTGACTATATGTGGACAGAACAACCTCAAAGTGCAGGCAGCTCTGCTGCAGTTTAAAACAGTTGCATGTTTTCTCCAGAGATCCAATATATTCATAACAGCCTTTCAACACTTGTCAAACAAAAGTGACCAAAGGCAACCTCTAATACACAGTCAGAAATTACACAGTTGATTTTGAGTAAAAATAGCTTGAAGCAAATGGCACTGAGAAGCAGTTTAAAAAAAAAAAAAAAGGTATTACAATGTAGGGAGCCTTCATTCCCACAATGTTATTTCAAGAAATCAATATTTTTCTAATAAAACATGATTAAGATGGACCTTAATCATGCGATCAGATGTGACCACACCTGACAATAAAGAGAACCCCAGCGGAATAGAATAAAATAGAGACCCTTTCTGCATGACTGTTACTGTTTTGTTTTTTTAAATCCAAAAGTATAAAATTCAGGGAACACATTCTTCCACATGATGACCAACAAATATATTGAAAAATACTCAGTCACAGCTGGGAAAAGGTTAGTATGCACTGGAGGAAACTGAAGGGATGAACTCTTTCACAGCAGGAGTGCCAATCTTTAAATTTTGTCTGGGACAGCATTCAAAATATTTCTGTATGAAGAACAGTTGTACTTTGCAGTTGCAAAATTAAACTAGCAATGCTGGAATAACACCAATGCCATTTAGAGTTGTTTGCTCTCTATATTAGTTGCTTTCGATATGCAATTCTGTCTGCAGCAATGTTGTTTTAGTCTGCATCTATCAGCAGCCTTAAATGGTAGAAGGTGGAATGACTCAGCTAGGTGCAGATTCCCTTGAGCATTATGTCAAGTAAAACAGTGCAGGGGCAATCTTTAAGGTCATCTGCTTCATTCTAGATCCCATTCTAATGCAACTGATAGATCATCATCCCTCTTTTATTTAACCACAGGGCTACAATGGGCATTTAACAAAGTTAATACACTCTAACACATCTAGTCACACAGTTTTGATGTTTCATACTAGTCCTAAATTCCTCACCAGCTGTCCGAGCTTGTTGGGAAATTAGAAGCGAATGTAAACACCACTCTTTGAGATCTCTTACCTGTCACCGGGGAAATCGCCCCTTTGTTTACACCTCAGCAATACAGGCTTAGTTGAACTAATATTTGTGCGGTCACAGCAAATCACTCAGGCTTTGTTTTGTATCATACTAGTCACACATATGTAGCAGACACACTAATACCCCCCCTTCCCGCAAAGCACAATGTCACTCTTACTGCGGCGCTGACACCAGGGCAGATTAAAGGTTGGGAAGAATAACCAGGAAAACAGTCGCATTATGCTCTACTTGACTACAACTCTTAAATCCATGATTTTTAATCATATTTAATCATCAGGCCTTTTCTACGACATTCTGCAGCATTTCAATTTCATTTTCACATTTTTTTTTTTTTAAGGGAACATCCAGGAGGTTGAAAATAAAAAATCATAGTGATGAAAGCCCCTTTCAACAACTCTTCACTGCTGTTGTAGAGCTCATGCTGGATTACAAGACACTCACAAACTTTGGCAGGTAGTAAATCAGTCAACAGTAAATGCCATCTTTTATCAGATCATAAAATCTGCTTGTAGGCATTTAATTTTCCCCTCTCTTGTTTTAAAAGGGAAACAGGCAGCCTAAAGAAACCGTGTTTTGTTTTTATAGAGGTTGCAGGAAAAGCAGAGTGTGTGTAAACAGAGCTAAGCCAAGCACTTCTTGTGCATTTGTTTTTTGCCTGCGAGCGACAAGAATGTGGGGAACTGCCACTCTTGCGAAAGCAGGTATGAGTGTTGTACATATTTTATGTGACAGATGAATAAGAAAATATTGAAATGATTGTTTGTTTTCAGACAGTTACTATGCTAATGCTTCAAGGCAATATCTATACTGCCATCAAGACGTCTCACTGGAATATTTTATGCTTAAAATTAGGCTTAGAAATTTGTCTCACGGTATTAGATCAACCCTCACATTCAAGTCTAACTAGCATACTACAACTTTCAAAAAAAAAAAAATAAATCTCTGTGTGAGTCAGCTAGGTATCTTGCAGATAGCTGGATGGGTGTTATTCAAAAGCTACCTCAGACTTCAGGAGTGCCATACCCTTCCCTGGCCTTGAGGGGCAGTCTTTACTTACAGTGCTCTTTTAAAGGTCACTGTGTCTGGGTCAAGTAAGCTGAAGAGTGGGCCTGGCCCCGGTCACTGCATCACCCTTTATCCTTTACTAAACTTCTGTGCCCTCTTAGAAATGCAGCCCTTATAAACACTATTCACTGTGCTCCCTTTTACACTAGGTGAGGTCAGAAGTTCAGGCCCCAGGTTTTAACAGTTTAGGCCGAGCTGTGAACTTGTGACCTCCTGAGTGAGTAGCAAGGGGGAGAGAACTAGGGGGAAGAAAAGAGGGGCTGAGGGGGGGTCTCTCTTCAATGCAGAACGACTGAATTTACAGCTGCATGCTGACTGCATTGCAAGCGCAGCAGAAAACACCTGATAGCATCTCCTTGGGGGAGGAACCGCCCGACCCCTTTGTTGTCTCACTAACAGTCACCCCAGCACCATAAATCATGTTAATTACTTGACTGATGGAATAAATCTTAAAAAAGTCAGTCTGTGGGTCTTGGAACAAGAGGTTCCCGCACTGCAGTTCTGCTTGCTCTGCGTTATCTGTCATCCCATAGTCACTGGGTAATCTGTCCATTTGTTGTTGCCTGAGTAGGACTTTTTTTTGTAAGAAGAAGAAGAAGTGGACAGGCTAAGAGAAGGTTGGGTGTTTGTGACACACATATGTCCCAGTAATCCATCTTCCTATTGGTGGTCTCTGAGGGTGCATTTCAAAAAGCAAGGATAATTTTAACCTTATATCAGCAGTTTAAGTGTTTAAACCTAAATCATGCCGCATTCTTTATTTAAGATGTAGACCCAGAGAGTGATTGGAAAGGATATGATAAAAAACACACTTTTAAAAACATAATTACAGTGCACGCTTTTGATAGAATGGTTAAAAAACACATATTGAACGTATATTGTTTGAAAAATACTTTTTTCCCCCTTAAGAAACACTGTTTTTGAAAGCCATCTCTTCAAATCATCCATAAATTACATATTTCCTATTTCTACATGCTAGCAGATTGTATGGAACTTCAACAGTGTAACTCAGAGCCGCAGAGCAGCATGCCAAAGACATGAAAGGTCATTCACACACAATAACAATCCCTCTAAGAGTGCACTCATAGGCTTGTGGGTAATTACAGTTCTTTCACTGGAGTGTTTTGTGTTTCGCTTTACTTGTTCTGTCTCAAAAGCTAACAACCACTCATTATTCACGGTTTGAGTTGGGCTCTTTTTTCTTCCTTGAGCAGGTCAAATTACACCCAAGAGTGACAGCTCTCAGAGAAAGAGAGGACCAACAGCCTCACTGGGTTCTGGTAAGTGTAGTCTTAAATCAAGGGGGCAGGGACGCTGACTACAGCCCTGCAGTCTGTTGACTTTGTGGCAAGGGCAGCAAAGGGCTGGAGACATGGATACACTGTACTCTTAGAGCCCACTACAGTAAAGTGCCTTCCATAGTAGCCATAAAGTCTCCATGATATACCATTCTAAGATACTTGTCCAACACTTTGTATCTTAAAAACTGTGCAATCTATTCACAGCAGGAGCTTCTGGGTCAAGGAGGCTGCACTAATTCAAAGACAGAGAGTTTATTATTTATTCATCTGTGTGTGCGCATTTGTGTGAGTGTATTAGGGACAGACGGCACTCTGAATTTGTTACTATTCGTTACTTATCATTGGTGGCACGGCATGGCTTGTCCACTACTACACACACACACACATTTTGGCACATATACAAGGGCGATATACTTCCTACAACAGTTCTACTTGTTACGTACAGGCTACCAAAAGCCCCATGCAGAGAGCGTTTCTTTCAACCGATTCGCAGTTAGTTCAGAATTGGTGTTAATTAATGGCAAACTGCAACACGCTTTATGACCTATTGTTATCGGCTCAGTCTTAACCTTTAAAGATGGTCTTAAAAGGTGAAGCCTGAGTCAGTGAAGTGAGTGGCAGTTAACCATTAGCATGCATTCGTACCGGCAAGACAAAAAAGAAAATGGGGCTCTGAAACAAAACAAGTGGGGATCTGAACTAATTGTATGTGGTCTGAAAGAAGCCCAACAGTGGCTCAAAAATGGGGCTACTAAAGAATAAATGGTCCAGGCTAGCGTGCTCTTAACACAGTCTACACATCACTATTTGTAAGATATAGTGGTCCAACCCTGAAGCCTAAAAATCAGCGCTGGAAGAAGTAGTAGATATTACCATGCAGAAATAGGCAGAACTCCACGTAAGTAAAAAACTTTCAAATAATAGAACAACAGTAAACGAGGGAAAAGCAGCATCCAGAACATGTCCAGCCACATATACACATCCACAAATCTACCTGCATGGCTAGTTGGGGAATTTTTCTCCTTTGAAAGGATTTATGATGCCAAACAGAGGGTAATGAAACCCAGAGAGATATTTACTGTCAGTGTCAGAGCTTATTATCCCGGGGAGGAAAATGGGGTCAACTGGAAATACTTGCTGAAAACGGGGTGTTGTCTGAAAAGGAAAAACAGTCTTGCCTCTGTGTCATCGGAGTTCTAAGATCTCAAACAATGAGGTCACTGTTGAAGGATCAAACATCAATAAGGCGGGAATAAATGGGCAATTCACTCTGAACTTCTGATGTTCTTATTGTTTTACTGCAGCATTTTGCCCACGGTGCACTCTTTAATTTCTCTGATATGGTCCATAACTTATCACTGCACAGCTGATGTGGCATCTCCCTCTATTTAAAGTGTACACAAGACCACCATGTGAACATCAAGATGATTTATACCCACCAGACAAAAGCAGGGGCTTTGTCTGCTGCACATGCCACTGTCTGGTATCAAATTCAGTGACAGAACATTTATTGCAGTACATTCAATTTGTGGCAACGTTTTAATCGGGCCAAAGACACAAGCCTATTTCGCCTGTATTATACAGGCTCGCTACTCCTCACATAACCAAACAGGGAAAACACATTTTAATAGCACTCAAATAAAACTGCACGCTCGCTCAGTTTCGGCAGTTGTAAAGTTAGCCTATTTTACTTGTCTTTATGTAAACACCTATTCATGAGTGTTGATCTCTCACACAGGAAAGATTAGCATAAAAATAAGTGGTGGAAAAATATATTACCAAACCACACTATTCAAAAAAACAGTACAATGTAACTGATTTTGTAAATAGACCCCCCCCCCCACACACACACACACAATCTCTATAATCCTGCTCCCCTTTAGTTACTCTTGCCATTTCCATATACAAGGATTATTGTAATAATGCAAGCCAATACTGCAGTATTGATCATGGCATTTACCTTGACTGCTTAAGAAAGGGCTGTCAATACAATCAAGCAAAAATGAATGAGCTGTCCAAACAAGCTTCTTCGCAGATAATTAAAATATCCTGAAGATCATAAAGGCAGAGAACTGGACTGGATGTGGTCACAGTGCTATGGCTAACACTCCCATAAAGCTCAGTTTGAAGTGGAATACAGAGGTATAATATTAACACCAGATGAGTGTTGACGCATTCCCATTCACACATGACTCCACTGAACCAGAGCCCACAAGCACATTCAATTATTCTTCTCCTGAGCCATTACGGGGAGAGTGGCTAGTATTATCACCACCTAATGGCAGATAATACACAATATTCAGGAGTTCAGTGTACTAAGCATTTGCACAAGCCTTGGTAAAGTCCCTTACTTAATCATCCATTTGGTACTCTGGGGAGTAGATTGGAAAAACTGGAGGCAACATTTCTTTTGGCAGTGGAACTGCACATGTTCATCAGAGGACCATGGGAGGACACAGAAACACAGCTGCAGCTTGTTGTAGCATTTAAAATGAGTACAAATGTTTGCTGTTGTGATGGGTTATTTACGCTGCGTGTTTAACACCCTTTAATGTAAAGGAGAACAAAACGAAAAAAGGAGGAATAGGGAAGTGAAAGATGCACAGCGGTAACATGTTGGGCAAGGCTCTTTATGAATATCTAACGGCTCCTGCAGAACTTGTATCCCCAATTCTGAACCATCATTTCCTCTGGGAACAAACTTAAATAGATCACACTGGTTGAGATCCATTATCCATCACAGCATCCCCATTCATCTCAAATGCATAATTTCTATGGGTGATGTGTTGCAGTTCCCAATGCATCAACATTATTTATGGTTTGACATTATAAAAGTAAGTGCATAATTTATGGGCCTAAATTAATGCACTACCTTCCGTGTGCTGTCTGTTTCTCAGAGATTCAAAGCCAGATTGCCGCATGCCAAAACTATGGAGCAATCCCATTTACAGCAGAGAGCCCACAGCAGGCTTGATTTATGACAGTAAATTAAAAAGAATGAAAAATTTATGACAGCAATTTGTGGGCAGTCATAAAACTATTATAGAACTTTGAAGTGGTGTTTTGTCCTTTTGCGTGTAAGTGATGCAAGATGACCCAGTGTTACAGAAATACCGTAAGTCTTCTTATGTGAGCAAGATCACCGCAAGATCAAGATCGCCGCTTATGCTGTCAGAGAGTCAAAATTGGAAAGTTAATTGACAGCAAAGGTTATTAAACTTGAGTGAATTCTATTCAGCCACCACTGTTTTAGAAATCACCGCAGTCAGTACATGCCTTCTAAGTGCGTATTCAACCTCGCTTTTGCATGAAATCGAAGCCGCAGCTGGCATTAGACTGGATGCCAAGCCATGATTGAATGAAAGCCCATCCTTGACTGACAAATGATATATTAAGCTTTCAGTCAGCAGGGGGGAGAAGCTAGGCATGTCAGTTACCTGCTACAGCAGAAACTCCACTTGTCAATCTTCCATTGGCAGGGCTAAACAAGATCTGAAACGTTAAAAGCCCTGCACACCGTAGTTTTTCTCCTCCTTGCGTGTCCTGGGCACTTAGACATCTCAGCTATGTGATGGCTATGAATCAGCGTCTGCCATGAATGTCAGGGCATTGGATTCATAAGTGAAATACAATTTGGTAGGCCTGTGGGTACGCTGCTCCAGTTTCATGCAGAATATCAGAGAACATCAAAATGACAGACAATTGACTCCTGAATATTAATGGGAAAGTGACCTTCATGAGGAAAAGTACATCACTGAGTATATCATCATGACACATTTCACACAGGCAAATTAGACACACCCATTTAAATGGGCGCGTAGACCTATTGTTTATGTGTGTAAATATGTTTGTGTCTGCTCCAAGTGTGGTCCATTAATAAAGATCTGAGCGCGTATGTGACAGAGGTCTGTGGGCAGTGTTGGGCAGCTCTGAGTGGCCCTCTCCTTGACTCTGACAGTGTTGATTATGGATGATTAATGGTGTAAAAGAACAGAGAAAAAAGGTCATCTCCTGGGTTCTAGAGGGAGCAGATACGCTGTGAGTAATTAAGACACGTGTAAGCATGATTAATACACACACAATGACACTGTGCGGGGTAAACAAGGAAAACAGATCTTTGAGTTATGGACTAATTCCTATTTCTCCAAGTACAGATATTGTGGTGTGTGTGACATGATTTAATTCAAATAAATATTTCAGCGCTTACCTGTTTCGAAGGCAGAGAATCCAGCAAAGGCGGCAGACATGAAAAAAAACGAAGAAAAAAGTTTTAAAATAATGCCAATTTAAATATTTTAACATAACAACATGGGAACATTATTATTTCATTTCTCTGCATTCTCATGCACAATTTTTGCCTATTGTATTCGTCTGTACTTTACTAACGCAGCCTACTGGCCAAGCCTGGATTACACAACGATAGAGTAGCATTTAAAAAACGAGGACCCGCCAGCCTAAGTTGACCCGCTGCCACAGAGGAATCAATCAACATCGATATGTTCTCACCACAGTCTCCTCTAAGACAGAACACATCAGCACATCCTGTAAGCAGCCTTTACTCATATTACGCTACACTATACTACACTTTATACGTGGTATAGCAAGCACACATGGGCAGCACATCGGGTTTCAAACAGTCTTTAGAAGTCATAATTATTATCTGATTACACTTAGCACTGACATGGTGACAACAAAGAAAAGTTCTCTGTATTTTAACTAAATACGAGGCTTTTAATGATTAATAATACACTGATGATTTAAACTTACAGAAGGACTAACCTCACCACGCACATGTTAAGGCAGTCTGGGTGACAGGCGTCACTTTACTCCAGTTAGCAACTCACTCAGATGTCCTCTGCCTGATATACGTGTCCTAAACTTACAGAACACCGACTCACTGCGGGTTTTAAAGTTCACTAGACAGCATGAAATAATCTGACTGTGTGCCGTCTTATATTCAGTTTGTCCAAAAGGTCTGTGTGACTGACAACTACACTGTTCAGTGACATTACAGCAGGTAGGAGTTACAGTACACTTTGCATGCGAAATATACAGTTAGGTTTATGATGACTGATGAAAGTGATGGTCGCCAACAAGTCATACTAATAGTGCTATTAACATAATAGCTGACAAAGGTCTTCAGCTTTTGCTTTTATTTATTAATCAGTGACAGTCCAAAAGTACAGTTATAATTACCGTGACTAAACTCATTATGAATCACGTGGGCTGTGGGCTGGGGGGGGACTGTAGTTCATGTTGGAGCAGAATGGGGACACTGAAGACAAGCAGAGCCATGTGGAGGGGAGTATTTCGACATTCCCAGTGGGACAGTGTGCAGCCTGGGACCGACAATACCATGTTCCATACTGTTCTTCCTGTTCCCGATCTGTATTTTGCACACTCGCCATCAAATGCTACTACTGCAGGTCATACGTACTTGTAATATTAGGTCAACATCCATGATGATAATGTCCCCTTAAATAGGCACAGTAATAACGATATTATGTTCTGTGCTATAACACAGCTGTCTCCTCCTGATACTTGTTGAGACAGAAGGTCCCGTGTCAGTTCCTTCTTAGCAAAAATTGTAAGTGAGTTCCAACATCAGGCTTACAGTATGCTGCACGGCTTCACATGTCAACCAATGGAGGACTACCAGGACTGACAGTCACCATGCAGCCCCACATGCAAGCCCTGCCTCTACCAGAGGCCTTGTGCTGCGATAGCACCACAGAAGACAAAGGGATGGGCTCCATATGGCCAGCCTTCAAAAAGAAAAAGAATGGGACCGTGAAGAGAATCTGTATGACAGCACCAGGAAGCAAGTGCCATGAAACAGGATCGCAGCCAGCACAACACTGATTTGCAGCTAAAGCCGTTTGTAATATGAAAAAAACCTGGGTTTAAATTCCAGAGCGATAACTTTTAAGTGTATTTAGTGCGTGTCAGTTTTCACTTTTTTTCCTCGTTTCATACTTTACAGGCTAAAGGTTTGCGGGGTTCCAACATCATTAAGGGGTTTGACTTCATGTAGGAGCAGTTTTAACCACTCATTCATCAAAAGCAGCCCTATTGTGTGCATATTTGGACAATCTGGAAAACGCTTATTCCTGAGTAAGATAGAAAGCAGGATTTCTCACTTCCTAACACAAAGTGCACACAGATTTGGCAGCAGATTTCCTGTTGGAACCCTGCGTCTCCTTTGTCCCATCCAAGTTTGTTAAACCGCTGTCATTTCAATTGTTCTGCTATAGAAAAATTATAATCCACCTGTCAACAATGACAAGCTGTTGGAAAACTCAGCTAATGGATAGTGTGGGGCCCTGAAATTCCAACCAGGGCACTTACTGCCAACTAAAACCATTACAGAATGACAATTCTTTTCAGTTTATTTGAAAATTGAACTGAATCACCACTGCCTCCCTGACCATGTAACCACGATCAATTTCCACAGGCAGACACAGATATGAATGAGAGGGGAAAATGAAATATTGACTTGTTTAGTGTGGGTTTTTATCTCCTCCTATTGTTGACAACAGCATAAAAGCTTCATTCAGCATACTTAACTATTTCACCACGCTGCCGATAGCAGTGTGAGTCTAAGATAGCGACCGTATATTTAGGGGTAACGCTCACACTGAATTAATAATTTGAGTCCATTCCCAGCTGTTTCCATAGGTAATCAACCCTAAAGAGGAAACAGTAGCATCCACAATTACAGATAAATGCTGTCTTTGGCCAACTCGCTTGCTGGCACCAACAAGGTAATTAAGGAAAGATAAATTTCCACAGTTTAACATTCAGTAAAATGACTTAAAAGTTGAGATGGGGAAAAAAAACCCCAAAAAAAACTACGTTCTTGTGACCTCTGCATGGTTAGCATGCTGTGAGTTTACCAGGATGGTTCAGGATAGGTTTTGTTCACACTAACAGCCTATAACACCAATACCCCTACAGACAAATGCTGAGGAGGATCACTTTGATCTCTGTGTCTCACTAAATCAACACCAGACAAGGTTCACGCAAAGGTCTGCAAAGTCATCTGATCGGCGCATTCCAAAAGCAAGCATTGCATGACAGCCATGCACTCGTAGAGGTTAAATGTCACCAAAAGTTCATGCACGATACCGGAAGTTGGACAAATTTAATATGCCCCTAAATGAAAAAAAAAAAAAAAAGAGGGGAGCAGAGGGGGGAAAAAAGCAAATAAAAGCAGGCAGAAATGTGGTTTCTGCAGTTAGTGGGTTTAAAGTGGCACTTATAAATAATTACACAATCTTTTTTTTTTTAAGTAATGAATAAATTCTTAAAGAAAATGAAAATAATAGCCTCTCTGTTTTCTGTTTAAACGTTTCTGCTCCACATTCACCGTTGAAATAAAAGCTTAAGGTTCAAATGGGTCTGCGCGTTTATCACTTCACACCATTTAAACACATCTCGTACACATTTCCCAGCTTTGATGCTGAGCAGAGACAAGGATAGCAACAGCAACGCACTCCATGTTCGGATCGCGCAGACACAGAGGTACCCTGCACTGCTACACAGTCATTTACACAGGGTCACTACTCTTTACAGGAGACCAAACCTATCATAACACAGCTGTGAGCACAGACCTCCTTTGTATTCTCAGAAAAGAAAAGGGGGGGGGGGGGTAAAAAGATGATCCAATTAAAGTTGTATATCATTCTGCTATCCTCTGTCAGTGCATATTCCTCTGGCTCTATTAGAAGCCAGCTCCTCCCAGGCAGAGCAGTGTAGCTCTGTAATTACACCTCTTCCTCTGACAACCTGCATGATTGTTTTCCTAACACTGTATTACTTCGTTAGTACTTTCCAGTGTGCGTTATTTTTAAACTGTCAGTCTGGCTCGACTCATCCCCCCCTTCACCCCCCCCCCCTCCAATCTACACTCGTCTGTTTATCATAACAATCATTAATAACTGTCACTTGCCAACATCCATAGAACAAACTCATTGCCTCATTACTATGTTGGAGCGTTTGTTCCAGCGCAACGCTTGTGTATCGCTCACAACAGGGCCAAGCCAATTACTTTGCTGAAATGGAATCACATTAATCAAAACTTAACAAGGTGGCAAATTTAAAGATATCACATTGCAAAAGACAGCATAACTAATATGTCACTGTCATGGTTGCTGTTGAGGTATGCAGCAGGCAGGGACTAAATATATTGCCTTCCAGGGTCCATATGAATTTAGACATTTCATATGATAAGTATTAGAAGCCGAATGAAGTGTAAGAAGCCAAGCACTGGCTGCTTCTGAGGACCTCCTTGTCAAAGCACTAAACAAATGGAGGGGTCGGGAAAGATAAAGAATTGGAAGAGAGTGAAAGAGAAGAAAAATGCAAAGAGATAAATAAACCTTAATAGAAATGGGAGGACAGGAGTGGAAATCATAGAGGTAGCAGAGGAGGAAAAAGAAAGTAGAAGAGAACAAAAGTATGTGGGGGGGGGAGAGGGGGGAGAGGGGGGGAAAAGGGAGGTGCTTAAAGACTCTGAGGAACGGCGAAGAAGAAAAAAGCAACGAAAAGGAAGCATAAAAGGAGAGAAGAGATCGAGGGATGGACAGGGGAGCAGTGATGTAGAAATGAGGAGAGTGAGAGGGAAAAGGGAGAGGGTGGAGGAAGCGCTGAGTGTGTCTCTGAGAGCACCAGCAGGCAGCAGTTCATCATGTCTCCCTTCACAGAGACGTTTTCTTTTACACTTTAAATGATGATACTCATCAATCACAGTCTGACAGCTGCATCAAACCAGCTGCAAACATGCAAAGGCCAGCAGTGTGAAACCTGCTGACGCCACCCATCGCTGCATACAGGAGGAATCAGTCAGCCGCTCGGCCTCCGCCCAGGATTTATCTGCTCTCACAACACACCAGCTTGCTTTTCTCTCTGGCAAACCTAGAGTAAATACAATCTATTTCAACAGAAGTACCTCGCACGGGTTTGAGAAATGACATATGGCCAAACTTTCACTGAGTATTTAATTTGGACAGCTTCCTTTGCAATACTGTTAATAACAGCGATAATATTCTGCTCCATTTTAACACAAATATTTAGAAACATTGAGTAAACATAAAGCCAGTAGGTTTGCGCAAATAAGACTGAATACAAGACCACCGACACGCCGTAAGACACAAATGTGCAACTTACAGGCTGGCCTTCTGCTTTATCAGAAAACTATGGTGGACGGCTCCAACACCAGCTATAAACAGGACATAGCTACAGCGTTTTGGAGATTAGGAAATGTACTACAGTCTGTACTACAGAGTCAAATAATTTCAAACAAAGAGGAGCTCCTTCAGAAAACCTAGCAGCTAATTACCAGTGTGATTGAAAGGTTCACATGAATGGTTAATGGTCTAATAGAGCGCCATCATCTTGGAACGTGAGTCCTTGTAGATGATGGGATAGTGCAACTGTGTAATTTCTCCTTGACGTGTTTGTTTTTCTTGTACATTTGTACTTTCTATACAGATGTTTTAAAAAATGAAATATCCACTTTGATTGAGGTACCTAATGATAAATATTAATAAAATTGAAGCCATGCCAGGGAAATTTAAACACAATTTTACCAAGAACGATTAAAACCATTTCTTCAGTTCATTCATATTTTGAATCTATCATTCACAAAGACAAAAGGCAGTCAGTCCTTGGTGCCAAAGGTTATCCATACACAGCTCATCCACACTACTGGTCTTAGATTACTCCCTTCAACCATCCTTCACTTTCACCTCCTCCGCCTTCTCCTCCCTTTTTATTTAGCGTTCTTAGTGACTGCTCATTTCTAGCACTCAGACGGGGGGGGGGGGGGGTGAGCTCAACAGA
>JAVDPK010002781.1:133375-166871 GCA_034780415.1 Cichlasoma orientale | reverse complement strand
ACGCAGTGAGGATGTAAAACTATTGACAAGATAATCTACCTCACTGGGAGCAGAGTTTAGGTAGCTGCTCTGCACTGTGTTGGCACATGGCACTTTAGAGCATAATAATGAAGGAATTATATCCTTAAACTTATTTACAGCACTTTCAGAAAGACTTCTACTGTAATAAAACGTGAAAATGAAAGATATGCAATTATTATACATAAATAAAAAAATATTGTCACCAGCAATATAATACAAAAAATATTACCATCATAATGAACAGGTCCTTTATGTTTTCCCTATTTTTGCCTTTTTTCATATGTTTGACTTCTGTCAATTCAAGAGACCTTTTAATTGTAAACTGAAATGTTGTTTTGCTGCAGGAACTACAGGCATTAAAATAATAAATAAATAAATAAATAAATAATCATCTTCAACAAATACATTTTTTACATATCACCTTAAATAAGGAAGTATCTTACAACTTTACTATTACTGTTGAACGAGAAGCGATAGTTAGAAGGAACTATAAACCGCATCACCAACGGCCAGTATGTTACATAATGCATGCGGTATATATATATGAACCATTACTAGCAACTAGAAATACAGTAATACACAATATTTTTCTTATCTCAAATCACTGATATAATTTCTAAAATAAGAGACAAACCCATTAATCTTCCTTTCATTTTAATAATTCGCATTGCTGCTTGTCCCGTAATCCGACACTGCGGAATAATTTCATGTTTCCTTTAACAAAAAGGGAGGATTTAACAGCTGCCTTCCTTTCTAATAGAAAACAATAACATTAGTAAAGCGCAGAGCAGCACAGCAGGTTTGTGTGAAATGCAGAATTTGCAGCCAGAGGCTACAACCTTGACAGTTACTATATGAAAGTATGAAATGCCCTAACACTAATATTGTCACAAAATATTGACAAAAACAATGTTCCATGTGCATGTTTAATACTACCCAAAAACAATGACCCTACAGCTGCGTGAATAAAACTGTCTAAGGAAGGATTTGTGTTTTACTTGAAGCGAAACAAAAACAATGAAAACCATCACAAGTAGAAGCATTTCACTGCAGCCCCCTGTTATCATCCCCCTCCTTCAGCCTAGTTGCCAATAAGGGTTTCCATAGTCAGAAAAGGTAAAGGGATTTCTCCTACTCTTCCACAGACTTTGATCTGACTGACACACAAACGGCCCTCAGATCACAAGTCTGCAGACCCTGTTGGGCCTCTCTGCCTGGTCTGCTTGTACATGTGCACTTTGTCCCTATGAGGATTCCTTACCCTCCTCCCATTTCCCTTCGTCTCTCCTTTATACCTTCTTCCTCCTCCTCTGCCTCCTTCTTCTCCTACTCATCCTCTGCTGTTTGGTGTTTTGAAACATCTGAGTACAGACATGTTCTGAGCTTTACAGGACCCAGGGGCCCGGGATCCAGACAGAGGGAGAAAATAAAGAAACTCTACAGTGCCCCCAGTACAAAAGCTATCTCACCATTACCAGTGGGGATAAACTCTTAAACATCTCCAAACGTCTGGACAGACAGAGGAGATCAGAAGACTGTTTGGTCTGTTGTTCACATAATCATACTGTCAGCTAATAGTGCAGTCAGCAGCTTGCAGTGGAACTAGTGTGATGGGAGTCACTGCATTTATCCTAATGGATAAACAATGTTTTAAGAGGGGAAAATAGAGAATAAGGATACTGTACTACGCAGCCTGCTGGCCCCAAAATGTAAGGGTTGCTCCTTGTAGTTTTCCAGCACAGACATGTCAGCAGCATGGACATGAAACATGCCGTCACTGTTTCTTATCTCAATATATCCCTGGGTGGAAAAGTGAGGCAACAGCTTACTGATGTCTTGCAGCCTGCCTGACCATTAAAACATATTTCCATGCTGATGGATGTCAGATGTAGCCTTAAAAGAACCATAGCTTTCCCTTGATTTCTGAACCCATTCCCAGCTACAGTTTTCTAAACTTATTCTTCATGCTTCACAAATGGAACAAGCACAAAGAAGAAGGGGAGAACAAGAGCGTAGCCGGGCGAGTGCACAGGGGCCGTTATCTCGGAAAAATCTTCCTGTCTGACCGAGTTCTCGGGATGGCAGCTTGGAAGGACAGTCGGTGGTTTTTATAAATGAAAGCTGTGAAAGATGTGAGTAAGTTTATCTAAAATGAATACAGGAAATGAGATACAGCTGTGCTGAGAATGCGACACAGCTGTCCAGGGCCCGGGATGGTTTAAGCGTTTTACAGGAGTGCAGGAAGAGGTCTCACCCGCAAAGGCGGTTCTGCGACTGCAGAACAAGCAAATAAGGTATAGTTTATCACACCAGGAGTGATGAACTGCGATTAAACTGGACTCAAATTATAGGGGTTAAAAGATTAGTCCCTCGTCTTCGCCAATATGCGAGATCAGATTCGTAGTAATCGTGCGGCCTCTGAGAGCTGCCATCCCTGCTAACAGCCTCCAACTGCATTTTACGGTCACAGGATTTATTCATCTACTGACAACATTTATCATGCAGCCGTCTTAAAAAAATCATCCCCTAAAATTCAAATCACGGCAAAAACTGCCATCATCCTCTAAAATCTTGGCATAGATGCAGCCATGTATCTGTCTTCACTTTTCACCCCTGGGCCTTCTAGGAAAGACTGTGGGAGATTGAAAGCCATGAAGCGACCAAAACTGCCTAGGCCATACCAAAGGAAGCGCCTTTGTTCATCATCCAAAACAGGCTCCAAATCGTTTTTTCCCCCCTTCCCTTTTCTCTTTTTCACATCTGGGATTCAGCCAAGGGAAGTAGAAGTATGGCTCTCCCTGCTCTGCTCTAATATGTTCCATGCCTTCCAGTTGCTTACATCATCAATCTAGGAGATAGCTAAATGTGATGGGATGAACATAAACAGTGCGTGAGTTATGTCTTTAAAGAGACACAGGTCATGTCTCAAGCAGTGTGATTTTCCATTTTTTAAAAGAAAGAAAAGCACTCGTGGAGAGGTCCTAACTGTTGGAGGCTATCCTAAATGACTTATACATGTGTTATGTACTTTAAAACATATGTCACGGAGGGAGAAGGCTTTAGAGAAAGATTCAGCTTTACAATATCAAAATTCACCCCCATCATCAACTTCAAGCAGCGAGCTTGTTATTGACAGCCGAATGCCAATCCTAATCATCTTCCTTTTAATGTTCGCTTAAAAATGCACACCCTCGTGTCAAAATGTGAGTACACATTAACTCTCCCCAAACGGTCTACTTACTAAACATGTCACTAATGAATTATACATCTGACTTTTTCCCTCTCTCATATTTACATGGTGTTTCGGCAGAATTTGTGTAGCAGTTGTAAAGTATTTAATAAGTGTTTAAATATGTAGGAGTCAAGATCTTAGCCAGTGCATGCACTTTACAGCGGATGTTTACACAATATCAAAAGGCTCTGCTATGCCTATCAAAATGACTAAGACATATGGATAGTTTGTTTTTCACTTGCCAAAGTAGAAAAGGGAGCATGTCCACTTGGGCCCCATCAGTTTAAATCATAAAGATCCCTCACTTTGCACTCTGCTAAAACACTAAGGAAACATATTGTGGATTTTAAGACCCTTTTTATTCAGCCAGACTGTGTACTAAAACTAATTGGATTTCTGTCAATGGAAAAAAAATATATCCCTGGGATAGCTTTGAACTCAATAGCTTTGACCATCCAACTGCGCATGAGGGAGTGGGACCTTGCCACATGCCAAGCACCAGGGAGGAAAATTAAATCAGTGGTCAACATAAAATATTAAAATAGCATGGTATCGAATTTTTTGAAAAATGATGTCAGGGTGGCTCATTATAGCCAGCGAGGCAGTGAATTAAGCTATATTTAGTGGGTGATAATTGAAATCATAGCTGTAGTCATTACCACTGACAGGTTTCTAAATAATACCCAATAAATCCCATCTTTTTAGTGAGTTCCCCGTGACAGCTGGCAGCGCTGAAAAATATAAAGTAAAGAAACAGAGTGTCTTTTCCTTTCTTTCCTCTCACACGCCCTCCCTGCCCCCAACCCCAAGACTTTCTCTCTCTCTCTTAGAGCCAATAAAATGTCAGCTTTTATACTCCTCCTCCAAACTGTTGGCTAGATGTCAGCAGGCCCTTCTAAAGCTCTGCCACTGCAAGCTGAAGGCCTGTAAATCTCTGTGTCAGTGGCACGCCATCCGTCTTGGGATATACAATAAAAAATGTGACGCAGTCATAAAAGGAATGGCATCACTGCCCAGTATATATAATGTGAACAAAAGGAACATAAAGATGTTCCCTTCAATTCAGAATCCTTAACCACAAGATGGTTTTAGATAGAAGGAATGCACTGAAAGGCTGATGGCAGCGCCTGACAATGATGGTTCTGTCTGTCTTTTGTTGTGTTTTAACAATGAGATAAAGATTTACTGTATACTATATATGTTGTACTCAGGATAAAGGAACTGTCCAGCTGAAAGCTGACTGACTAGCTACTCGGCTGTGTTACACCAGAGCATCTGCAGCCCTGATCTTTTCTAGGCACTACCCTGTGGAGCTGTAAGTGATAACAAATGTCTGGATCAGTCAGATCAGACATTAAATGGTCTTTATCCTGCCAGCTCCCTAGTACAAAGTTTGTGTAATGTCCGCTGGAGCACATGTGATAATAGCTCTGATTGTCTGCAGAATTCACACTAAGGAGCTGGGTGATATGCATCCTGTCGCCCGCACACTCCACCTGGGAGCCACCCCGCACCTAAACCAATCGGAGCATTTCCAGTCGCGAGAACGCTTCTGCACCAGAAAAACAAATAAATTAAAAAAAATTCTCTGTTGTGTACTACAACAGAAAAGGGCCAATACAGACGGCGGCTAGGTCGGATTCTCCCGACACTGAAAACGCATCAACACTGCATAGAGGGCGCAACACGAGCAGAGCGGCAAATGGCAACATTTGACACAGAGTCATCTCAATGGGATGTGTGTTTGTGTTTGGCGCGGGGGGTGGGGGGGTGTAAAAGAACAACCCCTCATCAAGCCAACATAAGAGGTTTGCCAGTGGTTTATCTCTAATACAACTTCCTTAAAAACTGATGACACCACAACAACTTTCCCAAACTCAGCAGGAAGGATGACCTTTTATAAGGACTCCACAAAATACAAGCGCGACATGGCACTTAAAGAATCCTGAATAAAATCTTGAAGACATTTTAAAAAATGAAATGAGAAAGATGGTAGGTGTCCCTCACTTGTCCCCAAACCAAGAAACACGTGAGCCAGTTGCGTTTTGTATCACAGACACATGTGCACAGTTGCAGCTCATGACAGTTATAACTGTGTTGTAACAAGTATATCTCCTCTTTTTCAAAGTAAAGATGTAAGTCAGTGTGCTTACCATTTTTCTTGACTTAAGTGTATCCAAAGATTGAATTAGTATGGCATTTGTTCAGTGCTGTAGTGGGTTGAGCCAGGGATGATGATCATATCATCACTCTGGATTGAGCCATTAGTGAAGCCATGATTTGTGTAATTTTCCTCATGCAAAGCATAACTTGCAGAGATAAAAGCTCTTTAAACCTTAATCATTTAAAAATCTACCCAAAGCTATTATAATTAAGACTGTCTAAAACATAACCTCATGTAAAGGACTTGAGCGATCACGTACCAAACATATGACTTTGATAAAACTAATTACCCATGACTTTGTGTGTATTCCTCTTCTCTGGCTTTCTGTTGGGATCTTTTTCACTGTCCTTTAACAGGGAGAAGAGTGTTTGCAGCAATCATGGCCTCAAATTGGTGAGATGGAGGAAAAAGACAAGCAATGTCATCCGGCGACTTTCCCAGGAGTAGTACATCATTTAAAAAAAAAATTTCTAGTTTAAATTAGTACCAAAGAATGATACAAAATATCAATGTCCTTCATATGAATAAGTTATTTCCTGCCAGACCGTGTCCCTTTCATCTATCTGGTTTAAATCTCTTTGCGCTGGGAGAGCTCTGCATACTTTGTAATTTATGAGACACAGATCAGGTTATCCTAGAATATCGGCCTAAACAGGCCTGATGGATCAGATATGGAATATATTTCCTCAGCAGAACAGAGTACGCCACCACTATTACCAGGCACACACACACACACTGCTCCCAGTTAAGTGATTTGAGGACTTCATACTGCCAATGTTTCATATTCTCTCCTCCTAACTGACACTTTATCTGCATACCGGCATCTCTGCAGATTGAACACTTAGGCAAGACAATGACAGGCTCTCTTCCTGTTGTCACTTCTCATTGTAGGCCCAGTCTAATGCCTCTTACTGGGGTTCTGCCAATAACAGACCCCCTCATCCCTCCTCCCCAGACCATCAAACAACCAGTCTACCTATCTTGGATAGAAAAGGAACACTTGATGTCTGTGACACTCATTTGTCAATTAGCAGGCCCCTTCCAGTGTTGACATACAGCAACTTGAAAGACAGAGCGGTCCCTGTGATGAATTAAAAGAGACAGATGAGTGAGGCTTGAGCTGCGGAGTAATACTATAATGTTTCTTAGATATGAATATAAAACGACACAGTTGACAGGCCATACAAGGTTTTATTTCATTTCTCAGTGTACCAGGCCTCCCTACTTTGTCTTCTTTGTTCTCTTTTCATCAGACTACTTACATCTCAATTTGACAGCCGCGCGACATTTAGAGCACTTTCGTTTTAAAATGCAAGTTAGCATACTTGATTTGCCATTAAAATGCAAAACGCCTGCCATCACCAACATGGTCTGGGTGAGCACATACCCCCACAGACACAGGCACACACATCGTGTACACACACACACACACACACACACACACACACACACACACACACACAGTAGCTCTGTATGCTTAAGTCCAATATGGACTCCCCTTCCTTGAGAGCAGGCTGAATTTCAACTTAGGTGGATTTTATGTAGCAGATCGACTTCTGACATTAGACTCTAAAGTATACCAGAGAGTAATGTCAGTGTTTCAGCTCATATAGCGGGTCATATGGGATGTGAACCCATGTAGGTTAACAACTCAATTAAAGATCTGTGTGGTAAGAAATATAGAGGTGGAGTGCTTGACTTTTACCTGTAAATTAACGTCCCTTACATTCAAACCTTTGCCTAATAAGTTCAAACGATGCTGATTAACACTTTAGTACCAGGGTTCCTGTGTTGCTGCACAGGTAGCAGTGTGTTTTAAGTCAAAAAGTAATACTCTGGTACTAAAAATGACTATCAGATTTGATGTTTGCAGCAGTGTGGATAAACCCAGTGCTGTCTCTGCCTGCTCCAGTTGACATACAACTTCATAGCTCCCCTCACCAGCAGCTGAACACGTGAACGGGAGTTCATACGTTCATAAAGCTGAAAAATACTTTATGAGGAATTTCAAGACAGGCACACACATCATGTGCACACACACACACACACACAATAGCTATGTGTGTCAGTAAAGCTCCCATTTAACAACACTGAAGTATTAAACACATATTATCATAAATGTTAACCTGGCCGGCACACATGTTAATGTTGGCCATTTAACTATTAGCAATTACCCAATAGCCACATTAGCCGTCTGCCATCATTAAGGTAGAGGTTAGTAGCTAATAATAAAATGATATCATTAATGTGGGAGGCAGGCAGCAAACATTATCAGTCCTGCTGGTCTGTAACATTAACAGACTGCGTTAATGTCACGGGGTAACACAATTTCTTGTGTCTAAAAAGTCTTGTGTTTCTCTTAAAGTTGATATTCCAGTACTGTGACAACCTCCAAGACTGACTGCAAGGAAAAGCAGAGTGACACTGGTATCTTTTCCTGCGTGGAAAAGTTTAAAGCTTACAATTTTATAACGCACACAACAATACCTGAGAATGTCTCCAATATTAAAAAGGTATTTCAATGCATCACTGTGATTCCACAAGTGTAATCACTCTCATTTGTCAGTGGGTGAAAGGATAATAAAGCAGGACAGTACAAAAACTAATGGTTTCCCTTCAAAAGCATTTGTAAGGCTGCAAGTTGTGTTATACTCGGCAGGTTTGACAGCAGGCACAAAGCAACGGAAATGGCCACAGCAGAAGACAACGATGATGGAGGAGAGAGCGCGCCTGTATTATAGATCACCTGGTTAGTATCAATAGTTGCTTTAAGATCTTGGTGTAAAATTATCAAAACATATCCATCAAATTGCTTTTGGATCTTTTATGTCATCTTACATAAGCCAAACTGTGGAACCAAGAAGAGCTATTCAATCACATGCAGGATTTGATGACACAATACTGTCCAAAAAAAAAAAAAATGTTCTTGTGAGATGAAGTCCTCAATTTTGGTGTACATACTTTTTTTTTAAGTGCTATAATTTAGAAATGCACCAACTGCAATTTTCATGGCCGATTCCAATTCCAGTTTTTTGTAAGCATGACTTGCTGATACCAATTTTTGCCAATTCCAGTTATCTTTCTAAGAACCATACTGAAAGCATAAACAAACAAAAATCAGCTTTGCTTCAAATAAAATATTTATTTTCATAATAAAAGAAACCATGAAACTTTACAGCATCCCCCAGACTGCACTAAGCTACAGGATCTTCACTTAGTAGCTCTGCTACTGGAAAGAGGTACAAATAATTAACCGAAAATGAGTTGCTGTACACCCAGCTTTACCTTACATATGTCACCTTACCAAACAAAAGCAGGTGCAACAGATTTATATAACAAACATCATTTTCGTGGTGGTCCCCCCACAGTTTACTTTGCATCTTCACTCACAGTGAGGGGCTTCCATGCTAACAATATGTTGTTGTGAGCATCCGTCTACGCCACTGTGCACGCATGATACAGACCCGCTTGCGCCCGAGCGGGATTTGTTCATCAGGATCGTTTGTCTGATTTCTGAAACAAAGTATCCCTGTTTTAATAGTGTTACGATTCTTCCTGTGACTCAGACATGTGTCCTCTCCAATCCTCATGTGTGAGGGGCGATAACACCGCATGTAACAGTCACAGTGGGGAAATCATGTCAACATAGCACATGCTCCTTCGCTGCCCTGTATACACAACTGACCTGGAACAAAGTGGACAACACAACACCAACCAAGCCCTTCCTGGGACAGAAATCTCACCGTGAGCCACAGTTCTCAACACATTGATGAGACAGCCTGACACTACAGCACACAGAGGGAGAGGTGTAGGTGTGACAGCCCACTACCATAATTTCATCCTGCCATTACCTGCCCAGCCACTCACAGTTATGCTCACAGAGACAGATGTGCAAACACTGCACGCAAGCAAGCATGCACAAGTACACACAAAATAACAAACATATGAGCGGCACGCACAAAAACACACAGGACTCAGTTAAAGCCCATGCCAGTACCTTGCTTCTCATTGCGACTCATTGTCAGGTTGCTGGATGAGTGTTGTCAATTGAGCTGACAGAAATAAGCACATTAGCTACAACAAACTCTGGCAATGTCTCCCTCTCGATTTGAGTCGAGCAGCATGAAGAAGTGCATGATGCTGAAGGTAGTCCGCTGAGTTTAACCAACGTGTGCATTTGTTTACACCTGGTTTGCTTGAGCTGACATTGAAACAAGGTCACGGTGTCAATATGTGCAAATGTCTCTGACACATAAGAGCAGCAGAATTTTGAAAGTTAACACTATGAGATAAACAACAGTGTTAACCTATTTGATATGTAGATATACTATAAAGGTGAAAATGTGCTTAGAAAACTTTCTAATAGTGTTTGCTGCATCCTTATCAAATAATCTGATGAGCTACAGTAGTATAAAGTGTGGTGCGTCAGTGGTTTACTGCTTCCTGTAAATATATATCTAAACTAATGGGGAATGGGGAAGGAAGAGTGGGTGCTACAATGTCGTCACATGCTGAGCTGCTTGTCCAGTTGCCGATGTTGTCATGTGATTGTGTATACGGTGGTACTAGCAAGAACTAGTACTAGCACAGTGGCAATGCATAGTTTCTAGCTACGGATGGAGATACAGTGTTCAAAACACATGCACAAGTTAGTGTTATGTACTGTCACTCGTTGCAATTGGTTGTAACGCACTGTACAAACACCCACTTTCACACCCACACACTAGAGTGAAATACCAGGAGATTTAAGTGTAAAACAGGTTTGCAAAGAAAAATTCAGTCATTTTTTTAATGTAAATCATTAGAACCACACATGGTGTAACATCACTCTTTCCACCACCAAACCTTAAATCAATAGTGCACAGGCATGAGCCCTAAATTGTTCGAGTGCTCCTACTTTGCTTCTCCATCTCTTCTCTGCCCACATCACCCTTTGAAGTTTATTAATGATATCTGACATCTGAGATTAGCTGAACTGAAAACTAATAAGAAATTAGTCAAATCTGAGTCATAAATATTTGATTTTAAACACGAAGCTCTTAACATGACAGGTTCAAGGGCACGATACATAATGCCCGCCTTGATATCCCTGAAACCAGCACGCATGAGAGTAGTTTCAGTCTCATGTCATAATTCTCCCTGTGAAAGATAACAGGCTTTCACTTCCTCTAATGCCTGGACATTTAGTGCCCAACAGAGTATTCAATACAATGCATGCATAGAGACTAGTCATTGCTGGTAAACAAGGACACTTGGTATCATCTTGAATGAAAAGCACAATATGAGACTCCTGGTCAAGGTAATAGAGAGTGCAGTTGCAAATATTAGGTTTTCAATTTAGTTTGGGACAACAAAAAAAATCTAAAAATCTTAATGTGTGACAGGTGAAGGGGAACATACGGCGACATTTTACTCGACAATATGACGACACAGCTAGAAAGTACAAAAGACAATCTAATAGGGCAGCAGGACACAGATTTAAATTCTATTTTAGCATCTGATTAGAATAAATGAAGAAAACGTAAACACATTTAATATTCTAAAAATGTATTTGCAGTTGCATCACTCACCCGTTCGGATTATTTGCTACCAAATGCCACTGCTTATGCATGTAATTTGATTTTTCTCTGTATCGGGCTTAGCCGAGGACTGACAGATCTCCGTTTGCCCATTGAGGCGCATTTACAAGGACTGGGACTGGACTCAGTGCCTTGTGTAAAGCTGAGCTCTGCAACTGTGTGCACACAGGAATATAGTAAACGCTATGATAGTAGATCATAGGCTTCCAAGCAATTCCTGTTGGTTCATTCAAATATTCCTAAACCTCCAAAAAGACTTTTTTTTAAGTGAGGGATTTCACACTGTAGCACAACATAAATCAGTTTAAATGAAAATTCCAAATATTCACTACAGACAACTGCCTGGAGACAACAATTTTGAACCAAAAAGGGGCTCAACTGAGACGGCTTCATGGCCTGACAGTCATGAAAGGGCTTCAGAAACAAAAGCACCTTATAACCATCATCTCTTTTCTTTTACTTGCCACATCAACTATGCTAGTCCTGCTGTTGAAATGGCAGCCCCCTCTGAAGCGGCTGCCATGAGGTGCTCCTTCATGTCCTGTCAGAGGAATCTTTTCTTCTATTTGCCCCTGAATTAGCATGTCACATTTATCGATGATGCCTTTTATCCCGCCCCAGTGTGGCACCAGCCCAGTTCTAACACTGATTCAGCTTTTTGATCTTCTGATGACACCGTGACCACCTGTAGACCAAGGGCACACATTCAGTTGCACCTGATGTAAAGATGCTTGTCTCCCAGTAGCAGACGGAGGAAGATTTAGGGTGTGCAGGTAGTGCGCTTTGCTCATCTTACCTGAGCCGATTAAAACTCAGATCCAGCCTTCGTGCAAACTGGCCATACATCTCTCCAAGGAAGTCTGGAATTTCCTCACAGTCATGCCCAATGTATGAAATCTTTGAAAATTAAACAGAGAGACAGAGATGCAAGTTAAATAGAAAAATAACTACATCTCTGACAGGGGGGGCAGGCAAGTTTTTTTTCCCCATGATATCCCAACAACAGTAGCTTTTTAAATAAATCTGAATGACAAATAGCCGTATGATGCAGCACTTGGGAAACAGCTAGATAAGATGCCTCACTGTAAAGCCAGGTGATTTCTAAACTACACCTGTCGTGCTATTAATGAATAATAAGATAAATGAAATCTTTTCCACTGCATGCTTTCCACTTATGACATTGTGAACTTTCATTATCAAGTGAGCAGCAGTTTCAACATACTACCTTGCACTAGGTACACTTTATCGTATGATATGCAGCTTGCAGAGACCGCGTTCTTCTGCGAAGCCGTGAAGGAAGCTAAAGTAACAAATGTAACGCTGCAGCGTGTCACATGACTCCGGTGAAGTTGAGAAAACAAACGCAGCAGCTTAACTTCAGCGCTGGTAAACTCCGCTTAAAGTGGGGCTGATAAAAAAAAAAAAAAAACAAGGTGTCATTTAGACATACAGAGGACAAAGTCTAACAGAAACTCTCTCCTAAACAAACTTACCTGCGTCCCATTCAACGCGACCAGCGATTCGTTGCTTGCCATAGTTTTCTCCCCCAGTGTTTTTAGATCAACTATCCCAGTCGCTCTCCAACAATCCTGCGCACGAAAGAACCCACTTTAAGTTTGCATTAAGTGCTGTTGCTTGCGGGTGAAGACCGAGTGCTTTGGAGAACTTCTGGCGATTTCAAATTGACTTTACTGTTTCCGCGTGCCGTTTCAATCAGCTGACCTGCTGTTGTGCGGAAGCACGCGGTCGCTGTTGCTGATCAAATCTGAGTGCTGCTGACTGTTTTCCTAATGACAACATTAGATTCAGACTGCATGTGCAAAGCCCTGCTGTGTATTATCAGTTTGTCTTTAGATGAAACACTGAAACAGTGTGGCGGGTTTTTTTTTGCTGGGGGTTTGCATACTTGATAAAGAATGTTGTACGTGAAGGTTATTAGAAAGACGCTCATCTGAGTGAGCTGTCCAAATAGCACCAGCTCTTATTGCTATATGACCACACAATTGCGCTCAGTGCTGCCCCCATTGCTCTCAAAACAAGTTAGGTTCTTCTTTAAAGGGTCAGATCACTCAAGTTGTAA
This sequence comes from Cichlasoma orientale, assembly GCA_034780415.1. Lineage (NCBI taxonomy): Eukaryota > Metazoa > Chordata > Actinopteri > Cichliformes > Cichlidae > Cichlasoma > Cichlasoma orientale. Next base: position 153,795 of record JAVDPK010002781.1, on the reverse strand, counting down.
AACAAGCACTTTTTTTTTTTTTTTTTTTGGCTTAAACGAGGATATGTTTACCTCGCATGCGCCATACTGAGTGCCCTTCTAGTTATTCCTGAGTTCAGTGCTCAAACGGTGGAGCAGGCCTGACTAATGGGTGCATAGAGCCACTGTACAGTTCATTCAATTCATTTTTATTTATATAGCGCCAAATCACAACAGTTGCCTCAAGGCGCTTTAGGGAAAGGTAAAGATCATACAATGATTACAAGCCCATAAGTATCTGGATAATGACAGTTTTTGTATTTTTCCATCTTGGATTTTAAATGAAACAATTGATATGTGACTGAAGTGCAGATTTTCAGTTTTAATTCAAGCAGTTTGACAAAAGTATCAACTGTTTAGGAATTATTAAAATTAATTTAAAAATTATATTGTCCTCCATTCTCAGAAGCAAGGACAAACTAACATAATTTTAAATACAAGTACTGGAAATCAGTGACTGCATGAAGTCTAGAACTCACGGGCTTCTCCAAATCCTGTGTTTCCTCCCTTAAGATGTTCTACCAAACTGGGAGCTGGTTCCACAGAAAAGGGGCCTGAAAGCTGAAGGCTCTGCCTCCCATTCTATTCTTAAGCATCCTAGGCACCACAAGTAAGCCATTTCTTTGTCTTGATTGATTGATTTTATTTATTAACTTCAAGTACATACTAACAATTGTAAATAATCTAAAAAATACATGGATGACACAAGAAAGTGAAAACACTTATTTCCATTGTGGTCCATGGTTCCACTGTGGGCCTTGAAACTCTTGGGTTGTGTTTGCGGTATGCTTTGGGTCATTATTTCAGCTGTGAAGTGCCGTCCAATCAGTTTTGCAGCACTTCATAATTCATCCTGCTGCTTCTATCAGCAGTCACATCATCAATAAACACTCATGGCCTGGTTCCACTGGCAGCTATACATGCCCATGTCACAACATAGCTTCCACCACGTTTGTATCATAAGCCCTTTCTCTCTTTTGCCATACACTCTCTCTCTGAAAGGTTTATCCCATTTTTCCATCCTGATAGCTGAAATCTGGTTCCATGTTTTGAAAGTTCTGTTCAGATTTCATAGTTACCCTATTTGTTTGTTCCACTTGACAATGTGATGTTGAATATAACATGTTTTTCTTGCTAGCTAGAAAACAAGCATGGCATCAAAGGTCTGTTACATTGCAACATGTCTGTGATTACTTTGTCCAGACCACAGCGCAAAACCAGCAACTGCATTAGTTTTGCTTTTAATATTAGAATCCATTCGTTTGGGTACACATGTTGATGTGGAGCAGCAAAATTATTATTGCCAAAACATGTTCCTAGACCAAGATCTGTAATTCTTTTCAGTTGTTTGAAATTTGATATATGAACACATATATGCATACTGACTGCCTCATTACATAATGAAAGACATTAGCAGGAGTGACATGAGATTTGCCTTTGACTGGATGCTCCTGAGCACAAAAAAATATAGTGTAGTGTGATTGCAGTGCATGAGCCACGTGAAAGTTTAACCTATACTAAACTAGGACACACAGGTTGATACATACCTTGCCTCTTCTCCAGATACACTTTGTATACATTAATGACCTCTTAATAATAGTATAATTCACAATGAGCATTGCATACCAAGCATTGGATGATCCGAGCTCTTGTCAAGGATTTCATTATTTATAAGAGGAATTCATAAGTGTTTTTTTTTTTCATATCAAACCTAAACCCAAACCCAATGACATTATTATCTGGAGACTTGCTGACAAAAAAGAAAAAGCTGACTTCCCAAACAATGTAAAGATTTTGCACTTTAAATATTTAAACACATTTAGTGAACACTTTTCCACCATCTGCAGTGATATTACAGCTTGAATGGGTCAAGTTCTGTTTTACTATAAAATGTTTTTTGTGTCCAAACTGATCAAATATCTAAAAAAATTCTGATTGAAAAGCAGTGGTGGCTCAAGATGAAGAGCAAATCATCCATTAATTGGAAGATCGCTCGTTTGATGGTGACACTGAGCAAGATAAAGGACTCCAAATTTCTCTAGATGCATCCATAGGTGAATGAATGTGTGTGCATAGAATAAGATCTTTATGAGTCTGTATGTAAATGCAACTCAGTGCATTTAGGCATGTAGAAATGGTCAAAGCAAGCTACTGAAGTTCAAACTGAGCATCAAAATGGGGGGAAAAGATGAATTATGTGATGTTGAATTGACATGGTTGTTAGTGCCACATAGACTGGCCTGAGTATTTCAGAAACTGCTGATCTATTGGGATTTCCCCACATAACAATCTCAAGGGGTTTACAGAGGGGAAAAGAGAGAGAGAGAGGAAATATCCAGTTAGCAGAGTGAAAATGCTTTGTTGATGTCAGAGGAGAATGTCTAGACTGCTTTGAGCTGATGGGAAAGCAAAACTTGTAACCACTCGTTACAACCAAGGTATGCACAAGAGCATCTCTGAAAGCAAAACGCATCAAACCTCAAAGCAGATAGGCTACAGCAGGCCTAGTCTGATGAGTCTTGATTTGTCCTGCAACATTCAGTTGGCAAGGTCTGAATTTGGCATGAACAACCAAAAGCACGGATCCGCCCTGCCTTGTATCACCAGTTCAGGTGGCACTGTAATGGTGTGGAGAATATTTTCTTGGTTTAATATGATGTCGGCCCACCCTTTGCAGCTATAACAGCTTCATCTCTTCTGGGAAGGCTTTCCATGAGATTTAGGATTGTGTTTATGATTATTTCTGACCATTGTTCCACAAGCCCCTTTGTGAGATCAGACACTGATGTTGGACGAGAAATGGTTGAGGTCAGGACTCTGTGCGGGCCAGTCGAATTCTTCCACACCAAACTCACTCATCCATGTCTTTATGGTCCTTGTTTTGTGCACGGGTGTGAAGTCATATTGGAACAGGAAGGGGCCATTCCCAAACCGTTCCCACAAAGTTGGGAGCATGAATTGTCCAAAATGTCTTGGTATGATGAAGCATTAAGAGTTCCTTTCACTGGAACTAAGGGGCCGAGGTCAACTCCTTAAAAAACAACTCCACACCATAATCCCCCCCTCCACCAAACTTTACACTTGGCACAATGCAGTCAGACAAGTACTGTTCTCCTGGCAACCCATACTCATCCAGATGGATGGAGCAGATTGCCAGATGGAGAAGTGTGGTTCGTCACTCCAAAGAACACATCTCCACTGCTCTAGAGTCCGGTGGTGGTGTGCTTCACACCACTGCATCTGATGCTTTGCAATTGCACTTGGTGATGTAAGGCTTGATTGCAGCTGCTTAGCCATGGAAACCCATTCCATGAAGCTCTCTATGCACTGATGTTGAGCTAATCTGAAGGCCACATGAAGTCTGGAGGTCTGTAGTGAATGACCTGCAGAAAGTTGGTGACCTCTGCGCACTATGTGCCTCAGGATCCGCTGACCCCGCGCTGTCATTTTACATGGCCTACCACTTCGTGGCTGAGTTGCTGTCATTTTCAATCACTTCCACTTTGTGATAATCCCACTAACAGCTGACTGTGGACTATTTAGTAGAGAAGAAATTTCATGACTGTACTTGTTGCACAGGTAGCATCCTATCACAGTACCACACTGGAATTGACTGAGCTCCTGAGAGTGACCCATTCTTTCACAAATGTTTGTAGAAGCAGTCTGCATGCCTAGGTGATTGGTTTATACACCTGTGGCCATGGACGTGATTGGAATACCTGAATTCAATTATTTGGATGGCTGAGTGAATATTTTTGGCCATATAGTGTATGTAGCAACTGTGATGCTGTCCATGTGAACCAAAATCTCTGAAAAATGTTTCTACCACCCATGCCATGAAGAATTAAGGCATTTCTGAAGACAAAAGGGGGTCCAACCTTGTACTAGCAAGGTGTACCTAATAAATTATCTGGTGAATGTATATTGTATATCTATATAAAGACATGGCATCTGGCAACAACACCATGCTATATAAATAAGATATGTTTCTGATAAAGTATTTACAACCACTGAACTTTCAAATGAGCTTCTAACTTTGCTCAGTTTTGTCAAGCCACTATTTCAAATACATTCTAATCATTCTTATATGGAGCAGATATGTTAGTCTCAGGGTCAAATGTCCTTTTCTGAATCTTTTGAAAAATTGAGCAGGATTCTTATAGACTGGAAATTATGTATGAGTGTGTAGACTGCATCATAAAGCCAGAATACACTACATATCTGCTTCTGTGTAATGAAAAATGACTTAAAACTGATCTGTTTACTATATGAAAAAAAATATACTTACTTATAAGTAACAGAAAAATTGAAAATATTTCCACAGACTTTCAGTCATTAATTTTGCATGTGCCTGTGACTCCTAAGAACATGCAGGCAAACAGAATGCAGCCAAAGACTAAAGCTGCTCACCACACTGCTGTATTTATGCTGCTCTGGTTGAAGCTGTGACTGCCCTGGTGTGTTAATGAGGTATGGTACAAGCCTGCTTACTCTTGGGTCACAGTGGCTCAGTGTTTAGAGACATTAGAAAGTTTGTGAGCGCCATAGGCCTGCTGCTGCTGCTCCTGCTCAGCCTGCTTGCCTGCTGCATGTTTTGTGACGTCACCTAAGACCTCCCACACGCGGAAAAGCTCACTTTCTCCCCGCCGCTCGCCCGGAGAGAGAGCGAGAGTCTGCATGGCTTCAGTCTTCACTGTGCTCCTTCCGATGCTTCACTTCGACAGAGTGTATTGAGTGGTTGTGTTTGAGTAATGCCAAACAGGTTTCTTGTAGACAGAGGGACTACGTCTTAATGTCGTTACACTGTTATTTTTTTTAAAAATCTTTTTACCTCTCTGACGTTTTACATCGGAGCTTAGTAGGCAATGATTCCAGGTAATGTCGTGTCACGGACTTTCCTGTAATCCTGTCCTTCCATGGAGTTTTAGGGGGGAAAATCTACTTCATGCATGCACTTTATTAGCTTTAATAGTCTACTGTCCTGGCCAGTCTACGTCTTCTTTTATCTTACTGCTACGATGAGATTATATGCGCCTCTATCTCTCTCGTTGCACCCTGCAATTATTGTTGGAATCTATTTATAAATAATAAAGTGGAAACGGCCTAAAATGAAAATAATAACTTTATGGTAATATCGTGAATGGCTCCAAAGCAGTTTGTGTATAGGCCTAAAATAAATTAGTGTTAAAACTATAGCCTAAAATTTGAAGGTATACAATTAGGAAAGTTGTTTAATTGTATATTTTATATTTAATGTGGCTGCATAAATCAGCTCTAATAATGAAATGTGTTCTTCCTCGCTTCATTACAAGGAGTCGGCCCAGCACAGTAATCCTACAAGTTCAACATAAAGTATTTCCTCGCGAGATGTAAATGGTTGTATTTGCATGCGGAGTGATTCATAAACATGTCAGTGTTATGAAATATATGGGGATATTAAAACTTTCTATTTAAATATCATGAATTATGGTCGCAAAAATGTGTTCCCATTTAAGAGGAATGCCGAGTATTTTGGTGTCTGGTGCAGAAGCCCATTCGTCATAGGGACAATAAAGAGGGTTTTCGCCTGACAGTGAAAATTTATGGTTGCCCTTCTTTGCCCTAATAACTCACATATTGTGTCACGGACTGACATCCCTTGCAGAAAATACCAAGCCTGTTATCAATCACATATCTTTGCATATTGTGAAACGTTCCCCCTTTTCTGCAAGAAAAAAAAAAAAGACTGAAAACATTCGCAGGAACAGAGATCCGCTTACTTCGACTTTTTCCTCTCTTACAAACTCACATATTACGTTAAAAAGAACATTTCTTATTTAGAAGCCGCCATTTATTTATATTGCATGGGATTTCAAAATTATGCGTCGGGATGTGTAGTCATAGAGAAGACAGTTATTGATTTCTGATTATTGCACATTTTACAAAGTTGAAATCAGTCACGCAGACCAGTCCAGCCCTATAAGGTAAAAGGGTTTTTTTTTCTACGCAAGAAGTGCCCTTTTTAATCTTTTCTAAGTTCTCTCTGTAAATGGTTGCAGCAGGTTCTATTTTTCTTTTTTTTTTTTACCATGTGCATATATTTTTTTATTTTCTTCTAAATTTTTATTTGCGCCATTTTTGGACTCGAAGAAATTGCCTGCTTTAATTTTTGCATTTCTATTTTTCTCAAAGAAAAAAAAAAAGAAAAAAAAAACATATTTTGCCCCTTTGACTGTCCACTCCAGGTTTTCTTGCTCTCCGTGTTGACCTGTCAAGCAGATTACCACAGAAAGAGATTAATGGCAGAGGCGGGTTGCAATAATAATCGTTTTGTTTGATGTGACAACTTTGATAGGCGTTGATTTACTTACAAACTGATAGGCTTTTAATTGAGCGCCTCCATCCCGATTTAGATGAAAGGAAAACCACATTGAAAAGCTGCCCGATTGCCCCGGAGCCTCAATACTGATTAGCCATCTCAGCGGTGAATAGTTCAAGGCATTTTAAACTTCTTTTCTCAACGGCCTGACAGACCATTTCTCTTCTTTTCTTTCTCCCGGTCCGCTTTTCCACCCCTTAAAGAAAATAAATCATTTTCATTGTATGTAAATAAAATCGAGCTGACATCAATATAAACTGTCTGGATTTCTTTTTGTGTGTGTGTATGTGTGTGTGTGTGCGTTCGTCGTCTTTGTTGTTCTTGTTGCAGATGACAGTGTGCCCGAGGCAGATGACAGGTTTTAACAACACAATGGCAGATGCGTTTAGCCAAAAATGGACAGGGTTCTGTTTTGAGAGACCGCAGTGTGTGACCGGGTTGTTGCACATTTTAATTTTTTTAATTATTATTAATCTTGTAAATTGTTCTTCAAGTTATCCAAGAGAGAATAGAGGCTGTATTAAATATATTAGATAATGGAAATAAAAATCAATAAATATCAATTCCACACCGCATGACTGTTTATTTAACTTTCCGTTTTGTGTGTGTTATTTTTTTAAAACGCTGGATTTTCTGTCAGTTGGTTAACTACGTGCATTCTGGGGGCACTGGTGTTTTTCCTCCGGCTCTTTCTTAGCTCCATAATCCACCAATTACAGCAGAACGCAGTTTAACACCTTTAAACACCAACAGCTTCTCTGTGGAAATCGAGAGCTGGACTGCAACTTATTAAAGTTTCATCGCGTATACCACCTCCGATAAGTTTTACGAAGAACTCCAAAAGTTACGGACTTTATTTAATATGGAGTTAAATCCACAGTTTTGACTCTGATCCCCCCCACCCCACCCCACGTCAGCGTGGGCTTGTTGGCTACCGTCGATGCATCTTAAAAATTAAATCTTGACACGAGAATCAATTTATTTCCTCTGAAATCTTGGTGTCTCTTACAGAATGTCTCTCTCTCTCACTCTCCCCCCACACTTGTTCTTTTCCCGCAGTCGCACTGGCATGTAATCAGCCACAATAGCTGACATAAATCAAGCAGTGGATTGACAGCCTCTGACAAATAACTGATTGATTGCGGTGGAGCAGAATTGACACTTGACGGAGGGGTGGAGATAGAAATAGAAGGGCGGTGTATATTATACTGAAAACATGTGACATTCACATCCCTCCATCACTACATTGGTCTATTCCTGTCAACGCTTGTCTGTTTAGGGAATTCGAGCTGAAGTGGTTGGTTTTATGTTTGCCGGTGGAAAGAAGTCCTCATGGTGGACGTGCGTAATATACGCGCACTTTGTGCGTCTCTCAGGCTGCGGACTGTTGGAGGCACTCACAGAAAAGAATCATCAGAACTTACATGTGTCTATAAACTTAGATGGGTTGTTAACATTAATTACATTATTTAAATATCTATTGAGAATATGATGATTTTACCAACTGCCCCCTGCACGAAACTTGATTGCCATAAATATTAGCTGAAAAAATTAATGATGCAAAAGCAGATTAATTATGTTTCACGATTATTAAATGTAATAAGTGTATGGGTCGCCCATCTATTGTTTTATTTACACTCTTCTGCAGCCTGCTGTGCCCTTAACGCCAGTGATTTTTAAAACGCGTAAGCGTTCACGGTAACCAACATATTTAATCCTATCTCCTCCCCCGAGCTGTCAAAATAGAGGCGCTTACAAAGAGGAGAACGTCACATCCCCTTGACCCTCCAATCACCTCAGGGTCCCATTTGATTGGAAGGCGGCAAAGGCTTTAATCTCGGACTAATTCAGCTGCTTTTGAAGTGAAAATTTCTACCAGTTCGTACTTCGGGAGTACAGAGCGAGGACCTGCAGACAGACGCACACACAGGCGCAGCGCTCATGGTGCAAGACGCAGCCACGGATCTGCGATAACCTCGCACGGTCTCCTTCTATCTGCCGCGCCTTACTCCTTTACCACCAGGATTACCTATTATTGAAGCGTTTTCCGATTCTTTTTTTTCCTCCCCTGGCAGAGAGGCTCGGTGCTTTCCCCCCCCACCTAATCTTTCTTAATGAATCTGTGGAAAGCAGCGCCACTACATTTCCTGACAATTGGGACATGATCACATCGCCCTCGGCGTCTGCCTTAAAACATAGTGATATTTGTGTAGCGTGGGAAAGCAGCGGTTCTCGGAATAGCAGCTCAGCGAACATCAACAAGCCTTTTCTCCACTCCGCACCTCCGTCTGATCCACTACGGCAAGCGAACCGACTTCCCATCAAGGTTTTGAAAATGCTTACCGCACGGTCGGGACACATTTTGCACCCGGAGTATCTGCAGCCTTTGCCTTCCACCCCTATCAGTCCTATAGAGGTAAACAGCATTTTAAATGTATTTCTTAGTAAATTCTGTTTCGTGTTGACGCGTTTTGGGAGTCTGTTCCTGTTAGTCTGTGATATCGCCTGTCCTGCTCAAGTCTGGCTCCAGTGTTTAAAGCTGATGTGTATGTGCTAGTATAAAGCTTCGCATGTTTTATGTTTTTAAAATTGGTATTAGTGTATTTTTATTCAAGTAACAGATTTAAATTAATTATTACACGTATATGTCGGTTTAAAATGCCATAGAATATTCTGTTTAAACGTACGTCCCCGAGGTTGTTCTTAAAAGAAAGCTGCTTATGTGCGTTTTAATAGTATTTATCAATATTTTTTCAATCTTTTTTCAATCTTTTTTTGCAGCTAGATGCCAAGAAAAGTCCGTTGGCTCTGCTGGCGCAGACCTGCTCTCAGATCGGCAAACCGGACCCACCACCCTCCTCCAAATTATCCTCCGTAACATCAAATGGATCTAGTGAGAAGGAATCTAAATCAGGCCCTTTGAAATTGAGTGACATTGGTGTGGATGACAAATCTAGCTTCAAACCTTATTCTAAACCTTCCGATAAGAAGGACTCGTCTTCGGGCGTTTCAGGCGGAGAGAAGTCTGGTTTCCGAGTGCCGAGCGCCACCTGCCAGCCGTTTACACCGCGGACAGGCAGCCCCAGTTCCAGCACTTCAGCCTCCCCCATGCCATCGGACGGGAAATGTGGGGAAAGGGATGAAAAGAAAGAGTCTGATTGTAATAAAAATGGCTCTACGGACGGGTCTGGCACCACCAGCCACAGCAGGATAAGCGTGAGTTGTGGTGGAATTAACGTGGAGGTGAACCAACACCAGGAGACGACGCCTGGCACTAAAACCACCTCCTCCTCGGAGTCCTCATCTGTTACTTCTGTATCCTCCGCATCCGTTCTCGGGTCAGGACTTGTGGCGCCGGTTTCTCCTTACAAACCGGGACAGACAGTTTTTCCTTTGCCTCCTGCTGGTATGACATACCCAGGTAGCTTGGCTGGGGCCTACGCTGGTTACCCTCAACACTTCCTGCCCCACGGAGGGAGCTTGGTAAACGCACAGCTGGCCAGTTCACTGGGCTGCAGTAAGGCTGGATCCAGCCCCTTGGCTGGGGCTTCTCCACCGTCCATCATGTCAGCCAGTCTGTGCAGAGACCCTTACTGCCTCAGTTACCACTGTGCCAGTCATTTAGCGGGCGCGGCCAGTGCTTCCTGCACGCACGACTCTGCAGCTGCAGCTGCCGCGAACGCCCTCAAGTCCAGCTACCCACTAATGTACCCGTCACACCCCATACATGGCGTTCATTCCTCAGCGCCATCATTTAGCGGACACCCCCTGTACCCATACGGTTTCATGCTTCCCAACGACCCTCTCCCCCATGTTTGTAATTGGGTGTCGGCAAATGGACCGTGCGACAAGCGTTTCTCCTCTTCAGAAGAGCTCCTGAATCACCTGAGGACACACACTGCTTTTACTGGGGCTGAAAAGTTGATATCCGGTTATCCCGGATCGTCTTCACTGGCCAGTGCTGCAGCAGCGGCCATGGCCTGCCATATGCACATGCCACCGTCAGGAGCCCCTGGGAGTCCCGGGACTTTGGCTTTAAGGAGCCCTCATCATGCGTTAGGACTCAGCAGCCGTTATCATCCGTACTCCAAAAGCCCCCTGCCAACCCCTGGTGCCCCTGTTCCTGTGCCCGCAGCCACCGGCCCTTACTACTCCCCCTATGCACTGTATGGCCAGAGACTCACCACAGCATCAGCGCTTGGATATCAGTGAGGAGAAAAAAAAAGACTTTGAAAAGTTTATAGTACTAAGAATGCAAATATAAAGACTTTTATAATAAGTGCGCTAAACCTAAGGGCGGGATCCGTGGACTTCAACTGTATTTATTTATATGTCGGCTTAAAAGCAGGCGGTAATAGCTGCAAAAGGAAAATATTTGAGCAACTCAAAAAGTGCATTATGTTGAAACTGAGCTCTATAGGTAAAGTGAAAACACACATATGTTAGAGTACTAATTAAAGTAGGGGTCTTTATTTCGATGTTAATTTGGAATTGCTATGATTGTATTTGTTCTTATTTAATGTCTCATTGAGAAGAAAATAATTTACATGCATGTTTGTTTCTTAAATCTCAGAAATTGTCCACATTTTAAATTGCCGTTATTTTTCAGGTGTTCACCATGGACAGAGAATTGGTATTTTTTTGTATGTATTCTGGAAAAAAAAATAAGAAACAATTCTGTTCCATATCTCCGTGTGCCTCATTTTCTGACGAGAGTCACATTTATTTTACACTGACATTTTAAAACATTGGCCTGTTAAAAATTTAAAATAGGGGTTAAGAAGGCTTGATTGGATCATTTCCGCCGACACTGGCCTATAATCTAGATATTTTCCGGCTGTCACCGAAACAATTAATTCCTGTATAACAACAAACCGTTCATTCATATAACTTATTTAATTTTCTTTCTTTCTTCAGTATAAACGAAACTCTTGGAGCTTTGAATATCAAATGTCAGATGAGTTGAAACTTGAATTAAAGTGGGAAAGTGTGTGTGAGAGAGTGCGAGTGTGTGTGTGTGTGTGGGAGAAAAGAAAATAAGTGAGTGTGTGTAGAATTTAAATTGGCTTTATACAGGGGAATCGTTCGAGAGAAGTTAGGTTGCTTGTTTGAAAGGGTGTGACATGTTTTGTGGAGTTCACCTGCGTAAAATGTGTGAAATACGCCAAAAATGTTCGATTAGGACAGCTGATTTTTCTACGGTTTATAAAGCCACGAGCATGTGTGTGTTGAACTGCTAAATTTTATATACGAAAATCAATTTTGCAACCTTGAAAGAAAGACGACAATTGAAGTGAACCAATCGATGGATTTCAAATTTAATGCACTAGAAATTTTGCAAGTCTTGGGTCTTTTTAATTTTTTTTTAAATTAATGGTAAAGTTGCAGGGTTCAGCGGGAGACTCTTAAGAGGGTGACATTTCAGCGTGGAGCCTATTAACGAGTTTATTTTTGACTGGATGATCATTGCTAGGAGGATATTATTTATTTTGCGTTTGATAATCTCACCCACCTGTGCATCTATTGTATACACCACTATATTTGTAATTAAAAAGATCTGACTTGTGCAAAGTTGTGGGATTTTCATACAGTTACAAACACTCACAACCCGTGTGTTGGCTTTGCAAAGGCCAGGCGCAGAGATTAAATATTTACAATTTTTAAAGTGACAAACAGCACGTCTGCGATTTAAATTAAAACGTCATATGGCAGTTTTTCGGTTTTTTTTTTTCTTTTTTGTACATAAAGGCTGTGAACATATATTGTTACAGCTATTTCGGTTTCTGGCGTTCATATATAGATTCAGTTGCATATTTGAACTTTCACGTGTTATTTTCTAGAAAAACTTAACAAACCAAAGCCGGTGCGCTGGGGATATATCTGATTTCACACAGACGCGAGTGATTAGTTATGGTAAAATGGGTTTAGCCTAGATTAAACAGAATGGCCTTTACGTTCTGTTTATACTGTAAGCTGCTACCGTCGACTCCAAACTCCACCGTTATCTTTCAGCTCCTCTGGACACGCTGCTGACCCAGCTCTGTTACAATTACCACTGTTATTCTAAAGAATACCTCCTCAGCTATGCTGCCCCTTGTCTATCGCACAGCGGTTCGTCAGAGTTAAAATCTCTTGGTGTATATAAGGCCCACACGCGTCCTAAACTGATGTAATGACGGTGAAAGGGAGCAATTTCCATTTTTACCCACATCATGGTGGCTGTGCTCGGAGGTCCCCGGTGGAAGGCAATTTATCATGTGCCCCTCCCCCTGGCCCTGTCACTAGAGGAACAGGCAGGCACATGTGTGCATGAATTACCAACCCGCCCACCTCCCCAGCACCCCCCCCCCCCCTCCAACTGTGGAGATTTGACACAGAGGAAAGAGAACATGGGGGATTAGAGTATGGAGAGTATTAAAGTACATATTCACTTTATCCATCAAGGCCTAAAAGTGCTTAGGTTTGCGCTGAGCTCTGCAGAACAAAAGAAATCCATTACAGCACAACAGTAAATACAGATATTATGTACTTTATAGCATTTTACTAATATTTTACTAATTTGACAGCAAGTTAATAGTTCAGTGAGGGGCTTGATTCAAAAGACGGGTCAGAATAAACACCTAATTTAACCCCTTATTATGAGGTCATTTTTTAAAAAAACAAAACAAAAAACATTCAGTTAAGAGTCTAAATGTATGCACGGTAAGGCAGCTGGAATAAAAACTTGTGGGTTTTTCACATACATTTAAAATAAGTCACCTGAGATTAAGTGATTCCTGACTAAAGCAGACAGCAGGTTGCACGTCTTCTTAAAATAAAAAAAAAGGGGGTATATTTTCCACTGCTCACTGAAGTCGGCCATACAGTTATTCTTCTCCTGGGTCAGCTCAGCTATATCAGCGCGTGCTCTCCTCACTGCAATCTGACAGGAAAATGGACACCAAAATATTTCAAATATGTAAACAGCACAAAAAGCAAAGTACTTTAATAAATAAAATGCGTTACTTCACATTTCTGTTTTAGACTTAAAGCAACCATTTTAGATTCTTGGGACATGCCTGCATCCTCAGAGAGAGAGAGAGAGAGAGAGAGAGAGAGAGAGAGCGACACTGCAGGAAAACCTGGCAGGACATCTGGCAACAGGGGGAGCCCAGGACGTGACTCACACACCTAACCCCATATTCAACCCCACTGAATTACCACCACTAAAGCTGTCATTAGTGGGTGTGTGGCACAATATAAAGACATGCCATAGCTCGCAGTGGCAAATCTATAGTTTGGGTAACAGCTGTGTCAATAAGGAGAAGCTGCTATAATGTTCAACCCCATGCCAGACATAAGTCAAAAAGCGATTATTATCTTTTATGTATGTGTGGTCATTTCATCAAGCTGTGATTACAGTGTAAAAGCGCTCAGTGATGGAAAAAGGGGACCTATCAATAATGGCTAAGCAGCCATTGCAGATAACGTGCAGTTATGCTTTACAAGTATAGATTGCTACTTTTCAAACACATTTTGATTATACATCTGCTTCTCAGACGCAGCGAAGGCCGGCATTTGTTGCCAGCTTTCAAATGTATACAGTACTATTTATTTCACATACCTACAGCTCATCTATAGCGCTCCCATTGCAGTAAACAGTGTCATAAGCTGGAACAGTGGACCGTTGTTGTCTCACGGTGTGATTTATGGTGATATGTGCTGTTCAGGTGTCCACAGCTTTGCGATTGTTGTAATGAAGCCATAAACTGAGCAGCGTGAAACAAAGCAGAGACTCAGTGGTCATAAACGGATCCACCACTGCTTCAGGTAAATCGATACTAAATCTGCTTATTATCCAGGAGATTAAAAAAAAACATCAACCTCGTCGTTGGTCACGTGTCATATCCATCAACACTAAAGCACCCCTTTCTGACAGATTGATCCTAGAATGCAGTCCCCAACTGAGCGCTGTAATAGAGGTAATTTGGTTCTCAAAATCTGTGCCAAGGCAGACAGGAATCCCTCCCAGCACTTCTAGATGTGGTTACCCTCCTCATTGATTTACAAATGTAAAGTGCTCATCCAGGTGATGTGAGAGAAGTGGCAGTGTTGATCTATCTGTGCCACTCAGATCTCTAACCAGTGAGACACTTTCTTGTGCTTAGACAGCCTAATTGAGGTCATTTCTGTCCGCTTTGGGATCTACAGTGTGCCGGGGTGTTTTAGCGTTCAGATAATTTGCCCATTTTCTGATTCTGACAAAGAATATTTTATGGAAATGCACCCTTATTCCAGGCACCTTAATGGAATATGTTGGAGTAGTATGTGGGCTGATGAGGCTGTTGACTGTCTGTGATAAATGTAAAAAAAAAACAGAGAAAATATCAGGGATGGGCTCAGCTCCAACGGATTCTTTCCCTTCATTTGAAATTAGCAGTTCCTAAATACACAGTATTTAGGGACTGCAATACACAATTACAAGCTTATTCTAATTGTCTGAAACTGTGTCGACACAGCATGAGCCTGCTTACAGAATCTGCACTTATGTGTAGAAACCTAGTGGGCTATAAGAGTCGTCCATCTTTGTTTGACAGGAAGTTTTTTATTTATTTTTAAAATTTTTTTGTCAAGTTGTGGTTTTAGTATAACATAATTGTTTTCTTCTGCTTTTCTCCCCTTTGTATGAGTAAACTCAGATGAGTTCAAATGACAGCGAGTACATGATGTCACTTCCATGGGTGTGGGCTACCAATTGCTATGCTTACTAATGATATAAATCTAAGTCTGTGTTGTATCGGATAAAGATATAATGATTACTCAATCCTCTTCTGTTTTAGATTTCCTGAAAAGGAGTAATTCATAATAAATGGCAGAAATGATGTCACGCTGTTTACATTAGGCCCATTTTGTGATTTACTATGCATACTTATGCTGTAAAAAACAAAAGTGATTAAATCTGGGTGCCACCCATCCTGTAGATAGTTTAAGTATGCTCCCCCGATTTGCCGTCTTAGTAATGTAACAATGTGGTTAGATGCACATCCATGCCTGATGCAAATATTCTCAAATAATTCCATTTACAAATATTATCTTAACTTTTTTTAAAAAATGGGATTTACAAAAATGTAAGTGAAGTAAAAACATTGCATTTAACATATATTCTTAACAGAAATGACAATAAACATACACTGATATTCAGAGTTACTGCATGTAACAAATCATAAAAGAAACATAAAAATAAAACTGGTCGGTAAAATCAGAAACTGAGGAGTGACTTTGCTCCACTACATTTGTTGAATTTGCATGAAAAAAAAATTTGTAGCGTGAGCAGCCTTTGCTTTAAGAAATACTACTTCAATACAATAAAAAGTTCGTTTGATTACAAAAAAAAAATAAAAATCAAGTTCTGTTTGGTGATATATGTGATGATGTAAGTTAAAGGAAAGCTCCACTCTAAAGTGGTTATGTACAAAAGTTTTTTTTCCCTTCATTTAACATATTCGTTTATTTGGAGACAACTCCACCATAGCAGAGGGCCAGATAACTTTTTCACGCCAACAATATGCGCCGCCTTCGAGAAAGAGTGTGACTTATTTGGCTTTATGCCTTCTTCTTTAGTGGGAAATCTTACTCCATAGGTGTCGCTATTGCTTGATCCACCTACACATGAAAGCTAAGGGCTGGGGTGCAACAAGCTCAAGCACATTCTCAGAGGGATTTTCAAAGAAACTAACAAACCGAAGTGGGCGTAGCACATAGAGCCAGTTAAAGGAAAGTGTACTCAACCAAATGTTACATTAGAAAACTTCATTACATTTCTGGCAGCGGTGCCCGTGGGGTTTGGCAGATGGTGGGGATTGGCTGTCGGTGGTGTGGAGTGGTTGACTTTCCCTCCCCTTTATGTTTTCAGCAGTGCACGAGTCTGTTAAAAGAAAATATAAAGAAACTGAACTCAAAGTGATAATTTTAGGCTTGTTGTGACTGCAGGACAGAACTTACCCTTGTTTTGGTCGACATTTTGACTTGAAATACCAGAAAATAAAAAACAAAATCTCTAACATTGGTTCAGATACGTCAAGTATCCCAGTAAACCATGGCAGTGAGCCAGCACACACAAAGCAGGAGTGCTTCACCTAAATCATTATTCTTGATCTATTATCAGCATCAGATGATAAACAAGTTATAGACACAGTTCAAGCCACTCTTCTAGACACATCAGATTGGCTGATTATTTAGTGAGCAACGTGCTAATGGGCGACTGGCTGACTTAAATGAGGAACGCACAGTGACGTGGTCAGGTTTTGCTACCATTGCAGCTCTAAGCTGAATTTCCTACCTCAGCAGAATCAGTCGCAAAGAGCCATATGGTGTCATTAATAGTTCTTTGGTGATACTCTATAGGGCCATTATCCGATTTAAAGAACGCTGAGGACCCAGGACGTACTGTATAAAAAACAAGGAAGTGTACATACCACTAAGATATCCTCCAGAGTTTCATGGTTGGAGCCAAGTGTAAAAAAAACAAAACAAAAAACAAAAAAAACAGTAATATATAACGCTTATGTGATTTATGAGAGCTATATTTATCACGTTGATATAAACAATTCAACTATTACCAGCTTCCGCATTACTCCAGCAATTCATTCACGTCAGCAGACCCAACAATCCCCAGCCTCGCTCTACACCACCAACCCCAAACCAGACTACCTCTCCCTGTGCTTCTGCTCATATGACTTTCAATTGAGACTTCTCCAAGGAAATAAGAGCAAAGGGGGGACATTTCTCAACTCATCCACATGCAGTAAGTGATGATGCTGCGATGTATCACACATTGATCTGAGGCATTTGGGAGAGCGGAGCGTATTAAGAAGAGAGTGCAGTAGACTAATGGGCCTGACTGGGAGACAAATTGGGCCAGACACACAGCAACACAGCCCCAGGAAATATGGGGGCTTGCATCACTTTTATTGCTTTAATGCATTTTAGTGTTAACTGTGAAATTGAACCTCAGATTACCTACCATCCATTTGTTTTTTCTGTTTGTTTGTTTTTGTTGTTGTTGTTGTCCTCTTATCTGCAGAAGGTGCAACAAAAATATTGCAAATGCTGAACCAGCAAGTTTCTCAGTTTTTCTTTTGAAGCAGGTTGCTTATTTAAAATAGTTGGCTTTGTTATTATGTAAAAAGTTAAAGTTTAATACAATCAAGAAAGGATCTTTTGTATTTCCTTCCAGATAACAGCATTACGGGAAAAGAGGGGAAAGCAGGGAAAGGTAACGTAAACCATATAACTCGTTTGGGTGATTACATTTACGATAAATAAACAAGAGAACAAAAACAGTAATACAAAATAGCAATAAATCATGTGTGAATTCCTTCTTAGTGATTTCATCTTGTCTTTAGAGGATCAATGATCTTTAAAAATGTGTTAGTCTACAACTTTTTAATGCTCTGTTTAAGTCCAGCAGTCATTCTCAGGTGTAGATGGTAGAGCATCGTTCTCTGTATTGCGATGACATTCACAATTGTTTTGTTTGTGGCAAAGGCATTCTTAACAGGAATTGCACTCTCACGTTTACTTCCCCCCCTGCACAGATTTGTACTTTTTGTTGCAGACTTGATGGCTGCTTCCCTCATTAACTATGGCCAGCGAGAGCCCGTGAGGCATGCAAGGGTGAGCTATAAGCCTAGCACCACCAAACAGTAAGCCAACATCAAACAAAGAGCAAGAGTTTAGTAAGACGCATGCCAGAGCTGAGGAATGAGGTGAATGAGAGACTGAGGCTCGCTCTGGATCATAACAACTCAATCTTATTCCCAGGCTGAAATAAAATGAAAACTAGACTGAACTTATTTTTTTAATTATAAAACTAACTGAAATCAAATTAAAAATATAGCTACATATTTAAATGCACTAGGTAAGCATTACAATACTACTACTACCAGTACCACTAATAATAAAAATAATAATAAATGGGTGTATATGAAACTACTCAGCAAGTGAAAGCAAAGTGGAACAAACTTGTGACTTATTCAGGTAGTTTGGCTTTAAAGGACCGCAAAGAAGGTACTCAAAATAACAAGCTTATAAGAAAGGCTTGCACATATTATATTGTAAAAAACATCTAAATAGCATAGACTTGTGCGATGATTGGATTCAGTGCAAATATTTTATGTGACTTGAGGTTATAGTCTTATAAAAATCATGTGCTTAATGGCTCCCCCTATAGACAGTGAGTGAACGACTAAGCTCAAGGCCACGCAGTGCCAGAGTGTTTCTGTCATGAAAATCTGTAATAGTTAAGTTTCTTTAAGGTAGAATCTGCCAAATGCAAGCTATCAACCTTTAAGGCTCTCAAAATTATGAGAGAAGAAGCACACATACGTTACACGAGCAAACAAGCCGCACACCCAAGGAGTCAATCATAAAATAAACAGAAGAAATCTACTGAAAATTTGCAGATAGAAAAACTGTCACCGGGATGATTCTCACCGCAAAGAAAGCGAGAAAGACAAGTGAAGGGATCTTTTGAAACCTTAGGTAAATAAGAGGAATCAGGCGTTGAACATCCAGGTAATAACTGATGTTATGACTTGGCATTTGCTCTGACATGCATTTGAGACAGGAACATTAAAAGATACCCACCATTTGACAGGTATCACAGTTCCCTCAGGCAAGAAGGATTCTCATTTTGATGAGTGTGTCAGTCACAGTGAAGCCTGTCGACAAGCCAGATCTCAAGCACTGACGTTCAGGAACAGCTCTTGCCTCAAAAATTACAAATGGAATATTTGAACAGCTGTGTGAAGGAAAACTGATTACAGCTAAACTGCTAAATGTTTTGTACTAGAACTAGCATTTCGGAATATACAGACGTCTTTCAGCACGTGACCGTTTTTCTGGTCATCGCAGAAATAGTTTTCCATTCGTGACGCACTGGAGATCTTTCCTGCTTGCCTCATTCTTAGAAATAACAGTGCGGAAAAGCATTGATCTGAAGCGTGGCATAAGCCGGTGCTTCCAGTGTACATAAACTCAATACTCAGCAGAGAGCAAATGTACAAATTCCCAAAATGGATCATTCATAATCAACTTCAGTGAATTAGTTGTGACTGAAGTTGACAGGGCTGCGGAGAGATGGTGGACGACATGGGGTTTTAAATGCCATGCTCAGCTCCAAGTGTGAATAGTCGCTCTGTATGCATTTTTCACTCCAGCATGTGCCATGTTCAGTATATGACACTCACACTGATTTACTACACTCTCCCAGCTAAATAATTTACAGGGATATGGCTCTGTGTGCTTTTAATGGTTGTTGTATAGACCCGGTTGCCTTTAAAATGTTCCACAGGCAAGCCGCCATATGCTTGGATGGATGGGAGACCTCTCGGCACTGATTAATAAGCTGCTCGGTACTTCACTCCAAACAGGGTGTCAGGAAGCACTGCATAACCAGGAGCAGCCGAGGCGCAGCTGAATGTGCTGTGTGCTTTGTATGCATTTGTGAATAGACCTCAGTCCGGGGCTCCACAGGTAATACCGGTGACGTGATGAATTGCATATGAAAAAAAATAGAGTTCTGCTCAATTTTGATGTGCGATTTACCCTCGCAGTTCACAATGGGAAGTGTTTTATGAAATATGAATGGGTTGGGGTTTGGTTTTTTTTGGCAAACGTTTGTATCTGCTGGCCTAAACGCCAGTTCAAAGAAACGTGCTGTTAGTTCTCCGTAGAAGGCCAGAGAGCATTATTCATTGCTATGTCATTTAAAGTTTATTTCATGGATGCTGCAAATCAAAAGCTATTGTTCTTTTAGATATTATTCTTTGTTAATGTTTAATGTCTCTGGGTGTTCGCTGAAACTGAGCATATTCTTCTGGATAAAGAGAGCTGATATGTGAGCGGTTTGTCGTCCAGGTGTTTTCTTTGGAGCAACTTTTGATTATGCTTTCTGATCCGAGCCATCCATTCTTTTGATGACTGTACACTTGTTTCAGCTCACAGTTGGTAATGGCATTAGTGCCAGTGTGTGTGTGTGTGTGTGGGGGGGGGGGGGGGGGGG
>JAVDPK010002781.1:119098-133270 GCA_034780415.1 Cichlasoma orientale | reverse complement strand
TCACTACTAACCTTAAACTTTATGGGAGTTCAGCTTTAGTCAATGGCCTAATGTGGATCTCTCAGGAATCCTGTGACATAAAAATGTTTGAGAACCAGTGCTTTAGACAGTGCAAAACTGCAGGGAGGCAGCCAGCATTTTCCAGTTCAGAGCTCAGCACAGCCCAGCATGCTTTCGACAGGTTGAGTGCCTACATGCTTTCACTCTGGAACGAACAAACAATATCCCCTTGTTCCTGGCAAAAAAGAAAGAGAATCAATGTGACAGCTGTGAACAAATATGAAGATGATGGCAAAGTCAGCCATGTGAAATGCAAAATGTTTTACTTTTTTTTTTTCCCCCCCTCAAATCGCGTGAACTTCAAAGCTGTAATTGCTAATTTGATCCATGAGCTGTGTGGTACAGTGTCTCATGCTAAAGTGCTCTATTGTCTGTCAGCGCATCGGTTAGAAGTTTGAAATGATCACTTGTAAGGAAAGAGAGCATAGCACGCATCCTGCTGACTTTACTGTAGCTATTCTCCCAGCTACGGAGACGCCACAAAACTGCTTTAAATTAATAACAATTAGTATTGGCGCCGTCAGTCATTTCTTTAATCATCTATACATCTCTTCTAAGTGCGCAGTGAGGAAAAACATGCCTTTTTATTCCCATCTGTAACATTTATGTCAACGTGCAGTAACTGTTTATATTAAATTAAAAAAACTGTATTTAAGAAGATTTATTGAATCCCACAGTGTGCTGACATGTGGCAACTGGAATGCAAAATCTTGGCAATGCTCTTCATTTGCTTTTGAGTATTTGTCCCAAAAAATAAAATATACACATAGAGTAAGGTGTGCTCACACTTGACACTGTCTTGTCTCTCCCTCCCTCTTTAAACACACACACAAACATACACACACACGCAAACATACATGCTATTCTGGCTGTCAGGTTTCCATATGCAACCAACAGTGATATATATTTCTGGTTGTGTCTTTCTTGATTAACTCCTAGTTCCTCTCAACAGCTCTTTGACTCTGTTTGGCAGAAATCCACATTAAAACCCAAACGAGTGCTGCACCCTTTCCACACATCACAGAGTCCTCTGTGTTTTCTGTGCGGCAATGTAATGGTTCATCCATCTCATCCGTTCAGCTAAATGTGCTTGTTGAAAACTATCTGAGACTGGGCTCTGTCGCAGATTTAATTTCCATACACTCTGTATACTGTGAGCTTTTAGCTCTTCTGGTCGCTGAGTATCTTTGGAATGAAACCTGGCTTTTGGCTACAAAAAGTCTGTCGTTTGAGTATCACATGGTTAGTGGTGCTTCCTACTGCTATATTTATGTACTCTAACTGTATCCCCTTTCATTGAAACCTAACCAGTGTGTGATTTGTCTCCATAAGAGAGTGCCATTTACAAGCAGCCATGCTGGGGTGGGACCCCAACCAGAGGACTTGTTAATAGCACACATCCACTTCTCACCAGATGCTGTCCAGAATAAACCAACATATACTGAGAGAGATGTCGAAACCAATTTTCTGTGAATGGTGGACCACAGAGTTAAACTTTCAAGGAGTTTGAATGTAACTTACGCAGACTTTTTTCTTTTAGCCGGCGCCATCATAAACTAGATAGGAGTTAAAAAGTGCAGCGATATACTGGGAATATATAAATATTTGCTACTTTTATTACTCTATTGTAAACATGTAACTTGGCAGAAATACATTGTATATGTTTACATATAGGTTCATGAATAACAAGCTACCAAGATCTCTATAGACTTTGTAGCATCTATATGAAATTAAACAATAATATCCAGATTTTTTTTATTAAAGTTATAATTAGGATTTTGGGTTGAGCCGTTGTGGTTGCTGTCCCACATTAGCAACAACTTCTCAAAAACATAAATTCATTAAAATAAACATACAAAATGGCACATCATAGCTTTTGAAAATATTATTAATGATCTATCTACTCTGCGTTTTAGTCCGCCGTGCCAAAGGAAATAAATGTTCGGTCCAGGAAGTCTTTAGCGCAGCCTTAGTGGATTTTAAATACACTGAAGAGAATTTACTGTGGTTTTTTTTACAGCTGAATGTGGAAAGCTGCTTTCCTCTCTAACAATGAAGAGTAAAATCATGGGAAGCATTTTGACTTTGCACATTTCAATTGTTCTTTGATAGTTCTTGATGACTTTTCACTTCTCAGTAAATTAATACATTTTCAAATCAATTTTTCTTGCTGGACAACAGCTCTCTGGAATTGCTCTCATGTATTGGTGATCGTGTATGACTTTATAGCATGATATAATATTTATAGTGTACACCTCTAATGTTTGTTTATATACAGGACTGTGCAAAAGTCTTAAGCCACCCCTTATTTCTTTATATTTTGGCTCCAAGGACTTTCTTGACTTTCTTTACAACATTGTTTTTAAAGTGGTCTTGAGCAACAGTTCTCCAATGAAGGTCATTCAAGATTTTTCTTTGGATATTGGTTGGTTTTTCACACATTTTCAAGCAACACAACAAACAATTAATTTGATCTTTAGGCATTTTTTTACTAGCAGCTTGTCACAAAACCACACACTTTATTTCCATTTCTTTAGCTGAATCTACAAAAATGCCAATGGTAAAACAGTTTGACAGACATAAAATAGTATTTTTGCACCAACAAGGTGATTCCAAAGGGCTGCCCTAAATTTGGCATATCTCGACTGGTGTGCAGTGTGCCCTAAAAAAAAAAAAAAAAGGAGGGGAGGCTCTGTCATGGTTTGGGGCTGCATTTCAGCCAGTGGTGTTGAGGAACTGATGAAGACGCGGAAATGTACCATCAGATTGTGATCTCCAATGCAATACCATCTAGGAAGCATCTGATTGGCAACAACTTCATTTTTCAGCATGAGAATGATCCAAGATGCAGAAAAACCACAACTAGATAGAAAAACTCACAATGGAACTATCAGTGATGGATTGGCCTCCCCAGAGCGCTGCAACTAGTTCCCATTTTCCCAGTAAAATATAAAGAAAAGAGTGGTGGCTCAAGACTTTTGCACAGTGCTGTAAAAACTGAAGAAGCAGGAGTTCAGGCAGGAATGAATGGATTATGCATTTATTTATTTCTGTTATTTTTTCACTCTTTTCTTGACACATACACAAAAACGCAGAAGATGAGTTGGACACCCATTATGAGACAGCTCGTTTTTAATTTGCGGGACACATACTGTAAATTAGAAGCTGTTTAGATTCAACAAGGCCACTCAGGGCAGCCTTGGATAGACCCTACACATCCCACTCTTCACTACCTGGATCAATTTGGAAAGTCTCTCTCCCTCGATGTAATTGCCCTCCATTCATAAAAAAAATATGATTGATTGAAAATCAGATCTCTGGTTATGGGCCCTGATGACAGCAAAAGAAAAATGCAGAATTTACTGTCTGCTTTTACAGCCGGATTTCAGGAATAATTGTTGCGGGACATGACGGTGAGTTAGCAGTTATAAACCTGTCCCACATATAAATTACCTAATCAGGAGATCCCAGTGGTTATATAAATTGAGCCACTCATTCCTCTTCAATGGCCTGTGTGTGCATATAAAACCACAACGACCATCATATACTTCACAGGAAAAGGGGGCAGCCATTGCTGTTTACAGAGTTAGGGGGAAATGGATGACTTTTTGCATGCTCAATCAACTGTGAAATGTCCATTTAATCATCCCTAGAAACCCCCCTGGTTTATTTGTGCTGCAGCACAGATTTACATTTCCAAACATCCCCCATATTAATCATTACTTCATCACGCCCTCCAACTGACAAGAAGCATAAACCACCTCAGTGTACTGCCCTGTCGACTAATGTGTGTATGTTTCTGTCTAGGAGTACGCGTGTATGCGTATTTGTGTATATGCGACACCCTGAATGTGCATGTGCGTGTCTCGGAGGGTGGTTTGGTGTGAGGGAAAAACCTGCCCTTTGATTCACTCACCACTCACTGTGTCCAGCAGAAATATTGAGTTTTAGTGGTATGATTGCATTTTCTTTTTTTTTTTTGGTCTGCTGAGGTTTTATAAAATACAACTTTTCAGGCTGCGAGTCACTCACGTGAACTTTTCTGGAAGCAGCATCGAAAGGAGCGCATGAATTAAAAATGTCCTATTTTTTAAATGCAAAGTAGTTTTAAAATGATCAAGCATCCAGGTTGACTTTTGGATATAGCACTGAGAACCTTACAATGGCAGGAGTGAAATGTTGAGGTCAAATTTTACTTTGTTGCAAGAGACTGCATACTAGCGTATCGTCAGCAGTAGACAGCTTGAGTGATTTACACATACTGTACTGCAGCAGGAGTTGGCAGAGCCTCTCTACCTACCGCCTTAATGAAATTCAGGATGTTTCGCCATCAACAATGAATCCTTCATAAAAGAGTGAAGTATGAGTTTATCACCCAGGATGAGAAGCATGTTACATTTGCCACTTTAAACAAGATGAATGGGTCACTCAGCCATTTACATTCTCATACATTTTTATGACTCTGCCATGAAGTGGATTTGATCTATTGGTAACAAGATAAATGATGGGCATAAAGCTTTGGCAGCTCTGACTTTAAACAATCTTTCATTTGATGCCAGTCTTTTACTTTTACATGACGCACTGTCTGTCTTCACAACCTTGTGCTCAAATAGCTAAAAAGGAGTAAATGGCAACCTTTCTTGTTTCCTGACAAACACAGCCAGCACACAAAAAAAACAGTTTCACCCCACATATTTTGTATGTTGCATCTATGTGCTTTTCATGAGAAAGAACAGGCTGACCTCACAAGGGGCGCAAGGGGATGTTTTGTTCAACATGGAGATGTTCAGCCAACCAAAGGAGTTTGCCATGCAGCATGAAAAGCAGTTGAAAGCTTCACTTTGCAGTTTCCAGCTCCTTTCAAGGTCCCCCCCCCCCCCCCCTTCAGAATGATGCTTGTATATGTATATTTGAACATGGAACTTTAGTGGCACGGAAACAGGGAAGGGTCACAGGAAATATCCCCTGTCAAAGCATGATGGAGAATGGTGAATGGAGCTGTCCAAAGGATCACAGTGATGGAATAAGACATCCTCCCTGCTCCCTCTCTCTCTCTGTCTTTCTTCCTCTTTCTTGATGGTCCTGTTATTTTACACCTAGTGGTGGCTGGTTGGATGAAACCATTAGAAACATCGGAACAGAATAATCTATCTCTGACTGTCATGTCGCTGAACCTTTAAGATGTATGGGTGACAGATTAAAAAAGCTACCTTCAAAACACCATGGATGGTTCCTTGTGGAGACATCAGCGTTATAATTAAAAAGAAAAAAAAGAAGAAAAAAAAAGCCCTGGCCCATTTAGTCACTAGTGAGCGAGGGCGTTGCGGTGTGGACAGAATGAAATATCACCTGGTCGGGCTAAATGACAATTTTATTTCTCACCTCACTTTCGTGGTGAAATATTACCACGGCACTTCCTCTGTGGCAACTTTTGACTGAACATGATGTCAGTCCAGCTAACTAGTTTGCCAGTAAAACACTGACATCATCCTCCCTTGCCCCCGATTCGTTCATTGACAACGGCAACAAGCACACACAACTCACTCACGCGCACGCACATTCAAGTTAAGTTTTAAATAATTCTAAAGTCATTTCTTGTAAGGAAGACGTGGGGAAGGCTGCTAAGAGCGGAAGTGGAAAGTACAACAGGCGGCCTTTGTCTAAGTATCTACAACGAAGCCTGTAATTTAAGCCCTAATGGGCTACGCCATTGCCGCTGGAGGCATCGCCACTCTGAGGGAGACAAGGAGAGAGGGAAAGAGCTCCATCATGGAAAAGGGAGCTCTTGTCTGCTGCAGCGGTCCAGGACAAAGCTGAGAGCTCCCAGACGCCCCGCATGATTAATGACTTACGGCCACGGTGTGTGGAAGCCTGGTAATTAGCTACAGGCTGATTAAAGACAAGTAAACTTCTGCTGATAACCCGATTCTGTTTCTCCCCAGCGCCGACACTGGCATGTGGAAGCTCTTACTGCCAGGGTTGCAAGAAACAGACCAACACTGAGTATGATGAATGTAGTCTCCAACAGGCGTATACAGGCTCTAATTTAAAACTATTTAGCGTGTGACATATTGGCATTGTGCTCTCTCTGTCTCCCTCCGTTCATGTTCGTGGTTCGTGATGGCGTCCAAGTTTCAGGGGGCTGTTGTTTTGAGTCTGCGCCTGACATATTCATGAATAAAGTTTTGTGCTGCCTGCCTGCCTCACCCCCCCCCCTTCTCCCCCTGGTCTTTTCCCTCTTCATAGATTTTCCTCCAAACATTTGCATTTCCTATATTAGCGAACAAGGAGAGTGGCAGCCTGCCACGAGAGTTCATCAGCTACCAGATTTTTACAGTTTCTGGCTGTCCAGAAACAGACAGGACGGCTAACGCTGAAGCCAGGAAGTGGACAGCATTATACGAGATTTACCCTATGAGACAAAATGCAAGCAGAGTTAGCTTAGGCATGAAAAAAGATGAAAAGGCCTCCAAGTGCTCCACCAGCAGCCAAAACAACCCACAAAACTTGTCTCTGTATTTTCATGAGTTGGAAATATTCCCCTAAGGTAAACAGATGGAGGAAAAGAATAATGAATAGTAACATTAAATAAAGCTGATGTCAGTTGTTTTGCAGTTTAGCTTAGAAAGTCACGCACATACTGAAATTAGTATTAGCGTTACTTAATAAATACCTCACTGTGTACTGTCATGATTGCGCTCTGCTGGGAATACAATGCCACGAAAAGATGCTGTGCAACAACTGTATCCATTTCTCTTCTAGGAATGTAACAGTGGAGGCATTAGCCGGGTTTGCAGTGGATAGTTTGCTGCAGCTAATCGTGCAACCCAATTTGTCTGTGGCAAGTAAAAGATGTGTGTGTCTGGTAGGAAAAGGACAGTGCCACAGGGCAGCTATATGTGTGCTGAGATGAAATGCCCGGCCACCCACTCCTCTTCTTTTATCACCCCTCTCATAATTAGGTTGGTTAACATACTGCCGTGTATGCAGTCATATTGACTGGAGGCTTAATCACATTACTATCGAGTTCCCGTCCCTGCTTGCCCCAGGTGACGCTTGTAAGTCCAGAGTTATGGCCCTAACCTATGGGAGGAAATTAGCTGTGGACACAAGTTTGTTCTCGTTCTCCACCCTCTGTGTGAAAATATTTAGCAGGCGGGCGGGCGGGCGACAACACTGTGAGAAATGGAAGGGGGAAGCACAATGTTCTACATAGACTACCAGTCTGAGGCATGAAAAATGCAGGAAGAGCAGAAAGAGGTACAGCGTGTGTTAGTTTGGCTGGCAGTCCATTAGGCCTGATAGACATTTCACTTACCAAAGTCAAATATAACAGTCTAGCATTCATTAATATGAGGAAGGGTCCGGGGAATCAAACCCACCATCTGGTTAAGACGACAGTATAATCTACAACTCATGATTAGGTCTAAGGAGTGGAATTTCACTTTAATCTTTTTCAGGGCTGAAATTTCCATCTGCAGTGTGCGGCACATCATTTTTCTTCAAGACAAATGTGCTGTTTTTCATGTTCCAAAATTAGATCAGAAGAAAACGATTAATCATGTCATGGCCTGGGAAAGGAAACAAAGATCTGATTTTCCTCTCTTCCCTCTTTCTCTCCACCCCTGCGCCTCCCCTTTTCCTTACCTCTTCCTGTTCCTCCCCTCTTGCCTCATCTCTTCCCCTCTCTGAGACCTCCCTCCTCCCCTTTTCATCCTTCCCCTATCTCTTCTCTTCTCTGCCTTCTCTCTGCTGTTTTTTTCACCCGTGTTCTGGACAGTGTTTCCGAGCCACATCTTCCTCCCTGCCTTTGTTCGAGACAGAGTTATTTTTCTCTTCATTGCTTGGCTTTGAAAGAAAGGATATGCAGTCTTGATGATTAATTTGAAATGACGAAGCACCTTCAATTAGCATATCCTTCCCTCTTTCTGCCGCCCTTTCCTGAAGTGGTGAACAACAGATGGTAGGCTGTTTGGATGTGACACCACAACCCGAATCTAAACTGGGATAGTGCAAGTCACCAGGACTGCAAATTAGTGAGGCCACACAACTGTCAGGTGCTGGCCTCCGCTGACAGTTGTAGCCCATTACGGGAACATTGATGTTTTCACAGTGTGACAAAAAGGATTCCTTTTTCTCCCCCCCCCCTCCTCCTTTCAGAGGACCTGTCTGTCAGCCAGCTCTCAAGTCATAACAAATCACTGGCACTCAGCTGAGGCTGAGCATTGGGAGCGTCAGGGGAAGATAAATGACCTGCAGGCCTTTGAAGTGCTTTGGCAGTTCAGATGGCTCGGCGGCGCTGACAGAGAAATATACACAACAGCGTAACCAATAATGAGAACATTAAACATTCCTGCCTCCTGACAGGCTGACAGGAAAGCCCAGCCTGGCATCAATCATCTTCCGAGGCATAACCTTGACAATAAGTCTCCTCTCTGCCTCCAGCTCTCACCTCGCACTCTCCAGACTCCAATACCCAGACTGCACTAGCTGCCAAGCTCAAAGCGGATAGGATTGTGGGGTAAAGATAACAGTATGGGGGTAGAAAGAAATGAGGGACCACAATCAGTAGACAGACAGATTCTCTATCGGTATATGTAGGTGACAGCAAATGTGGGCCCAAACTCCAGAAAATGTCAGAGTATCACACAGGATTTATAGTTTCATCTTAGCCAGGGTGGCAGTACATGCGATGCTATCGCCTCACCATGTACCCACAGCTGCTGTCTGTTTTTCTGAGGTACACAGTCAGGTTGTGATTTGCACAATTAACAATTTAAGATAATAGTATGTAGTATAAAGCAAATACAGTACTTTCAAGTTTTTTGTAGGCCCGTGGCTACACTAACTGACCAATTTTTCCCAGTCATTTTGCATCCTACAGTAAGAACACTTCAATTTGCCCACTGCTTTAGCAACTAAACTGAAGGAAATAAGTAAAATAAACAAGCATAATTGCTCCAACGCAAAATCAGCGGCCTCAGGATTTAACGTTTTCGGTAGTATTTTGTCTTCATTAGCGCTGAGTCGAGATTAAGTGTAAATACTTGGTTTGTTATCCAAATAAGTATATTTAGTGTGACAAGAAAACTGCAGTGCCCTTCAGAAGTGAGTGGTACTATCCAAACATGCATGTCTTTCAACAATAGGCACTGAAACAGCAGGAGCACGCACAGCAGCCCTTGCCAAACTTTTACTTAGCGGAGTATTTCACTGGTGTTTCCTTCATTAACCATCCACATGTAAATCAACACAGACAAGCTGACCCCCAAAATGTTTATGTTCTCCGGTTTCCAGCATTTGCGCACTGCTCCGCTCGACCATTACAGATGGTCCGCACCAGTACAGATGATTTATGTGGAATGAAGACATTTCCCCTTTGACTAGCAGATTTGCGAAAAGGTATGTCAAGGATGTAAGGTGCTTGGTACAGGCAACCTTTCAAGAGAGTATTTTTTTACCCCCTTATTGGAAGAGCAATAAATATCTTGGCGACAGGGCCTTCTCATGGTTACAAAGCTTACCTGCAACTGAGCTGGATAATTAGCCGGCCCTGAAGATGATGTATGACTTTCATTACCCTTTGGGACAGGGCAAACTAAATGAGGACACAGCTAATTGCCGTGCAAAGCAGTATGGCACGGGGAAAAATGTGGGGCCTGCCTCTCTCTCTCTCACTCATTCTCTCTCACTCCATGAGCTCTGTTGGAAAAAAAAAAAAAAGGGAGAGGGAGGCCCTGTTGCAGTTGCGGGGCTGTGATCTCCCTCTCCTCCCTACCTCTCTGGCCGCAGGAGTTCACCGACTGTCCATAAATCAGGAGCTGCTTACAGCTGAAACTACCCTGAGTCATCATCATGCAATAAGCTGAGTGACAGATTCCATCCTGACTGCATTGCACTCTCACTTCAGTCTTGTTTCCCCCGCTCTGCTTTCTTTTCTCCATCTCCCCGGTCTGTCCGCCACATCTTGAACTTCTTTGAAATCCAAACGCACGGTGGGGATAAAAACAAAAGCCGGTATAATCACAAGATCTCCCTCTCTGCCAAGCATTCGAGGGAGAGGCTATAAACTGAGCTGGATACGAAAAGTGTTTCCAGAAGGAGTTCCAGTGGTCGAAGCTAATGTCTAAAATGGTGAGGTTAAGTATGTTGGCATCCATTACAACAGCAAAGCCCTGCTCTCCTGCTGACATGCCAATTCAATTCAAGCATGCCACTCATTCATTATAGGATACTGAGAGGGTTAGGTGGTAATGGTCATCTTGTGGGAGTAGGTTGGATGGAGGAATCACATACGGTAACTAGAATTTCAGCCTCCCTTTGGAACAGTTGATGCTTGATCCTCTCCTCTCCTTAGGATGCAACTTTTTCACGTTATCTACTACTTAAAATCCTTTCCTGAAATACGGGAAAAGTGACATTCCAGGGAGCCATCAATCTGTGATGACATTCTGTCATTCAGACAGGTCACTTTTATGCTAATTTTCCTCATGGCTTCATTCATTCACACGCACAAAATAATGGCGCCATAATGCCAAGCTAATCCCATCTCCTGGTAATGTGTCAAATCTCAGGCTGTGGTCATTGCTGGTCAATCGTGCTGTCGCAGTTTCCATCTTCACTGAAGCCAAGACTTTACTGTAAACTGTTATTTTACAAACAATTAACTCTGTAATAGAGGTGATAATGCATAATGAATAAGGAAAAGCTTAACACGCATAAAAAGTTGGTGATTTTTGAGAGGGCTGTGTGCAGGTGCCTCAGGCTACCGTGTCTTTTGTGATGTTTATGGACGAGGCCTGCAAAAAAAACCTGATGTTCAGACTTTGTCCTGTGTGTAGAAAAAAGTGTTCAGACTGGTGTTCAGAGAAAAGTGTGAAAGTTACAACACTTTTTACTGCACTCACAATCAGTTTGTGAGTTACCAAAATTGACAAAGTTGCAAAGTGCACAAATTCACATTGGTGATCTCGCGCGAGCCGAGTATTCAGGCTCGTGCTGTGTCGTACATGTAAGTGTTGTCCGCATTTTACTAGGTCTAACTTAGTAAGACAGCCAGCTGGGGTACGCATACAGACACATAGGGATATCAACAGAACCGACACTCATGATCTCTGTCAATACATTTCGATACTTTTCCATAACAAAATTCCAAAAATGTGATGGTTCTTGTTTTTGTTTTGTTTTTTAGTACAGTAGGTACCTTAGGTAGCGTATAAACTGAGGCTGCAATTCTTCTGGAACTGTCGGGGGCAGCGTACGCCTAAAAGTGTTCTAATCTATTTTTAGTATATGCTGAAGAAGGATGCCCACGTGCCCATCAGGAAGATGTCACAATAGCTGATTATAAGAAGCGCAGTGTGGGTTAGGTACCATTACCATTATTTGAGAGAGCGGGCCATCGCCATTGTGAAATCAGTTATGTTCCACAGGCTAAAATGTTTGCAGTAGCTAATGTTGAGCTAACTTAATGTAAGTACCTCATAGTTATGTAGGCTACTGGGCAAACATCCCAACATTTCAATCTATGTCCTGTCAGCAAAATATATTCACATTTTCAATAAACGGTCTGCCACCACAACAGGAATTTAAAATTACTTTTTAGTAAATGAGCTCATGTTTAAGTACATGGGATCCTTTTTGGTTTATTTTTTAACCGTGATATCAAATTAGGTATCAAGAATTCAGCTGGCATTGGGCATCGATGCCGACTACTACACTTCTGGTTTCTTGACATTCCAACAGACGTTAAGCTGACACATTCAGATTCACATAAAGAAAGTCATGTCCAAAGGGGCTTATAAGCTCAAGTTTAGACACCTTCTGCTTTTAAAATTCATTTCATCTTTTTGCCTACTGCCCTTGGAATCATAGAACAGCAAGTTGTTATTGCCATATTACATCGCTGTCCTGACATATTACTGATTTTTTTAGTTTTTAAGGTGAACATGTTCACTGTTTGTCTCTATATACGATACATCTAGCAGATGTGGATCAACACTGACATTAACTTTAAGTTCAGTGTCTTGTCACCTGTCAAATCAACAGTACTGTGAGAAATGTGAGAGATGTTTAGATTCTTCTCCAACTCTTAGTGCCATTGGGAAGGTATCGGATTGCTCAAGAAACCCTTCTATAGCACAAGACAACAACCCCAAACATACAGCCAGTGATGAAGACAGTTCGTGACAACAAGAGAAAGGAGTCCTGCAGTGGATGGCACGGCTTCCGCAGAGCTCTGATGTCATCATGAAGGATTCGTTTTAAAAGGATACTCGTTCAGTGTCTAAAGATTTTGCACTCCACTCTAATTTGTAGATCTGTTTTGGTCTTTGACTGTGACAAAAATGCAAAGAAAGCCACAACACTGAGCTAAAACAGCTGCAGATGTGACGATCCTCACTGGGTTCATCACTAAGTGCAACACCTTTTACATTACATGAACTTTTAAATATAAAAATAAGACTAGGAGTAGCCTTAAGGTTCCATTCCTAGTTCATCTGTCATCACCTGTTCTTACAGGGTGCAACAGCAGGTGTGTTTCAATAATACAAATCCCAGAGGTTTATGTGAAATGACACATACTGACAGCTGGAAGCAGCAAACACACCTTGAGCAGCTGCTTTCTCAGACATGGAGAAGAAGAAGAAGAAGAGCATCTTGTGTATCTGTTTACAGTTGAGCTGATAGCTTTCATCAGTTACAGTGCTTCTATCTATCTATCTATCTATCTATCTATCTAAGTAGTGGTGGTTTGATAAAAATAGGGATAACATAATAGTATAGTTTAATAATACCTTACTACATTCATTCCTTTTATGTATATTGTGGCAGCTCCACACTGAACATCTCTTAGTCATTGTAAATGCAGCATTATTATAATTGGCTTGCAAAGTGTCACCGTAGCTTACTGTATCTCTGTCTCCAAAGCTACATCTGTTCAATCAGATTTATGCTGTGATTTAACACATCCTGAGTGCTTTACCCTCAATTAAACAAATTTTCATCTTTTTTACATTCTAATGGGGGTCAATCTGCACATAACATTCGCTGCCCTTTGCTTCAGCGACGCCAAAGACCTATAAAAACACAGAGAAGCAGCTCTACCATCAAATGATTTTGTCAGCGATGAACTTAATTTACTTCAGTTCAGTCAGCAATGTGGAGCCTATTAATTCCCTCTCAGTAGAGTGAACGAGGTCTTCTTGAATCTATTTTGCTACTTGCTAATGAAGCAATTGTTTCCTCTACCATGTGTCAGCTTGCGGAGCGTCGCTAACCTCAGACAAATGCAGAAAGGCTTTTGAGCTGTCGGGAAGGGTTTTGTTTGATTCGGTAAGCTGCGCGGATCTGAGACTTGAAAGGTACGGCTCGGTTCAGATCCAGATGAAACGGGCACAGTCCAGTGACGCGAATGTGTGCCTTCTTAGAGATTATCACACGAGTCAAACCACCGGGCTGTATCTTACTTTTATCCAAATTAATTTGGTTCTAAAAAAATTTCATTTCAAGTGAAGTTCATTGTCAAATTAATTGTTCCAAGGAGCAAATCTATTTTAGGCTGCGTGACATTCGGGGGCCTCGTCAAAAAAAATAACACTTGGATGGTTTTGTTATGGTGCGAGAAAACAAAGCTTTTTTTAAACTATGCAAACAAGTTTATGATTTCTTAGCTTCTTTTATTTTTGTATCATTTTTTTTCTCCTATTGATTCCACTCTTCATGTGTGCCCAGAGAAATCAAATCCCAGTGTGCACTTCTTTGTCAGAACTCATTTGATCTATTTTTTTATTTATACTGACAGTGGGTGAACTCCACAGTTGGGTGAATTCCTGGTTGTCTTGGATGGAACTGCTTGCTCAACGCAGCAGGAAGGGAGCAGGCCTCGGTGATGCCTCTTGTTTATCTAAAGGTGAGAATTGTTTTTGTTCTCACAATTCTCACAACATATCTCCCTCCTCGGCCTGCAGCTCAGAGGGGCACATATGAAGAGGAGGTGAATGATTCAGGCTGAGACATCTCTGTATGTATCTTGTTTTCTTGTGTGTGTGTGTGTGTGTGTGTGTGTGTGTGTGTGTGTGTGTGTGTGTGTGTGTGTGTGTGTGTGTGTGT
>JAVDPK010002781.1:98282-118998 GCA_034780415.1 Cichlasoma orientale | reverse complement strand
GTGTGTGTGTGTGTGTGTGTGTGTGTGTGTGTGTGTGTGTGTGTGTGTGTGTGTGTGTGTGTGTGTGTGTTTTATCTATGAAGAAATGAGAGGTTCTTTAGGGTCTGATACCTCCAGCAGTACATCTGGTCCTAACAAAGGTGTATACATTGCTTTTGGTTCACAACTCCCAGAATTACAGATGTAAGCAATAGCTTGGAATATGCCTTGTTATCTTAGCAGCTCAACACAAACTTCACCATAACTTGTAGCGCACAGTTCATGTGAGTTTACAGTGAGGCTGTCTATTTCTTATCCTTTGATTTTTGGATGCAGAGCACCTCATGGATATGGCTTCCAGCTCACACCAACACATCAAGTGGGTTGCACATACTTCCTGAGACAGAAGTCATATTAACACGCCACAGCAGGAAACATAAGGATGTAGGCAAATGATAAAATGAATGACGTCTGAATTTAGTGTAGCTGTGTCAGTCTTAAAGACCCTTCAATGCAAAATAAGATCTGATTACTGTATACATGCAAACCTGTAGCATCTAACTGAAAGGAAGCAGCGCTTCTGCACATGCAGAAATGTTAACTTTGTAGCCTGTAGGAGAGGATATCAATGTTCGCTAACAGTAGAGCACTGACATCATTGAGGCGACTGATGTTGGGATTTGGCACTATATAAATAAAACTGAATTAGAAAATCTAAGTTGGTGAATACGACAGTTGTGGGTCTCTCACGTCGTGCCCGTGATGCATTTTTGCTCTGTCCTCTGCATGGCTTCAAATCACACTGAGATTGTTTCAGACAGACTGGTGTTTATATAGTGTTTTTCTATCTGAGTGACCACTCAAAGCACTTGAGGGTACGAGCGAAACAAGTGTTTAGCCTGCACAGGGTCTTAGATTTTGAAAACTGACTGGATTCTGTGTCTTGAGTCCTGACATATTCATCTGTTCTGTGCAGTTTCCAGAAAAAAACAGACCTAGCAGAGACCGCTTCTGGGATGCTTCTGTAACTTGCTGCGCTGCGTCTGCTGGAATCGCAAACATTGTACTGAGTGGGCGTGGCACCTCCAGTGGTTTGTGAGGCAGCTGCTTCCCAAATATTCCACTTCAAAAATGCTGCCATGTAGCCTTCTCTTTAGTGTTTAATATCATCCAGAATGTGTTTTATAGGTTTCTATATTTTACAATGATATCACCTGTTAGCTAAAAACAAAACAAATGTTTCTCACGGTTTCAGTGGGTATTAACAGCTGCGTGCACCTGCACGATTGGTTTTACTTATTCTGCCTAATAAAACATCTGGTTAGGCTGAATTGGAGATTTGCCATCGAGCTTCTTCAACTAATAAGTTGCCTTGTCAGTGGAGCATAGTGCTTAGACAAGGGCTGCAGCTGAATATACACATATAAAATATAATTAAATAAGAAAAAGATAAAAAAAAAATATATATATATATATCATTGACCCTGATGTCAACAAAATGCCATGAAGTCAGATGAAAGAGGTGCAGGTGAATTCTAAGGCCTCTGGCACAGATGACCATGGTGCTGGGAGATGTGAAGACAGATGTTGATGGTCACTGGTCTGTCGTGGTGAAATTACACTGATTTGAAATGGACTACAAAAAGTGAACCTTATCCTGTGTACTTTTATCACATTGTTTCATGCAGGTGGTAAAAACATGGAAATCCTGCGGAAAATATTCCTTCATTAAAGATGCAAGACTTTAAAAAGTGAAAGTAAAAACGGCTGTCATGTTGAGAATGTCTGCTCTGACTCCTTCCCACTTATGTTTTCTATTTTTATTAAATAGGCATGCAATTCCAAAAATTATATTAAAAATGCTAAATTACAAAATTCTAATATATTTATCATAATTCACCTTACTTGACTTCTTTGACCTGGTTTAAACAGTAAGCTTTTTCTGGGCTCATAGCCTTCAGAAGAGCGTATGAGCAGGCGGTGTGACTCAGTTAACAAAACATCTTTCAAGCTAGAACTGTTTTTTTTTTTTTTTTTTTTTTAAGTTTTGGACTAATTTATTGTGGTCACATTTGTTTAACATCACAGATACAAAAAATGACATATTCAAACCATTTATATTTACATATTTTATATTTATTTTATATTTACATATTTACATATAATTTGTTTTTCATTCTTTCCACCGTCGCTTTCCTGGAGCTCACCCGAAACAACACGCGAGCTCACCCGAAACATCGACGTCATAGGCTGGGGGTTTTTCTTCCTGCCGGTACACCACTTTAAATGATGATTGTCCATTTTGGTCTTCGGTTGACCTCACCGTCGGTCGGTCCAGTTGTTCCCACAGCTGACGCTTGATTTTTCTCCCCAGCTCCAAGCTGTGGGGACGAGGCCGGCCTTTCTTGGATCTTATCATGCCATCTACCACTTCGTGGTAGATGCGTTGATACTCTTGAACAGAATAATTGAACATCTTCAGTGGTTCGTCGCAGCTGTGCAGCGCCAGGTCATTGGCACTGCACAGCTGGGGGCTGGGGGGCGTGGGTGATACCGCGGGAAGGTCATCGGGTGATATGGCAGAGCTCCTCGGACGTCGACGCAACGGACGGGACGCTGGGGTCTGGCTCCTTTTCTTTGGACGGCTCACTGTAGCGACACGGTGCTGGCTCTTCACCTGGGGCTGGTCCTTCCCGGAGCACAGACGTTTGGCAGGCTTTGGGTTTTCCTGGCCTCCAGTGACTCTCCTCTTAAAGTAGCTGATGTTAACGGGCACAATACAGTTTTCCATGTTGATCTTTCAATTTCCTTCGTAACTTGGACGGCTGCGAGTGGTCTTCAGCAGGGTGGGTTTTCCAGAAATCGATGAGATGAACGTCAATAAACTTTGCAGAGGACGATGGAAAAATTTGAGTCCAAATGATTCGAATGAGCCGTTGCAAATGTAACCTGGAGCAACCTATGGTTAAAAACCCACGTGATACGTGCCTTTAGTGTTTATTTAATTTTTTTAATTAGTTATTTATTTTTTATTTTTTTGGTGTTACTCAGATTCAGGGGTGTAATGATAATATGAAAATAGGTCAAAAGAGAACAAAATGCTAAAACATCACGGCAGCGTATTCTGTTTAAAATTAACACTTTATATTCACCGTTGTGACCTGTGCAAAGCGAATAAGGCGCATGCTCCAGGTGAGAGGGAGAGGGAGAGGGAGGGGGGTTGTGACAGATGTCAGGACATAAGATCCCCCATATTTCATGCTTCTTTATTATTTCTGTTAGCAGCTTTATTTTAGATTCATAGTGTACATATAATTATTATTATTATTTTTTTTTCAAGCTAGAACTGTAAAATATACAAACCAAAAGACCTACAGAAAAAAAAATAAAATAAAGAAAAATGGTGCAAGTGCCACATTTGGAGCATTTATTATTTTCCTTGTCTGCAGATGGCGAACTTTGGCACACATTTATCTACAATTTACCTTTCTATAAACTGTAAGCACGAAACTGCTGGCTCTGCTGGTGATTGATGATGCTGGCTAAGCCTGGTATCAGCTGCTTTGTATCCATGGCAGTGTTTGCTCTTCTTCATAAGGAACAAATCAGAATTGAGATGGCAGTGAATATGATGGAAATCCCGTTCCAACGGCCGTGTTTGTGAAATTAAAGGTGAACATATAAGTAGGCCCAAATTTACAACAGAATGTATGCAGGTGCAACAGATTGAGCTGACCCTCTTGTACATACTGTGAGACTTTTAATCTTGAGATATTTCTTCCAAATTTGAACCATATGTCGGGTTAATAATAGTGCCAACCTTTACGTTCCCAGAAGTCCAGAGCCAGTAGATTTAATGATGCTTGCTAGAGGAACAAAACAGCTTCCTAACAAATCCTCCTGGGATATATGCATAATACTTTACTGCTGTTCCTGATCAACTGTTAATATTATGTTCCTACCTGACCACACTGAACTTTAAACAGTATCTGAACTTGGAGGAATTTTGACATTTTCACATCAACATTTCCATTACTAAGTGTTTCTCGACTGATACTGTATTGTACAACTTTTTACTTTATTGTTGTTGGCAATCAGGAAATAACAGGAACAAATGAATTACAGTGAGACACCGTTTGAATCGAGCCAAGGCTGTTATGTAATAAGGTACAAATGAAACAGTATCCGCATATCGCCCAACTTTGTTTATATTTTTCATAAACTCTGGGCCTGCTGCTGAAATAAAAGTGGTGGGGTTCTGAATGAAAACTGACAAGCACCAATAAATCACGGTAAATCATGAATCGATAACAAATGCATTCTAAATTATGAGTAATGGCCAGGCAGTCATAAACTAACACAAGCACAACTCAGCAGGCCATTCATTTCGTGGCAGCGCAAAATAAACAGACACATTTCTTTCACAGCACTAATAAATTTCCTTGAAAAACTCAAAGAACAGTCCATCTGCTTCGAATAATTTTTAATTTCCTTTTCTGTCCTGTCCCCATTAGGTATTCCACAGAGATAGTCTCAAAATTCTTTCATTTACCTCCTCCCATATGCACCCAATTACCTTTTTCCCTGTGTTGGGTCTCTCTCGAGTATGGTGCACAATACCCCCACCTGTACCAAAAGCAAACTTTATGCTTGTTTTATTATCTGTGAGAGGCTGTGAGTCATTCAGCTTGAGCTCTGGTGGATTTGGCCTGGGCTTTTGGTTTGATGTCTTCTGGCTCTGGCCGGGAACACCTGCACATCTCCTGCTCGCTCTCTTTTCCTCTCTCTCTCGTTCCACGCTGATCTATTAGCTGACTAAATGGCCCAGCAGATGTTCACACGCCAGCGAGGGAATTCGTTCCTATCCTCATGACCGCTTCAGTGGTGCTGCCAAGAGGATTTGCACATGGAGTGGTGGATGACGACAAATTTGAGTTCATTTATCTCTAAATCATATTTAGGTAAACAATTCCTGTGGGTGTCATCAGTGCTAACAGCATTTAAAATAACCTCTCATTTTCCATGCACCCATAACGCTTGGGACAAATGAAAAAAAAAAAAAAAAGGATGCAACAAGAACTCATTGAATCCACACACTAACCATCTTCACCCCCTATTTGAATGACTTAAGTGTTCATATAACATACAACAAGATAATAAAAGCGATATCAAAACGCTAAGTTCAGTTGAAAAACATATGCCTAATTTAAGACATCAAGTCAACAGCATATGTCATGAAGGTTACAAAAAGTAAAAATATATATATATTTAAACTGTGTAATTTATGGGCTACATCTCTCAGTGGCAGCATTAACCAAAGTAACTTGATGACTTGATAGCCTGCTAACTATCTCCCGCTGTACTCAAAATAGACTCGTCACAGTTTAGATTCATAAAATCATGCAAACGTGTTGATTTACGCCGCATACACTTTGAGTTCCCATCTCTTTGGCGCATCAGGGTGATCGGCTGAAGTGTCAGCTGTGTAAATCACAACCGAGGCCATGCTAGTTGCATGGCGATACCATGTTTACACAATGCCAGTCCTTTCCTTCACGCTTTGCCCTTTCTCTCAAATGACCCTCGGGTCATCCTCAAAATAAGTCTTAACGTCTCTTTTAACACTCAAGTTGTGACCAGCTGGACAGCAGGACATGGTAGCTAATGAATGCCTTTGACACGAAGTGTGTTTATTAAACCCCTGGACAAAGTGTATGCCAGTTACAAAATAGAGGACAGCATGGAGGACACAGGGCCTTTTAGAAAGCCAATTACTCTCCCACTCAAACTGATAGGCATGGGGTGTGATTAATAAGTTGATTTGGCAATTGCTGAGCCTTTGGATTTGGACTATTTCCTGGGGGAGATCATATGGCTTGATTTACGGAACAGTTCAAGACAAGCTTGACAAGTGGAGGTAGGGATTGAATGACATTTTTGGTAAGAGCGCAATGATTAAAATTTTCCCATACCAGCTATTAATACCCAGCTGGCCTCAGCACAGCACCACTTATGTAGCTCTTAAAGACCAAGTAGGATGTGTTGTCACTGGTGTTTTTATAAATCTTGCCCACAGGAATGCAGCTCTAAAGAGACGACTGGAAACAGAGCTGTGAGCGAAGTGAATACAGTATGTGTGCAAAGTGCATGTGTGTGTTTGCTGTCAGTATAATCTACAGCACCTTATTTTACGACTGCCATTTCTTGTGGCACCCTCAACTCTCGTTACACAGGATCACAAGTTTCATTGCAGGTTTCTCAGAGAAACTGGGCGCAGGGGGATAACATTCAAGAAGAACACGGGGAGTCATCATCGTTACGAATTGCAAACAAGTATGTCGAAATAAGGATGAAGGAACAACATCAGGCCTGAGAAATAGGGGGTCTGCTAGTATGTGTGGATACTGTTCCTTAATGTGTGTCATTACAGAATTTATTTAGTCAGAACTGCACTAAAAACTACTAATGCTTACTTTATGGTATTGCGATTGTGTCTGTTTGCATATGTGTTTGCCTATGGAGAGGCTACAGAGAGGGCTTTTCAGCCAATTCAGACGTGCTCTCGTGCAGTCATCCAAAATCCCAACTGCATGTTGCTCGACGTGGATGACACTGTCGGTCAAATGCTGACTGCTTGACAGGTGGCTGGAACACAGAAGGGAGCAACAACAGTCTGCACCAGGAATGAGAGAAGCATGAAAAAAACCCATCAAATGCAGTATGAAAAATACAGGAAGTGACTGCAGTAAACAGTTTCCATTGCTTTTAAGACTCAGTTTCACTTCAGCTCTTTGTATGTTATAACTTTGCTGTTCTCCTGACTGGTGGACCAACAACAGCACAAGCAAAAGTAGCCCACAGACTGGTTGTACCACATATTTTTGACACTGCCCCCGTCTGAAAAGAGACGCTCTGTGCAGGTAGACGGGCAGTCTGTAGCTGCCAAAAGACTGCCAACGAGTTACCTCAGCTGAACCATAATTTCCCCTTAAGTGACACATCATCCCCAACTGTTTAATATGTATGCCTTAAAGAGCCGAAAGACTTGCAAGAGCAGCTATTACATGCGTGTAAGCCGAGAGAAAGGGGAGGTTAATGATAGCTGTCATTGTAATGCTAAAAGATTACAGTAAAGAAGTTTTTGCTCTTTAGAGAATTTACTGGCACAGCAGCGGCTGAAGAGACACTTAAAGTTAGATGCCTGATCCCAGACTTGACAGTTTGATGGCCGTGTGAAACTCAAGAAAGGCCAAGCTGGTTTGTTTTCAAGCTGTTTATAAACTACCGAGCACCCAGTGCACTCGAGCTGCCAATTCACAGCTGACTTTAATTACTAATCTTGCAACTGCTAACAAAACACAATGATGAGTTTTTAAACGTGCGACAAGCCACGTGCGCAAATACGCCTGAAGGTGTAGCGGTGGATGGAAGTCAGCAAGGCGATCACTTGGTTTAAAAAAAAAAAATAGCTTGAAATTTTTGGGAAAGATGCTAATTTGCTCTCTTGCTGCGAATTAGATGAGAATATCTCTCATTCTGTTCAATCAATCCTCTAATTTAACTCTCAAAAAGGAAACAAATGAGTGTACCTCCCAAAGTGTCAAGACAAAAAAAAAAAAATTATAATAATTTAAGGGTGTTCTCACATTTTTCATGCTTTGAGCAGCTCTGTTAATCTGCGTTATTGAATCAAATCCACTGTGGCAGATGGGTCAGCGTGAAGAAATGCAGTCATTTAATGAAGAAAAGATGCTGGTAAGAGATGAGCTGATAAAAGTCCTGGCAGTACTCACCGGCTTAATGGCAGAGAGCCGGATGAGCCGTGACTGATTTGATTTCTAATAAAATTACACAGCTTACACTGCATTTATTAGACAGACGTAACAGCTACTAGCAAACCAGAGTAGACAGTGACAACGACAACAACAGTAAAAATAACAATAATATTATTATTATCATTAATAATAATGATCCTATGCATCTCAGACCACTGAGCAACATAAGTTTTGAGGTTTTGGCAAATTCTCAATCAACAACAAGAAAAACATTTTAATTCAGTCAATGTACACTTTACTGCAGTGTGCTCATTGTCAGACACAGATACACCAACTATTCACTTGTCTGCTAGATTAAAGGAAGCAACAAACCTATGAACAAGCCCCTGTGCTATGGAGTTTGCGCCGACATCTATAGGAGTTTCCTGTTTTCCTATTCTTTGTTTGCCTTTGGTCAGACTCAGTGGCAAGCATGAAACTATTCCTGTTGAAGTGATTTTTTTGGGTTTTGCTGGAGTTGTTGTTTTTCTAAAGATGCAAAGATCTCAAGATCCCTGAGCCTCATTGTTTCTGGAGTCTGTATTTTAAAAAAAAGAAAAGAAAACGAATGGTAATAATAGAATAAAACCAACAGACTAATAGCCTGGCTAACAGAACTCAGAGCCTCAAGACCATTTCTACAGTATATAGGGGAAAGACACCCACCTCCATGAGCTATAGAATTAATCCAACTAATATTTCACTGTTAAGTAACCAGAGACAAAATAAAAACATTAGGGCTTCCATTTCGATTTTATGTGTCAGTTTATTGGGATTTAATTACCGCTCTCGAGCAAGTTCAACACGCTGGACTGTTATCTAAAGTATCAGTCAAAATAGCACTTGGTAAGCACCAGTTGACACAGGACTTGAGAGACACCAGGGGCACGATCATCCCTTCGGGCTCTGGTTTCAGTGCTGCATGATTGAGCCTGCCAACCTGACAGGCCCACCTGCCCAGTGGCTACAGCCAGCTGGCCCAGACAATGATTAACGGCAAGCGTAAACTTACTCAGCAGGGTCTCAGACACATTTGTGCATTCACTCACACGTAAGAGTGTTACATGACACTAAAAGCTATTACAGAGCAGGGGCCCAGACCAAAGCAGGAATGACATCCATAAATGTTTAGTGGGACTGCCCTGCACAGTTATCACTTTTCAAAAAGAGAGACTAGCTCTTGTCAATAGAAGCATGATTCCAGAGATCAATGGAGCAGATTTATGCACTGTGGTATATGGGAGATTACCCCCCAAACCTGGAACCCATATCTGCCTTGAGCTTTCACCCCCTGCTTCCTCCATAAAAAGAAAATGACATCATAAAGCGTAAACTGGGCTTGATATCAGACTCCCTGGCTGTAATCCCTAGGAGCTTTTTGATACCTTTGATTTTCATTTTTCAAGGGCGGCGTGCTAGTAATCTTTTGGTGGGGTGTGAAAACTGAATGTGGAAAAGCTCTTCAAAAACCTGCAAGCTCTCCATCTTTTTTTTTTTTCCAGAATGGCAAGGTCTTTGACTGGAGCATTATCGGTGTTACAAAATGCACACTACTCCTCAGAGCTCAGTCTCCTTGGAAAAGCTTATTTGCCAAGTCAGTGTGTAAACCAATAATTTCAGGGGCAGCTATGCAGCACCTGTTAAAGTCAAACTGAATATATCATTTTATACTAAGCACTAATCTTGCATGTTTTAAATACTAAGA
Organism: Cichlasoma orientale; assembly: GCA_034780415.1. Taxonomy (NCBI): domain Eukaryota; kingdom Metazoa; phylum Chordata; class Actinopteri; order Cichliformes; family Cichlidae; genus Cichlasoma; species Cichlasoma orientale. The sequence goes on along the minus strand of JAVDPK010002781.1, from coordinate 109,500 downwards.
TTAATAGTGGATTGGATGACATAAAAGCAATTCACCATTTTATACGGCTAGAACATAAACTTCTCTAAGAAGATGAACATAGCTGAATGTGTGATGTATAACAAAACATACCAGACAACACAAATATGCTTTTTTAAAGGCTTGTCAGTGATTAAAGGTTTAGTACACCAGTAAGTTCACTTGATACAAAATTAAATACTTGGCATTGTCTTTTTAACGTGCAATAACCTTTTTTTCTGAGCATTTGGGGACAGTGTGAGCACAAATTTGAAATATCATTCAAGCAGTCATGTTTCTAATCGCTTGACAACTGGAACTCCAGTTTTCCCACTCCTTTTAGCACAGCCTTTGCTCTCTACCTGCCCTGCAATGCAATATCTCCTTTTAAGCCACCACATGCTTCAGATTGTTCAACAGTTAGTCACTAACTGTGTCTCTCTGCCATCCTTTACAGCTAACAGTGTGCTCTGTGGCTGAAATGATCAGTTACTCAGTCAAATAGTGTATTTTTTGAGTCATTTTTTAAAAAGAAAAACTCTAACCACAGCAGCAGAGAGCAGAGGTGAGCTACATTTCATATAATATGTGCAATTAACTGCACATACAGAGGTGTTCCAGATGTCATTTCAAATGCTCCTTACATTCCATTACATGCTGCATGTGTGATTGCGAAAGTTTTGCATGGAAGCTTATTATTAATTGAATTGAATAAATGAAGATCAGTGACACAGTAGCTCTTCAGGCTAATGGCCCATCAGAAGTCACAGGATATTATAATGCCTGAAGTGCAGAATGAAAGTGATAAGTTTGCTCACCAACAGTCACATCCAGGACAAATTAATCTTGTTCACAGGTCAGGAGTATTACGACTACAAGATCAGTTGCTACCATGACATGAAAGTACCTGAATGCATCGACATTTCGCAGCATTCGCCGTATTACTGATGTTGGCGTAATGGTGACAGGAAGACCCCGACAACCTTTCTAATGCCGAACTCAACCAACACGACCACTTCCTCCACGATCATGAGCCATAAGATCATAATCATGTCCATCTAACAGCATGTGTGGCAAAGTGATCTTTCAAGCTAACACTTCATTTGGAATTTCATAAAGAGCTTTCTTTATCCCTTTGTGCAAAATGGATCAACATTCAGGAGCCAGCATTTGGCTAACCTGTACAGAGTGTGAATGACGATTACGGCAAATGTGACCTTGACCTTGAGCACAATTTAGGTGAAGATCAGTTAGGTGTGAAAATGGAAACATACCCACGGAATGACAAATATGATCTTGACCTTGAGCACAATTTGGATAAAGATGCCAATACTGTAGGAGGGGTAGCACTTCTTGTGAATTGTGGATGGACGGATGACAGACACCTTACCGTGGCATGAGCTCATCAGCTCTTTGGCCGGATGAGCTAAAAATAACCACAGAAAAGATCTTTACAGTAAATCACTTATTAGAACCTCTTAAATGATATGGGGGATTTCAAGGATTTGGAAGGAAATCCCAGAAAGTTGAACAGAATCAACTTTCTGGGACACAGGGACAGTGTTGGTGTTGCTTGAATGTGATATTTTACCTTAATCTTCACTATTTGCTATTACATTATATTTATATATATTTATATTATATTATGCTATTATATTTTCTTTATAGATCTGAAGACCTACCACAGTCCTGCTAATACATATTGTATGAATTAATATCATATCTGTATATAAAGCAGTGACGGTTATCCTATTACCCCCGCCCCATCTAATCATGTACTAGAACGACTATGGGTGATGTAAAGCCATATGTCAAAACAACAATAAAAGGAAGTGCTCCACAAGAATTCCAAGTGCACACTATCACTGTTGTTTCGTTTCAAAGTGCAAACCAGCATTTGAAAAAGAAAAGAAGCAGGATCCCTTTTTTTTTAGGCCAGTCATTTGTCAGGCATGTAGATATCGATAAGGAAACTCAGCGTGCAGTGGATAGTTAGTATTCTGGAAAAGGCTCTTGGAAAAATAGGCTGTTTTTTATCCCTCCCGTGAAACACCGCAGGCCACACCATTGCTCCTACTCCAATTAATTTCTACACCCCATTCATATTACTCTTCTATGTAAGTGCAACGTTTTCTAATTGTATTCATCACCAAAACCCTCACTTAAGTTCCCTCAGTATATTTATTATCACGCTAACTGGGTCTAAATTATTAAACCTTAATGATGTGGGCTCTGAAAATATGTTGTCCTTTATTTTCCCCACAGAGAATCAATGTTATACATTAGCAGTATAAATTAAGTAATACTTTACCTAGGCATGTTGCTGCCTTCAATATTCCTACTCAGTGAAATGTATTCTCACAGTCCGATGGCTTGCGGGTGCCTCTGGGGAGGGGATGATATAGTTCATTCTAATGAAAGAGCTAGGTGCTGCTAATGGTTTAAATGATACATTTGTGCAAGAACAGCAGAGAAAATACATATGAAAGATCTGGTGAAAACAAGATAATTCACGCGCCCGTGGGGATATGATGTCATCGGACACAGAGTGTATGCTAAGGCTCCTGAGAGGCCCTGCGTGCAAGGAAGGGCTGCGTATTCTGGTGTGATATATGTGGGTCAGTAATAGAAATGGGAAATATACGGTAAAGTCCATCACACTTAAAGGTTAATTACAATAGCTACAGTAGTCCTACCTCTTTATGGCAAAATTGGTTGTTATTAATCAACCTTAAAGTGCGGTGTAACATTATAAGAAGCGGAGAGCCATAATGGTCTGACATAATGTAATCCGTGTCTTTTTTAGCATACTTAAATAAGCCCTTTATTTGAAATTATGGCAGAGGAAGTGCCAATTAACAAACAAAATCAAATTTTATAATGCGCCGATACGCAGCGCAGTGTTTCGCAGTTCAAAAAATGTGGCTGCGGGGGTCATTAACATAATTTGAAATAACTGATGTCTTTAATTTAAAAACCTTCTTTATTGTTATCTTTTCAACAAATCTAAATGGATTTCCTCGCTCCCTCTGTTTTTCAAGGTGGGAAGTAGCCTCTAGATAAACGGAGATTAGAGAGCATTGTCTCATTGCAAGAGCGTCATCCATAACACCTTCCCTCAGAGTGACTTCAATTACATTAACAAGCTAAATGCTAGTGTGAGGGGGCATTTAGAGGTAAAAACACAGAGGGCCGTTACAAAGGTAGAGCCTGTGACTGATGACACTCGGGCCGAGGAAATACAGAAGAAAGAGCACATCTGATCGAGGCTGCCTCGATATTTGCCAGACAGAGAAAAGGACTAAGCTCCTCCTGCCTTCTGTCTCCTGCTTCCAGGATAAATCCCCACTGATCACTAATTGTGTGATTCTTCTTGTCTACATCAACTTCAGCCCGACAGGTTATTTCAGCTTGTTATCGGGAAAACATTTATCCACTTGGAATTATTACTGTGCTAGGGCCTCTGGTGAAACACAAACAGTAGTGAATCTTTTAGAGTTATGGTAAGGCCTCTCCTCATTAGATGGCCAATCGACTGGTGGAGCGGAGGGGCCAATCCCAGCCCTTTATTGAGTGTTAAGGAGACACAGACTGACATTTACATCTCTTGCTTCTTCATGACCGACTAGAGAGAAAATGGCTGCCATAGATCCTGGCTCTGAGCAGCGGCATGTAAGGTCAGACAGTGAGACACATCTTCATCTTAGAGCAATGCTTCATGGGCGAGATAGCGCATTTGCTTCACGGAAGAAAATAAGACGAAGGCAGAAAATACAGTGCGTGCTTCGTAAGCAATACGTCATATTGATGACTGCACAACTTGGATGCGCGCAAACACACACGATGTTCAATCAGGGCAGAACTCCTCAAAAACCAAACCCAAAAGATGTAAACAAGACAAGCCGCACAATCCCATCTTCTCTGTATTGACTTATTGAGCAAAAACAGAGGAAAACACTGCTGTAGATAAAGTACCGTCATGCCTTCAACAAACCACAGTGGCCCTCCACTTCTGAGGTGCTCTTTTCATTCAGTGGCAATTACAATCTACACCTGGCAACGCAGAAGACATCCCAATGCCTAACAATGTCGCAGAGGAACTCTCTTCCAAACTACCATCCCAAATTGGCTCTGTAGCTTCGACCCAATTAGGACTGAAATATGGTAACTGCATCAGCCATTACAGAGCCGTGGAGACCGTACAGAGAGAACTCTTGAAGGTTAGGAGGGGGTATGCTTCAGGAGTGATATGTTGTGCAGACTTGTGCTTACACAGCAGAAAGAAGCACCATGACAAGGGGACAGGAGGAAGAAGAAAAGAAGCTAAGGAGGGATGATAAATAAACACTGCTGGATAGATATCCTGTGGACATACAGTATATTAAAGTAGAGGGGAATACAGGAAAGATTAGTGTTTCAGCCGAGGACTAGACTTACTCACATCAACCTTTCTCCTGCGTCTTACTTTTAAAGGGAGACTTTTGTTATATGCTAATACAGTCTGTTCACAGCCTAATGTAATGAGCCATAGTCTTAGTATAAGCTTGCTGAATTTGCATTATAGCATGCAGTATTTTGCCAATTTATTATGAAAGATTTTTCAATTTGCAAGCCTATTCTAGCTACCAAATGTAAAAATAAATGAATAAAACACAAATTGCAAAAGCCAAGGCATTAAATATGCTTTTACTATGCAAAAATAGAATTATGCTTCTCATCAATTTCTCAGGACATTTTAGCCAAGCTGCATAAAATAACAAACTGCCTCCCCCTGCCCCCACCCCTTCCCGTTCTTCCTGGATGGCTTACTGTGGCCTACATGTGCTCCTGACACCAGGGTAACTAATGTTCCTTGTGCTAGCAAAGGATTCTGATTTGATATAAGCATTCAAACCTGTCTGCCTTGAGATATGGCGTCTGTCACCCTTCGCTGCGATTGATTCCCCCCTGCCCTTAAATGCAATGCTCGCAATGCACGCCAAGGACACTCTCCTGCCTGGTCAAGTAATGACAATCGTCTTTAAGGAATAATGGCCCGAACGCTGCTTTTGAAAAGTTACCAGGCCGCATCCAATAATGAATTCCCGGTCGATGACACATTGATAGATTCCTATTCTTCAGATGGGACACTGTAGCTGCACTTTAATTGACAAGAAATGAATTCAGGAGGTTGGAAAGGAAAGGTAGGGATGATATGGCAGCAGGGAGGAAGCAAGAGGGGGACTAAATTCTGTGTGATCAGCAAGGTTTCAAACAATCATTGGCAAAGTGAAGTCTCGCCATATCTATAAGTCATCATGTTTTATAGGCTATTAGGATCTCCAGAGAAGGGCCGTGTGGAGACCGTGGCTTTTTGTCGAAATTAAAATGTCAGAGAGGAAGAAATAGAACAAAACAGGGAATCTGCAATTAATTACCTGGCCATAAAAATTCAATAATCGTGAAGCAATGCTGTTTTCCGCACAGCAGTACTCCTGATCACAGCAAACTGGAATAGAATACATTCATCTCTTCAAATTACATTTCTAATCTAAAGGGGGATATAGTAGAGAGGGAGAGGACCTTCATTGTGAGCGGAGTACTAACGCAGCCTGTAGCTTACGTTCCTGGGTAGATAAACCTATGCAAAAATCTGAATCTACCTATGAAGAATGAAAAGGAACAATGACACATATTAAAAAGTAATTAATATAAAATAAAATAAAAAAACCTGAATTTCACAAATTATGGAGGAACTGTTGACACTCGTTCTCAGTGTGGATAGTTTAAAAAAATCCTCTGAAATGCGTAGTGCTGATACAGTAGGGCTCCATCTTTTTCACCACTTGTGAATAATACATAAGAGATATTACTCCAAGGTAATTGCTGCTAATGATTTTCAGAATGATACTTACCATCAGCATATGGAAGGAAATGGAAATTCAATAGTATAAGTGTTGTTAATGTGAGAGAAGATACAGAGTAATGTACGTTTCATTGACTTATTTGCAAACTGGGTAGAAAACTACTCCCGACATGACGCACACGGATGCAAATGTTGAGAAACATTCCAATGAGTTTGACAGTTTGAAATCCATTAAAAGAATCATAACGATTTATTAATTGCAAACAAAAAGCAATACTCACATATGACCCGATAAAACCCAAATGGAAAACCTATTTGGCATTTTCCAGGTAAAATATAAAGAAAAGAGGGGTGGATCAAGAATTCTGCACAATACTATACTACCTTTATAGTGTCTAGGGGTTTGGAAAACAGCCACAGGTGATCACAGCCTGTACACAAAGAAGAATCTACTGGAGTTCACAAAACAAATTATTAGGTGACTTATTTCCAAGTCATTCTTTCCCCCATGCTGCAGTGCTGTCGCACACCCGATCTAAGGGTTCTGCCACCTGCTCACTTTAACCCCCGGATACAATTTGTTGGGGTATATCGTGCATGTGTGTTTTAACATTAATCTACACTAGATGCTTCAGATGTTTTAGTATCTTGTCCCCTTTCAAAGTTAGTTATGCATCAAGGTGAGAGGAGGGTAGGGACACATGGGCACAGTCTTCAGGAATCCTTACAGACATAAAACTCAGACTCCCAAAGCAGAGGGTGGTCTGAAGGGGAGAAGGAGGGGTTTTAATTTAAGCAATGCAGTGGTGCTATATTTCACCCTCTGCTGTTGTCTCACATTATCTTGGTAAACATCCCAGGTACTAATATGATATATTTTCAAGCAGGCAGTGTTTCATCCTGCTCTCTGTGTGATTGATGAATGACGGAGGTATGAAACAGGGACGGAGATTTATGTTGCTCCGGTGCATAGAATATGTATGATTATCAGCTCTGTGGTAAGAGCAGCTTGGTTTGAGTGATAGGCGCACGGAGAGAAATCAACTAAATGACTCCATTCCCCCAGAGAAGTCACAGGAGGAGGGTTTTTTTCTCTTCCTATCTCATTTTGGCCCTCTCTCAGACTTTCGTAGGTATGCTCTTTGAGATGAGAGGAAATGATTAGGCGAAAAATCCCAGTCTTGCCAAACAAAAAAAAAATCAAAGCATGTATGTTACACAACATGGGCCTCTCATATCATATTTAACAGCAATGTTTGACATTTAGATAAGCGACGACTTTCGACGACTTTCTTCATTAGCGGACGCTGCTGGATCCCATTCACTCTGTCTGTGCCTACACTTATCAGCCTCTGAAAAGGTGTGACAATAAGTCAAAGTGAAATGCTGTAGTTTATCTTTGGGTATACAGTAATTCTGTCTAACCTCTGAGTTATAATGCACATTGGCATCTCTGAGTGCCTCAAACAGTCAGCTCCTAATTGATCGATAGGATGTCATCATAAATCCCCAAATCCTATGCACTTTATTGATCCTTCCGGAGTGCTTGCTGCTTCTCTGCATATGTGATTGCCTCAGTCCACACACACACGCCAACTTTCAGGCATATTTTATTCACCGGAAGCATTATCATATGCAGACCGTATTGGGTTTTTTTTTTTTTTTTTTTTTTTGCATTTAAGAATTACGGCTTGTCAGCATGACTTGAATGACACCCTAAAGAGGACTTCATTTCCTACTCACCTCAATTTATTTTTACACAAGAGTCATAAATAATGCTAATGCACCAAGGCCATTGGGCCACAGTAATTGTTTAATTGCTTCCTAGTGGACTTGCTGGACAATTTTGTTAATGAACACTTTAGTATTTCCCTTGAAGTTGAACAGATTCTCAGAAAAACGTGTGAAAAGTTGTGTTTCGCACGCTTGCCCTGGTCATACTCGTATGCGGTGTTTCGCTCGGTTGATGTGTTTTTAAAACAAATCAGATTTTATACGTGTATTGACTTGCATCCATAGTTAAAATCTGAATCAGGGAAATAGATCCGGTATTAATAAGCTGGGAATATTGAAATTTTAAACAAGCTATTAGTAGCTGCTACTTATTTGAATGCCAGCAAGGTTACTAGCTTCTTTAAAGTAAAGTTTGCAAGGAAATATTTACACCCATGGTCTTCAGTTTTACTTGCCTGCAACCTAAGTCCTTGCAATATGTGCAGAGATTCAGTTTATAAATACAGTATTAGATCTCATATCTCTCACGCAACGCCGTGTCCTTGTAAAAGGACACAGCGTTGCCTTGCCTGACTATGTCCATCCCAAATTTAATCTAACCTAATTTATTTATTTTTATGTTGAATAAAGGAAAGTTTCCAAAGCGTACAGATTAATTGTACAAAGTAATGGATATTTATATCTTTTGCAGTGTTTATTGTAATGGACTGATTTTCTAGTTACACTCAGCAAAGTCACTCACTTATTTTCACTCATTGTTGATCATTTAATCTGCAGAAAATCCTTCTTCACGGTAAACATATTGACTCAAACGCACAGGTATTGCTAATAGCGTTATATAGCTGCATTCCATCACAAGTCCCATTAAGACATCCAAGTGTACCAGAGCATTCAGAGCAGGATTTACTTCACCTAAATGGAATGCACCAATCAGTGATTAAAAAAAAAAAATTATGCCCGCTTTTTTACACTATGAAAAGCTAAAATGTCTGCAGTGTTAACTTATTTGTGGGGATCAAATTTACCCGACAGCTCTGTGAAGGCGGCATGATGTGAAAGTCTCGTGAAAACGAGTACCGTACAAAACGATGGTGCCACTGGATTTGTCGAGAACAAATTTATCGTTCTCATTCCATGTACTTAATTTATATTTGTCGCGGCTTATTGTCGATATGGAGGATGAGATGTTAGAGGCCCCGTTCTCGTGAAATGACTCACCCTGTGCTCGTGTAACGGTGGCACGTGTCCAAACACGGTCCACAAGGTGAAACAAAGAGAGGATTTGTCGTCTCATAATTGCAGTTTAATAAAGATCTCGCAAAGTATCAGCAAAAGCTGACAGGCTGGTCCTTCTGGTGCTTGTAAATGCAATTGTGCTGGTCACATGGTGCTATCACAAATCAAGCTGAAAGTTGGGTGACAGGTAGCAGAGCTCATGGATACTTCCTGAAAAGCTGTGACACGTTTTGGACGCAGGCCAAGGAATGGCTGCATGTACCGCTGTGTGGTTGAAAATCAAGTGTTGGTACCTGAGCAAAGAAGATGATTTAAAATGGAATTTTTTTCAGGAAAATGGGAAAAATCTGATTTTGTGCAGGGCTATCAAGGAGTCTGAGATATTTTAAGAGACATATTTAAGAACCATCACCTTCTATACATTACAGTATTTAAAACTAAGCATGAAGACTAGCGAAGGTAGTTAATATTTACTGAACTTCATCTAATGTTTATTACTGAGAAAAAAAAACAAGGTGTTGACAATTTGATGGAAAACATTTCCAAAATGGAGGCTCTTGAGGATTAAACAATGCCCTCTCTTGACACTGACACCACCACCCCCCTCTGCTGCTCTTGTTTCACCCCTCTCTTTTAGTGCTGATGTATGGCTAATGTGTGACAGGGGGAGCTCCAGTAAAACCCTGCATACATGCCAAAATACATTTTACAAGCACTGCTCTAATCAGCCTGCAGCCAGAGGCTCATAAATTGCCTCAGTGTGTCTGGAGCTGGTGAACAAACGCAGCTTATGGTCACTGCTGGGTTGGATATACAACAGGCCACGCTCCTTGGGTAGAACCAACTCTGAGTGCTGCTGGTGATGTTTGTGAGTCATTTCAATAAAGGGAGGGACAACCCAGTGCCATTATATCAAAAAAAAAAAAAATGACAAGGAACAGTAATTTATGTGCTTGTTTAATCAGCTGAGTGCATGTAGGCAAATGTTTGCATAATGCTGCATGTTTTAAGTCAAGGCATGCGTATCCCTGTGCCTGGATGATCTCTCTCATGTGGAAACTCTATAACATGCTAAAAGATGTCATTATACCCACGTTTAGGGACCACTGGAGGATTCATCAAAGTTTCATACATTTCAAATTATCAAAATGATTAGGAACACTCCTGCAGGTAGGATGTGTCACCACTCCACTGGGGAGGTTGTTTTGTTCTTTTTAATCTCAGCTGTAACCTTCAGCGTCCTCCACTGACAGGAAATGCAGTTTATCAACTAGGGATGACACCAGTGGAGGTGATATATGCAGGACCGTACTTCCCCAGATAACTCTAATAACATGAAGCCCTGTTGCTGCTCTGTCCCCACCCCCACCCGCTTTCAACCAGCAGGGAAATTCCTGAAGTAGGAGAGGTTGATCAAATAAAATGATACTTTGAAGTGTGCGACTGAATCCCGCGATGACTTCGCCAAGTCCTTAAATGACATTCTGGAATTAAATAAAGGCACCTTGTCATTTCAGCAGAAGAAAACAGGAGGCAGCCTCTATCTGTGGTTGGTGTCTTCTTTTAAAGAGCAATTTTTAAATGTTTTCTGCGCCAAAGCTTTGTAAATTATAGGCGTGCCATTTATACATAGGCTGTGGAAACATGGACTAATGTAATCTGAGTGTGCTGCTAATAAAGGAACAACCATAGTATGTGTTATAGCCAAGGCTAGCATGTGTCTAAGGCCTAAGGCCACAACTGTTTGTGTAGAAAGGTTGTGGACATTGCAGAAGTATCCGTTTCCTTTGCTATACTTGAGCAGATCATGTTTTATCTACATTATGCGCTAAAGTCTTCTTTATTTATGTCCTATATTTTTCTCATCTACTCAGATACATTTAATCCAATTTGGATCCATCGGATGGCAGCACTGAGCATGACCTACATTCAGAGGTGCTCCAATAAAAACGTCTTATGAAAAGAAGCATATTGTTTCCAAAAATATGGTGTGAAAGGGAGGAAATTTAGCCTTTAAGTAACCACTGGCTATCCCTGAAAAGAAAGGAGAAAAGAGCAGTTTTTTGGTCATATGTTATATAATATAATGCTGCCCTGTGGATGTAACACTGAAACAAAGCAGATTTTGTGTTGAACAATGTGCAGGACACAGTCTTTTAATGTCACATTTATAACAGTCTTCACCTTCAACATTTTCTCATTTTTACATAGCTGTCAAATAAAACCCCAGCAGAGGACGGCTCATAACTGCTCTGAGAGTATAGACTGTGTCTATGAAATCCAAGATTTGTTGCTTTTTTATTCTGAGAGAGGATAAAGTTGGGTTTGGTCATTGACACACACACACACACACACACACACACACACACACACACACACACACACACACACACACACACACACACA
>JAVDPK010002781.1:80209-92927 GCA_034780415.1 Cichlasoma orientale | reverse complement strand
GCGTGGTGGGGTGACGTATTTACGCCATGAAATTAGCATATCATAATATAATTTATTTTCCCGGGCAAGATTTTTTTTTTACCGGTATTATCGTGAATGATATGATATGGCCCAGCCCTACTAGCAAGGCAAATGTCCAGTGAATTTATATCCTGAAGTGTTTACAATTACAATAAAATAGGCAGCAATGTTATTTTATACCCTGCTTCAAATAGCATTAGAGATCAATATTTTCAGTTCACGTGAAACAATAGGAAAATAGTCACAACGTGTTTTTGAAAAAATAAATAAATAAAGTCATTCAGATAAGAAAGCTGAATGACTGAAATGTTGACACTCAGAAGCCAGGATAGCCTATTACAGATAGAACAGTACAAGCCCTAATAGTGGTACACATTAAAAATGGCTTCAGAATGATAAATGTGCCCACAGAGCCTACCAAATCCACCCAGCAGCTCTCGCTGCAATATATCTGCGTGCAGTCAGCCCAAAATTATAAATCAAACTTTTCACAGATCTATATGATTCATGGCCATTTATTGACAATAATTTACAGAAGTGGTTTCAGATGCTTTTAACTTTGCTGTGGCAGTAATTTACAAACGGAGGAAAAAAGAAAACAACACCGCTGTATTTCTTCTACTTGACTGGCAGCGCAGTAGCTAAGTGATATGGAGGGGTAAAAAATTAGATAGCTGATGAAAGCCCATTGATTCAAATGCTTGATGTTCTTAGAAAGGCAGAAGGATGACATTGAAGAATTTGCTTCGGGCTGCCTTCTGAGCATCTTGCAAAGTGCTACAGAGGTCTGACTCAGATCCAATGCAAAAATGTGATAATCATTTCAGCAAAAAAAAATACACCCAAGGCAAAGAACTAACCGACAGTGCAAAGTACAAAAAAAAGAAGAAAAAAGAGAAAGCAAAAACAAAAAACACACATATTCATACCAAAAAGTCTCTGCTTACATACCCTACAAAACATAACGATTTTCTGAAGAAGAAACAGCAGTGACAGGTTATATCAATTAAGGGGCAAAGAAGAGCAGCGTCACTATTGTTTGACATTATGTTTGAATTTTATATCATAACCTGCATCTGTACAAGGATTCATTATGCCATGCTCTCCCAAAGGTGCTGCTGATTACCACGGAGGCTATTTCTGGAGCTGTGTGACACTGATGATGTTGACAGCAATCACCTTCCCATATCACAGCTGCTGCAAAGGTCAAACCAAATGAGGGAGATGTGTAAGCAAGGCCAGTCCTCCTTCAACAGTCTGATCTGGCCTCAGGCACTCTGGCTGATGAGGCCTAAATATCAGCACAGGGTCATTATTTCAACTAGTGAAGCACTTAACTTCTTTACTCCCCGTCTCTGAGGACCGCGGTAGCCGTGATGATGCTCGATGAGGGAGAGCGAAAGGCAGGGCACAGTGTCGGTTTTTATCCCCAAAGTATGCAGAACAACCTTTTTTCTTCCTCCCATGTCTCTTGGTGAGTGTAATTCCTGCGCACCCAGGGTGAATTAATTAATTACAATGCTGGCTGGGCATCAAAGGTAAATGATTTAATTACATTCCCCGCGTCTTTGTTAAGAAGCCAACTGTCAGGCAGTGGTAAGTGGCGCTGTGGCCCTCTTCGGCGCCTAAGGGGTGTGTGTGTGTGTGTGTGTGCATTTTGTGTTTCAGTATCTTTTCCACATTAAAAGAAAAAAAAAATAGAGAGGGAAAGGGAGAGTATCAGTTTATACCTTCATGCTTGCATATTTAAATAACAATCTGAATCACCTCTGCAAACATTAAAATTGATTTAATTTTCTTGACAAGCAAGCGTTTATATTACTTTACTATTGATTAGCAGAATGAAAAGGCAATAATAAGTGCAATGTTGTTTGATACCCATTTGACGGACATCTGAGTACATCCGGGAGTCACCTTTTTGACCCTATTTGAGTCGTCACCACCTCAAGCTCTTTATCTGCTAGCTGTTAATTTCATGTGTCTACAGTTTGATTCTGAGCAAGCTGCCAGTTTATCAGAGTACCAAACTAAACCCTCTGCTAGAAATGTCATTATTGAGAACATTAACACTAAACAGAAGCAGTAAAATCACAGCAATAAGTTTAATACCGTACTTAAATCATTGCAGCTACCCATATTAATGTTAAACTTGCTATTTGGTCTATTTTTCATGTAGAAATATAAAGAAGTTCAGCTATTTTTTTAGGGCTAGAAAGCATTAGCATGAATCATTTTTCACTGGTCATATGGATGTAGGTATTAGGACTTGATCATTACCTTTTATGTGACTGGTGCTTTGCTAAATAATAATAAAAAAAAAAAATTTAAATAACAAAAAGTTTTGTTAAGTCCTTTTTTTGTTTGTTTCACATAACCATAAACTATAAATGGTGGACAAAGCCAATGTCACAACAATGTTTTTTGGATTGTTTTGAAGCCTTGAGTTTGGAATTTTCACTGTACCTACTTTGGGACTGATTAGGACTATTTCTGGGAGCACCAGGGAAGCTTTCAGCTAATGCCAGCATTTGTTAGCTTGCTGGTTAGCAAGCTGCATCAGTAATTCACCGCCATAGTGCTAACTTTGGCTAGCGAAAGGCTAAAAACAAAATATACTGGAGAAACTGACCAGTTCCTGACTGTCTTTTAGTACAAGGAACTGTCGTTTTGGCACTTGAACTCATTGTCCCACAGACTGTTGTTTGTTTATAAGCCATTCTGTATTTTTAGAGGTGTTTGCACATAGACTTTCCAGTCTTAGAGAAGTCTGTAGGAAAGCATCATTATGACTTGACCTCTGTAAGAACTTTCATGATGAGTTTATGGTCTCAGTCACTCCTGTTGGGTCATATTAAAAAATTAAGTATGTTTTGTAAATTTTGTTAAAACTGTCCTTCAAAAAGCAGGATTATTTGTGGGATGTTCATTGGCTAACAGCTTGTGATTGAGAAGTCGATAGCCAATGATTGAGTGGTTTCATAGTCAGACCTATCCCCAGAGGTGGGAAGTAATGGTGTACAAATACTTTGTTACTGTACTTAACTAGAATTTTCAGGTATCTGTACTTGAGTATTTATTATTCTGACAACTTTTTACTTCTACTCAAATATCTGTACTTTCTACTCCTTATATTCTCAAAACAGGCTTGCAGCAGCAGCAGCAGCAACAGCAGCAACACATGTCAGCTGATCACAGCCTGCACACAAAGAAGATCTACTGGATCTCACAATAGAAATGAGTGTGAGTAGTGATTTTTATCCCCATGTTGAGTTACTGCAACCAATCTCCTCCACCTGCCGAATCCCACTTTAACCCCTAACTGCAGAAATGTTGGTGTTCATGTGTGGAGGCAGAGTCAGGGGTTACATCTACAGTGTAGGCAACAGCAAATAGAGCTATTTTTAAATTAATTCTCTTTCTTTTTCTTATGCTCATGTTCTACATAACAGTGTTCAAGCACATTCATTAGAATTATAATTTAGATGGAAATAGAGTTTGTATTCCCATCTACTAAAATTGTTTTATTATTACATTAATATAGCCGAGGTTCAGTCAGCTTTGCACAAAAATAGCTGGCAGAAACATCCTCCAATGAGCTATTTTTACTTTCTTACTTTGAGTACATTTCAGAGTCTGTACTTTTTCACTTTTACTTGAGTAAAGAAGTTGAATCAGTACTTCAACTTTCACCAGAGTATTTTTTTTAATACAAGTATCTGTACTTCTACTTAAGTACAGCATGTCTGCACTTTTGTCACCTCTGCCTATCCCTTCTTGTCGCATTCATTTTTTTCTACCAAGATGGGGACGGCAGAAACACTCATCTAGAGGCTTCAAAACAGGACTTCAGAAACCAGTGTCAGGGGAGCTGAGATCATCTTTTTTTACTTTTTATGATGTTACATTATTTATTTATTTTTGCTTTGTTTTCTGACATAACTTTATAATATGGCAGATGAAGCAGATAATTTCAGGCTTGGTATAGGAAAACATAGAATCCCATAATAAGAGGAATGCTATCTACATACACAGCACATATACGCAGCTCACAAACAAAACCTCTGAATATACTGAATATACTGAATTCTCGTCAGCATCAGTCAGGTCATTTGCTGTGGTTGATGTACACTAACAACCTATGATTTCAGAAGCTTTTTTAATGAGCAACCTTCAAAAAAAATTGAACATTTCAGGAAAATAAAGCCATGCACTTGGTGACAAAGGATTTAAAAACACACACTGGCAGAAGGTCGTGTTGTATTTTCAGGCCAGTAGTTTATAGGGCAGGTAAAGCTTTCATAATCTGGAGATAGACAGCGACACACATGAGCTGATCTCGATTTTTATCTAACAGGGAGGCTTTTATGATGTCACATATCACCGTATTGAAAAAAATGACTAACAACAGGAGCCATGTTCTTAATGAACAATCTGGGTTACAAATAATCCTTGAATCCACATGGCTGAATAATTGCTGAAGAAGCAGACCTGCATTTAAGATAAATAGAGCTGTTACTGAGGTTTTGTCACTGCACAAAGAAGCTGTTTATAGCGCAGAGACCTCAGATAAAACATTTTCTGGCCAAACAAGGTAAATGAAGCATAATTGGAAGCCCATTACCGAATTGAAAAACGGGTGTCTTTTGTTTTAACTGTGTTAGAATCGAACTGAGGGCGCCTCTCTTACTCTGTAAACCTACATTAAACTGCAGGACTCAATAATTATAATGTTCAGGATCCTTCTGAGGGGCGAAGAAAATCAATAGAGTAAGGACAAAGAACCTATAGCCATCACTTAATTCTCTTATCACTGTGATTTAGGGGAAGAGGAGGATGTTAAATAACTGTAAATCTTTAGCTATGACTTTGAGGGTGCTTTATGGCAGGTCTTACAGCGTCTCCCAGACAGAATGTCCATACTTTCCGCAGACCACACAATTTATAGCTTTATTACCCTTTGTCTTAAAGAGCAGGGAGACATAGCAGGGAGGAAGGAGATAACAGCCCTGCGCAGGGGCAGATGGGAAAAAAGTCGGATGCCATCATCGACAGAGACATATCTCTGTGACAGGTTTACGGCTCAGGAGCAGAGCTTCTATTTGGGGGTGTCCCCCTCCAGCTCACTACCCCTCCCTGAACACCCACTTGTGCATCCCGAATACACACAACACAGTTATTCCCAAACTGCAGCGCAAAGAAAAGGATGCCCCCTGTGGAAGAAGTGAAATTCAATTTCTGACTTATCCCTGGATGATCGGATTTACTCTGCTCTTCAGTTGCTTCCAAAACATCGCTGCCAAAATACCTTTCTAGAGGTCACGGAGAGGACTGACAAAGGGGAGGGCTGTAGGGAGAGATGGCAGACAGAAGGAGGGAGGTGGGCCACTTTTTCGCCACAGAGTCATGAGTTCCTCAGGTCCAGGCAGATGCTTCCTCATATTTTCTTGGAGACCTGACAAGTGGCTTATTGTTTCCCTTGATAAGGGTACAGTGTTCTGGTAATGGGAATTAGAGGGAGGCGTAAGTCACCGAAATGCAGGGTGAGACTGAATCAATAGATAATGGCAGATTTCTCATGGATGCAAAAGGCAAAGTTGTTATCAGTGCTATTTAAAAGAACAAGGCCTCTTGTTTGTCTTCGAGCTACACTCACGGGTGCCGTGGAAGCTAGAAATAAAAGTTACACTTTGCTTGAACCCTATGAAACTGCTTTCATAGTGTTTAAGAACAAATGCCCCAGACACCGTGTTCTGAATTGTGTCAACTCATGATGCCCGGAGGATCAGGAGGCTAATAAAAGAAACCCTGTCCCTACTGTGTGAATTGAAATAGCAGTAGCTCATGATAGAAGTTGATTTACAGTAACATATTTTTAACAGCTTTTCTTTTTTTTTTGTAATATTAGTCATCACCTTTACACATTATGTAATATTTTGCTTTTTTTTTGTTAATTTATAACCGTAGTTCCAAGTTCTTTCTTGTGAAATTTTAAACAACAATTTTTAAAGAGACATCATACATAGTGAGTCAGCTTTGAAAATATTGACCCTAATATGAAACCTCCATCAAATAACATTCTTCTGATAGTTTCCTGTTAGCTTTAATTTGAGCTCCTCCAACTCCTTAGAGAAACACCTTACTATGTATCTAAATTATGTAGTTTTGTCTGTATGGAACCACACTCCTTTCTACTGATAATTTAGAAATATACAGATGGATGAGAAATGAAAGAGAAAACATGAAACCTTGACCCTTACAGTGAGGGGATTTGTTGGCTCTGTGTGAAGCACACTTTGCTGACAAACTTATCCTTAATGGCTCAGTCACACTAGATTAAAAATGGGACAGCAACCTCCTGGCCACTAGCAAAAATTGGTGGTTCCCTGGTGACCGCATTTAATATTTTCGCATTTGGTGACTGATTGCAAGTAGCCAACTGGATGCCCAGAGGTTGGGTGTACAACATAATCAGACTCTGGGCAATCACTTTTAAACACAATGTGATTGCACAGGTCCCCCTGGTGGAAGCCAGCCTGTCTCCAACCAGTCGGGGTCCGACTCAGACTGACTGCCCTCAAAATGCAGAGTGTCACTCTGTGCTTATGAGCCAGCTCATGTGCAATCCATCTCTTTGCAATAAGCGACTTGACTCAGCTGGTTGCCAGCTGGTTGTATTCTGCTTATAGTCCTAAATAAAAGTAAGGTTGGTGAGCACTGCTGTTTGTGGAGGAATTTCTGTTTCAGAGCTATGAGGGTCTGGCTGGACTCTGGATGTAAACAGTTAATGTGAACTTTTGTTTAATGTCAGCTTCTTTGTATGTAGATGGCAACAGATTTGTGATTTTTGCTGATTTATCACAGTTAATTGCTGGAGCATTACAAAAAGATTACAGACTGTGAGTGTTCGCAAACCTCGTCACCGTCTTCAAAGTAACCATTTCAAAGACAATGAGATTGCAAGGTCATTGCACATGACTGCAATACTTTTGGTCGTGCTGCCAAACACAGTTTTCCGTAGTGTGACTGTAGTATTATCCTGTGATTAAACATTTCCATCGTTATAGGAATGGTTTCTTCTAGCATGAAAGTGGCCTCATCTATATAGAAATGCATGCGAATCATAAACCGTGGCCCTCCCAATCACCAGATCTCCACCCATGTGCACTCTCCACCATCATCCGAACACCAAATGAGGTAATATCTGTTGGAAGAATGGGGTTACATCCCTCCTCCTGAAGAGTTCCAGAGATCTGGAGAATCTATATCAGGGTTCAGCGGGTTTTCATTTAACCTGTCACCTCTCTGTAGATAAGAGCAGCTTTAAACTTGTGACAAAACAGCAAAAACAATCAAAAATAACTGCTGAACGTTTGCGCTGAACAATGAAGCACACCCCTTAAAGCACAATAAGTGGGTTACAAGAAAAGCAGACCTATTTGTGAACACAGTTTGACCCAGTTACTGACCAGCTCCCCAAACAAAGCTGAGATCAAAGGGAGACTTTGTATTCTCCTTTTTGATAAGTTATTGTCAACAGCTGCTGAGACAAGCAATGAGTAGTTGCCAGAATGTCTCACTAAACAGTATACAGGAAGTCAACAAAACAATAGCCTTCTCAAGTGATAAACAGAAATGTTTGATGGTTCAGACTTCAAAACCAGCAGCAAATCCATAACCGTTTCCTTTTCTGGAAAAGCAGGTGCTTAAAAACAAACCTACTATAACTCCTCTGAATGCCTCTTCAACACTCTGGGTGCGAAACAATCTAGCAATTGTTGTGCCTCTCAAGAAAGTTTGAATAGTATATCTAAGAAACTTTAGCAAGCATATTTGCAGAGCTGCAGAAACTGAGAACAAGAGATGAGGATAACAGGAAAAAAATCATACCCTCAGAGAATGATTTGTGGTTGTGTAGAGTGAATCTTGAATTCTGAACCGTCCAACATGGTCAGCGGATAAAGCAGCGGAGATGATGTCCTCCTGCTGACAGCTCCCCCTAGGGCCCTGGAATACATTAACCACTGGGTCCACGGGGGTGTTGGGAATAATTACTCATTCTTGCCATGTGACACCCTCAATAAATTTAACTCCCACTTTAAGTTTTAAAGGCAAATGCGTATTGTGGCTATCACGTAAAGGCTGGCTTCTCTATGCTTGTGCATAATTTCTTGTAAGAACGTGTTACCACAAATTGGTAACAGGAGCCAGCAGCTGACTATAGATGAGTGAGCAATGTGCCAATGAAGTCGGAGGGAAAGGGGATAGTGTGGAGGAAAATGCATTAAAGGCTTTGTGTATGTGTCTTCATCATCATTAATAAATTCTACTCCATCAAGCTATAATCTAATTATAAATCATGCCTTCATCTGCCATGAATCATCTCTGGACTGTGTTAGCTAAATTGGGGGAAGGATTCAGACACATCATTAAGATTTAAATGATGATTTTTTTTCTTCGTAAAAAAAAAAAAGCATCAAAAAAGTTATTGGCCTAACACAAAGGGATTGTTAAACCTCTGTAACTAATGGCTTTAAAGAAAATGTAATTATGATTTAATAATTGACAGATTAAGCCTAGGGAGCTTATATTTTTTGGCAATGGCCATGAGCCATAAAAATCAGTTTTTCTAACAGCTGCATGTCTAAAAGAGGTAATTACATTCTCTGTAAACATGTATAAAACCTAAGCAAACACGCCCAGCAGAAGGCTGTGGATTAGGGGTGAGATGAAGATGTCATCCCATGCTTACAATGGCACATCTGGAAGATAACTCTGAAAAATACAGCTGGTGATAGGTTCTTTCAAAAAAAAAAAAAAAAGTCTCTAAATAAAGTTCCACTACGCAGGAGTTACTACAGCGGTGACAACCCAAAGACAAGTTGTGCAAAAGAACATCAACACCTCCACTCAACAAACGCATGACAACCTCAAAAGCTAATTATGTGTCACACTGAGCTCACACGGAAATAATTTTACTTGCTTTGCTGTACTTATTTTACAGACAAAGCAAGTATCTTGAAGCTAATTCTCGTAAATAGCTTGAAAAAAGTTGGTCTCTCCACTTTTCTTGGACACTTGGTTGTTTTCACAATGCTGACAATACAGCAACATTTGTGAGCATGTGTGCCATATTTCCAGAGCAGAAAGACCCTTTGTCCAATGAGAGATCTGACAGTTCCTGTCTTGTTAGACTCCTCAGAGCCAATGTTCTGTCACTGCACAAAGAGACCACCAGCTTCAAGTCAGGTGAAACTTTATATGTCCCTTAGTCTGTGCTCTTTTCAGTACGCGCTAATGATCTCGATGAGGAACACATTCGCTAGTGACAAATACAGCGGGCGAGAAAAGGAGCACAGTGTTGATACAGATACTGAAAGTAATGTGTAAAATGTGTAACGTGATTAGTCGAGTCCCCAGCCAAGGCCTTCAGTCAAAGGCAGCAAAGGCAAAGATCATAAGACACATTAAGAGATCCTTCGTCATGACATGAAAGAACATCTGAGTTCTCAGCTGCCGCCATTCATTTTCATAATGACAGTAAATGCAGTTGAAAGCAGTGGGATCTCTGAATGGCATTAAGCTCTCTTCTTTCAGTTTTGATTAGGTGACTTGCAGAAGATGAAGATAAATCATTTAGAGGAGGATACGTGTGTCAGGAGATAATACCTCCACTGGTTGAACATGGTGAAGAAACACTGGCTCAAACTGGAGCTGATGAAACACAGCAACAACCTGAGAAATTTCAGGTGTGTGCATGATGCAGGCGTTCATTTAAATGTGTGCCGCCCGCGTGAGTGCCTCGCTTTTGTGTGTGAGTGTGTGCGTGCGCGCTCATGTCTGCCTGGCAAATATCTCACGTTCTTTGTGTTTCATGTCAGGCATCTCGGTCTCCGTGACAGCACTTCACATTGATGTGGCATGTCGTGGAAAACAAAACTAAGAGGGTTAAGTATCTGCAGTAAATACTTTGTCTTAGCATATTTAGCCAAATTAATGTCAAAAATTAATTTCTGTCTGATTGTTCACATGGAAAGGCTTTGAGCTCATTAGAAATTGCAGACACACATATATTTCTATTTTAACATCACTTGTGCTTAAGCTTATGTTAAAAAAATTATATAAACCATCACCTGGAGACTCAAATGGTAACTGTGAAAGTAGTAAATCCTTCAAAATGTCTTTTAAAACTTTACGAATGTTCTCAGTGCCCTGACCAAAACAAAACATGATGACAGGTGCCAGTTTACGACATCGCTCTCTTTATCTCTGCGTCTCCTCAATTTCCCCCGACAGAAAGAAAAAAGACAGATAGAGAGAGGAGAGAAAGGGGGGAGAGAGAGGAAGCGCAAGGGACCTGAAGTGTGTTTAGGAGGAAGATGGCTGTCAGTAGCTGTCAATCGTCAGCTTTTTGATGCCATCGTCTTGGCACAGGCCTGTCTGTCTCACAGTGCAACCGCTATCAAAGACTCACTCACAGCAGAGACAGGCGCCAGGGTGGAAACACGAGGAAATCCGCACATTCTCTCATTTACACCTGGCATGAAAACTTTGTGAAATGCGGGTCTGTGAATTAGGATGGAGCTGATTGTTCTCACCTGGCCTTGAAGCAATAAACACGCCGAAGTGAAAAGGCGGGCTCGATGGTGCACTGTGGTAAATGGTTGAAAAGAGATTTCGACTCAAATTGCTTCTTTGTGTTTTTTTTTACGATTCATTCTATGGATTGCGATTTCACTGCTTGTTGTGAATTGGGGCTATAATCATTGGTTAGATTAGTTTAACAGCATGTTAGCAGGACACATATTTAAAGAAAACAGGCCAGTCATACACTTCCAATGCCTGATATTGTGATAGAATTGGCAGTGATCTATTAAAAGAAAACACACCAGTTGCCTTTATTTTCCTATTATTGGCTGTCACAGAACACTGTAAGGTCTATCGCTGTATTGGTGATAACAGCAGTGTGTTCTGCTGTCCTTGGTGAACTGTCTGTTTTTCATTTTGCCTGAGACAGATCTCGTACACGGCCTTCAGTTCACACACCACACCACTTTATTGGTCCAAGATAACATCAGAATGACTGTGTCCAGATGACCAGATCAGAACTGGACACAAAATGCAGAGGGGAAGGTGGTCGGTTCACCTTCCAGCCGTGTATGTTCTGTTTGGCTCGTGAGTTGCTTCACTCTGGCCATTTGGCAGGTGCACATACAGCCAGAAAAAACAGAAATATGACCAGAGCCCCGCTCATGCAAACAGCTCAATCTCCTCTTGCTGCGGTGCGTAGCTGCCTTTGGGAAGTCCTGTCAACGCTTACTATTTGGCCTTGAACCTGTGCTAAGCTATTGAATTCATCATGGATAAAACATTAAAGATGTACATCCAAAAGGCTGTGGCTGCCTGTTTATTGGCACTCACTGCTCCATAAACCATTTTTATCCCTTGCAGGATGAGACGCACATGCTCTGCAGTCCTATTGATGATGTTTAACACAGAATATAAACTATAAAACACAATAATAAACATAAGAGGAGCAAATAAATCAGATTCATAATAACCCTGAGGTGGGATTTATGTAAGCAAAGATAGAGTCTTTGTGCAAATTGATGGTACAAGCTCTATCAAAGCACCACTGAGACACTAATATAGTCTTATAAACAAACCAGCAACACTCTAAAGTAGCTTCTTTGGCTGGCCTAAGTGCTTAAGTAATGTATTGCTTTCATAAGTGTGCAACTTTGCAGTACTTCCTATTGTGGAAATATGTCTCCATCCTCTGGGTGGTGTGATTAAGAATAAAATACAAAGACTATTACAGTGGAATAAATTCAAACTATGACATAAAGCAGGAAAGCATTAGCCGTAGTGAGCTGAGCAGCCGCAGCAAAGCTCTCTCTTAGAGGCCCCTGTGACAACACCAGGGAACTCTAGAGGTATCCATCACCAGCGCACACTGCCCCCCTAGCACCCAAGCTAATGTATCACCTCTGGATTACAGTAATATCTGTCTGATAGATGTTTTCTGAGTGGAGAGGGCCACGTGTACCCCAAACAGGAGCCGCAGTTGCTGGGTGTAGTTCTGAGAAGGTGGGGCCTCTGCTCCTGGAGGTCTGTTATACTGCTATCCTCCTCCTCCTCCCCTGAGCCAGTACAGGAGTCCAGGATCCTATTCCTCCACCTAGTCCATTCATCCTGCTTTCCTTCCCCATTCTTTGGCTATGTGTGTGTGTGTATGTGTATGTGTGTGTATATGTACATGCATGCATGCCTGCTTTCATGTGTTAGTCACAGGTCTCTACTGTGAGGCCCGACAGCCATCCTGGGGCGATGCCTCGGTCCCTCCAGTCAACTTTACTGCCTTCATTTGGCCTGATGAATGGCTAGCTGCCTTATCAGTCCCTCTGCCTGCAATCTCAAGTGGTTCCCTGGAGCCTCACAGTGCCTGCAGCTTTGGTCGCTCTCTTCAGCAAGTAGTCTTTCTGCCTCTTTTTACACACACACACAGAGCAGAGACATTGCAAACAGAGGCACACAATTACATACAGATAATACTATTCTGGATGTACAGTTCAAAAACGACATGCACACGAACGAAAACAATGCACCAAAAGTGTGCGGAGCTCACACACACACACGCACACACACACACACACACACACACACACACACACACACACACACACACACACACACACAC
>JAVDPK010002781.1:65517-78017 GCA_034780415.1 Cichlasoma orientale | reverse complement strand
GGATTTTTTAATGGACACACACTCACATAGACACACACACACTCACATATGCCTCAACTCATGCCTCCAAACAGTCATCTCCCATGTGTCTACTGCACTCTGATGGAATGCCTGAAGAAACCTTTCATCCCTCCATCTGTACTTCTCTCCCTGTTCAGTTTTTCCAAGTCTGGAGGGGTCATCTCAGACAGAGAGCTTTTAATCAGCTCAATTAAGTGAGTATGATCGCCATGGAAAATTGGTCTGGGTTATAACATTATCATTAGCGCCTCAAGTGCAGTCACAATGGGACAGGGCAGTCAGATGAGAGTGAGACTAATAGGAAGGGAGGATGTGGTGAAGAGCAGGAAGCAAAGGCATAGACTGAGTTTGTCTTTGTTGAGACAGATAATATTAGAAGAAGTACATTATGAAAGAGAAACTGGGCAGTTAAAATATTAGTATCCAGAGGAGCTACAAAGAGCAGGTTTCCTCTGACACTGCAGACTGACAGCCACAGTGAGGTGTTGCAGGAAGAGCTCCACTGTGTGCAGAATAGCTGGAATACCTGCTGGCTTAAAACCAGAAGTTCATCCAGTAATTGTTACCGAGGATATGACATTTGTCTCTTTTTGTGGCTTGCTCAAGGTGTCAACACCTTTCATATACCCAAGATTTTCTTCACTGTGGCTCACGTGCCCCCGAGCAGCCTGTTTGATCTTCTTGAGGACTGTCAACTTATTGCGTGACTCCATGGAAATTGAATTCTGCATTTATTTACACGGCAGGTTAATAGAATAGATGCCTCGATGATTTGAAAGTCAAACAACCACACCTGCCATTCATTTCTGTTTTTCCCCCCTTTTTTTCCTCCACAGAAGCAGATCCACTGTTTTGTTCTATATAGCTTGAATGCACAAAGAGAGGATGATAATGAACTGAGTGGCTTATCCTCAACATTCGCGCTCCAGAATACACAGTATTTTAATACAGAAGCGATGAATACAGATTTCCATGATTGAAAAGCAGGTCTTGAGAATATTTTCTTACATCCTCATCTACATTCTGCAATCCCCTTGAGTGGCCTACATAAACTGATGCTCTTTGTGTGCACGTGTGCTGAGAAACACTGCACAGGGTCTTGCACACACAGTGGCCCACTTTGAGTAAAATCAGTGTCAATGCATCTCTAATCGTGCGTGATGGCGCACGAGCACGTGTGCGAGCCTCTTCTGGAAGCTTTAAACAGACTTGTCATGTTGGGCGATGCTGCTGTCAAACACGGGACAAATCTGAGCACGCCGGTTGAATGCTGAGAAATGTCTGTCAGTCGTCTAGACGTTGGTCTCTCCATTGTGATTAGCATCACTTAATATTCACGCACACTTATCTGACTGCTGAGATGGTGCCAAACTGACTCTGGCTGCTGGAGTGCATCAGAGACGCAGTCTCACTGTGATAAACACACGGATGACGCAACACCCATGTGGCATTA
Organism: Cichlasoma orientale; assembly: GCA_034780415.1. Lineage (NCBI taxonomy): Eukaryota > Metazoa > Chordata > Actinopteri > Cichliformes > Cichlidae > Cichlasoma > Cichlasoma orientale. Next base: position 76,543 of record JAVDPK010002781.1, on the reverse strand, counting down.
CGAGCGTGTCAATATGTGGCGCCCGTGCACTCTCTGATGGTGTCACAGGTCAATTCAACAAGAGGAAAGTGATATTACTTCCCATACAGAGGAGTGAAGGCCTGCCTCTTTGTGCAGTAAGCTTGTGCTTAGCTTGTGCACAAAGACTGTGGATTAGCTAAACAACACTGCCACTTGCTGGCCATTTTTATGTACTAAACAACAAAATTAAAGGGAATATCTAGTTAGAATGAACTCATATGAGCTCATAGTCCTGAAATTTCCAAAGATTTTTGTGCAGGCTTCTGTTAAAAGTGTAAAAATATAGTAGTGAACAGCACATATATGGGACTGCTATTCAATTTTCTCTGCACAGTCTGCAAAATTTAAAAGGCTTTTTCACACAGTGCACAGCGTCCTCCTTCCCGAACGCTAAATGCATCAAAACAGGAACCTCTTGAATTATTTTGTTTCATATTAGCAGTTGTATGTGTCAGTTTTGTTTTCTTGCTTCTTTACCACATATTTTTTTTCTACCTCCGAGAGAGTACGCGAATGTGTACCATTGTGGCACCATGACAGTCACGGCCGGGAGGAGGAACAGTGGTGTGCACGCTGCAGATGGCAGCACACATTTTTTCATTCCTTAAACAGACACAAAAAGCAGCTGAGGGACCAGGACCTGTCTGTAGAATGTGCTGGGGAAGAGTAGGTACTTGGCACAAGTAGCAGAAACAATTAGCGTCACATAAGCAGAGGCCTGAAGCAGCGGGAGAGAGGGAGAGGCAGAGGATGGTGGAAAAACACGGCATCTCATTTTTACCAAGAGGACTTTAGCAGAGCTGTGCGCACACTCTGAGACATCCTCTTCCTTTCCTCATCACAACTCAAACATTTCTCAGAGACAGTTTGTGTCATGGCTCATTTAAGTGATGCGTTCTTGTCTGCGGCGTGTTTTTGTTTGTATCTGTGCATTCTTAATTAGGGAATAGACAGAGGAAGCTCTGTGTCCTTGGAGAGACCTTGCATCCCACTCACATCCCCAAAATTCCTTTTTGAACATTCCTGGCTACTGTCTTCCCTGTTCCTGTTTTGAAGTTCTAAGATGAGATGATCTGAAAGTGTGGTTTCTGAACACACTCCATCGCACTTGCTCTATGAAAGATCGCTCGTTAAACTTTACCTGCTTTACAGATAAGCTCAAAGAAGATGCAAAACATTCAAAAGAACGAAGTCTCTGTAAAGTTTGTCAGTTCAGTTTTTTCAAGTCCGTCTTAATGTAATAGTCCCAAATGATAAAAATGAATGATATTTTTCTGCAGTCAGTTCTCCTTTCCGTACTGGTTGTGACGTGATCTCTCACTGTAAGAAAAGAAGGATTGAATTCACCATCCTTGCTCTTTCTTTGTGTTAGTGTGAATTCACCAATTCAATTCCAAGAATTAGTGGTGAACAAAAGGTGAAACAACAGACAACAACCAATGTAGACCATAAACACTGGACAGGCTGGTGAGGCCAGTAGCTACAGAAAAAAACGTGCAGCTCCAGTGCCAGACATACCTGCACAACGGTAATGCAATATTGACATATACAGCAAAAGCTTGGGGATTTAAAGAGAGAAGAGTAGATGAAAGGTCCATCGGTGCATCACTGGAGGTCTCACAGGCTCCTCTGCCTGTAGCAGTATACGAAAGGGATGGTTCACGTTCAGCTCCTACTGCAAGTTTTGTCAAAAAGTTTTAGGCCTAATCTAAAAAGTAGAGTCTGCCTCCCTAACCAAAATTGTTAGGTACACCTGTTCAGCTGCTAGTTAACTACAGCAAAGCAGCAATTCAATGCATTTAAGCATGTGGGCATGGTCAAAATGACCTGCTGAAGATTGATTTAAGTGACTTTGAATGGTTGTTGGTGGTCTGAGTATTTCAGAAACTGCTGATCTACTGGGATTTTCCCAAACAACCATCTCTAGGGTTTACTGAGAATGGTCCAAAAAAGAGAAAACACCCAGTGAGTGGCAGACCCAGTGCTCTGTTAATGTCAGAGGACAGAGGAGAATGGCCAGACTGCTTTGAGCTGACAGGAAGGCAACACTAATGTCATGATCCCGGGCGGTTGCCCAGTGTTTGGTGGCTTTTGTTCCTTGATAAATGAGTCATGTTGTGTTTCCAAGTTTGGTTTTTCGATTCCTGGTTTAATGTTTGGTTGTGGATTATTTTGTGTGTCAGGTCGTTGTCGTCCGTTCCGTGTGTGGTGGTGTGTCAGTTTGTTCCACGTCTTGCCAAGAAGACTGTGTTCTGGATTCTTAGCCTTGTTTTGCCCAGGAAGGATTTTGCACTTTGTTTTTTGGTCTCAACAATAAAAGATGTTTTAGTTAACGTCTGTTTACAGAGTCCTGCGTTTGGGTCCTATTCTGCCTGTAACGCCGCCCAACTTGACAACTAACTTAAACACTTGTTAAAACCAAGGTACGCAGAAGAGCATCTCCAGATGTACAACATGTTGAAGCTTGTAGCAGATGGGCTACAGCAGCAGAAGACCGCACCATTTCTGATTAAAAAGAAAAGCAATTGTGCAGATATTCCTTCCTGTATGCAAATTTTATAACGCCATGCCTCAAAAACCTGAACTCTGAATGAATTGTGTTCAGCTAAACTAAGAGGGTGAGGCACATTACTTTAACTTTCAGCTTAGTGTGGGAACATCCCGAAGTATTTCCAACTTTCAAACTTACTGAACAATTTCTGATTTAGTATACTTGTGACAGGCTGGATTTTTTTGTGATGAGGTTACAATTTGCTCTTTTGGACTTCTGGAGCGTCATCATGGTGTACAGGTACTGCTCTGGATGGTAAGGTTCCCCAGCAGCTTGCAACTATAGCAGCATAACAGAAGTATGGTTAGGGGTCAGCATGGAAACACTTGTTTGTCAAGATTGGGATGTCAGGTGTCAGTCATCATCCAAAATAGAAAAGAAAATCTGAGCTTTTTGACAGAGGAGAATTATTTTGCAACTTTATACATGTATATACTGTGAGGGATCAGGGATCGCCACAAAACTGATGACTACTGTCAATCCTAACCTTCGGTCATCTGTCTCAGAGTAAATACACACGTGTATGTCAGTCATTACTGTTTCAGTTTCACCATTTATTGATAACTAGCTCCTTATTTTCCTCTGGTCTTTGTGACTGCTGCTGGTGATTTTTACCTTTAATCACTGCTCTCTGTGTGGCTGTGAAATGTATACAGTACAAGCTGAGGAGACCTACAAAGACAGCTAACTAATGTCACTTAAATATTATCTATCTAAGATTTGCCAGTATTAACAAATATAAACATAGCCTACTGGTCATACCAGAACAAACAGGGATGTGATGGCAAAACTGCTAATCCCCAAGTGTATTTTTCTTATGAGTCATTTTTAAAACTATAAAAATGTTAATTCCAAAGTTACATAAATCATTTTTTTCCCCTATCTTTCTTCATTTCATCACTTTTTGCATTTTTTTTTTTTTTTGTGGCCCCTGGGTTGCACATCCTGGCTTGGTTTTGTTTGGCCACCTGCCCTTGAATAAACACTGCAGATGGTCTGAATGACCTCAGCTAAAATACTGTGGCCAAAATTGTTGATTTGCTCAGCTACCCCTCAAATTGCACTTCTTTTATGATATGAAAATATCAGACCTTAATTTTAACACAGATTTAGGACAGATTAGTCCACATATGTGTGAACATGCAGCACCATTCAGTACTGTAAAAGTGGACTTTTTGTAGCCTGATAAGATTAATTAGATAATGATAAACTTTCAGCAAGATTATAATAGGAATCAAATTTCACAAGAATGACTTAAGAGTGTTTTGTCACATTCACATCATAGTGACTGTAATGTTTGAGGATAACTCAAGGTCTTAACTTTCTCTTTACTGCTGCTAATGTCTCTGTTGTGGTGCCTGTCAGGCTGAGCAGGTCTTTGTGCTGTTAATGTTTAACTCCAAAATGCTGTGAAATGAAGCAGAATTACTTCACTCTAGTCCCAGTACATCCATTCAGTACACTACACCAGAAAACAAAAAAGAAAACCCTTCAGCCAGCCTACCACTAGGAGGCAGCATTTCAGGCTAGAAATGAATGAGAAAAGGTGTCAGAATCTCAGTGATGGATTTTAAAGTGTCAGATCACATCTCCTCTCAGTAAATAAATATGAAATGTCAGAGATAGCTGTCAGAAATGTGGTGCTGATTTTTAAGTGAAGATGAGTAGACCAAAAACACAAATACAGCAGTTGCCTGAATTCCAAAACTACGACAATGTATCTGCAGCATTTTGATGGCACTCACTGACAACCACTGCTAAATGTCACTGCTTTTAAAAAAAATTGCAATAAAAATCCTTTTTTTTTTAAATTAAACCAATATTTTTAAAACAAATAAATGGTGCTGGATTCTCTTGTGACAGTTGCCTTCCAGCATGTGTTTTCCTAAATGATTTAATCCTGTCCTAACTTTTGTAATTTTATTAAAAATCAATAAGTTGAGCCACCCTCTCAAAGGTTAACCAAAACAAATACAGGCTGTTTTTGTTTGGTATAAAAATGGCTGACACAGAGTGATTCAAATGACAGCTGCTCTCTGTTTCTTTAGCGAAAACCCGCAACAACATAATGGCTGCAGAGATTAAACTGCTTTTCTGTGTTGGACTTTCTGTTGTACTAACAGGTATGAGACGACAATCAAAGATATGTGACCACAGTTTGTTGGATATCTCTGTTTCATCTGTTTCATATCTTGTTGGTGAGGTGTGGGAAAATCTGCCTTTACTGGGAAGATCCATGGTGAAGGGAATGCTGATCCTGTGCTTCAGTATGTAGTTAACAACTCACTGAGGGAGCACCCAGTCCTCACCAAACTCAGACTGGTAAGGGAATCAGAGGCGTATAAAGCCACTGTGTCTAATCGGAGATGACAATATCTTCATCACTAATTTCATGATGTTTCTATTGTTATATTTGTTGCTTGTCTCAGGAAGACATCCTCGAATGATTTCAGTATGATGATCAAACCAACCAAAACATCTCATGTTACATTCAACTTGTATTTAAAGTTCAGTCAATGCAATTCTGAATTTAGAAACACAATTAGTAGGTTAATTGGCGATTTCAAATTGCCCATATGTGTGAATGTGAATCTTTATGGCTGCCTGTCTCTATGTGACCTGTCCTGGTTGGACCCGGCCTCTCACCTAGTGTCTGCTGGAACAGGATCTGTTCATTTCACAACACCCTCGAGGATAAATGGATATGGCAAATGGATTGATCAGGATTCTTTTGAGCACCTTTCATTTAGCATGGGCAGGCATGCTTCGCCAGCATTAATCTACATGCTGAGGCCAACAGCAGGTTATTTAGGTCAGGTGTAGGCCGGTTGGTCATCTTATGCTCCAGGCTAAAAAACTAAAGATGATTGTGTCTTTGAAGTTGTGGCTTCCAAACTTTAGATCTCACTACCACTTGATTCAACAACAGTTAACACAGATTACTTTTAAAAAGTACCTGCTTAGAATTTAATTTATTTTCTGCTTTAGTAGAGTTTCTGTTTTGAGTCAGATTTTTTTGTATTTTTATGTGTATTTAAACAAGGATAATACAAGCTGAGGAAAATAAAGATGATAATTAAGAGAGGAACGAAGTAATAAAAGCTTTGATCACTAGAAGGCAGCATAGTGCCAGAAAACATTACATAGTTTCATGCAGTCTAAGGAGGAGTATGAAGAAATGCCATCTATCCTTTTAGTCAGACATTATATATAAATGGGTGACAAATTAAAGGAAAACCTGAACCCTTGACTTTTACTGTGAGGTAGTGTGCTGATGTGGTTTGGGTCCATTAGTGCACTCAGAGGGAAACAACATGAAGCTGTTCTGAAGTTACCACCATAATCCAATGATGAAACATTTCAGCCCTAATGTGATGCTCTCTCCCACAATGATAATGCCCCCATTCATTTGGTATGAAGAGTCACTGAATGGTTTGATGAGAATGAATCATATGTTATGGCCTTCACAGTCATGAGATCTTATTACAGTTGTTCAACTGGACTGTCATCTGGTGATGTTGGACAGTCGTGCTCAAAAGCACGCTCTGCCGTTAGCTTCAAAAAACAGCAAATGAAGAAATATCTCCAGAAGGAACTGATATCAATAAAGCTCCAAAGACTTGAAGAATCAATGCCAAGCTGCATAAAAGCTGTACTGTCATCATGTTGTGACCCAGCATTCATACTTCTATTTTTCTTGTTGCTCATCTGCATATTAAATGTTTTATGTTTTTATTTCAGAGAACCCTTGAAGACCAGTGGAGTGTCATGATGGTTGCCAGTGATCAAGCCCAATTTATGGCAAATCTCATTAGGCTGATTAATGCCACTAAAGCTATAGAAATTGGTGAGGGAGACCAAAAAAGCAATGAAAGGCCATTTAAAAGGCAACTAACACCTAAGTGTGGAATGAAACTACTGCATCATTTTAAGAATACCGATACTGAATATAATAGTATGGAGTCTATAATAATAATAGAGACATTCTAAGTACTCTTCCAGCTTCTTATAATTTATCTATTTTTAGTTTACTGCTTTTTACTAACAGTCAGGCTTCAATGGTCTGAGGGTGATTTTTTTTTTTTGTCTTAAATTATGGAGTCTAATTTCTTTTTAGCCAGCTTGATTGTATGATTGAATCAAATGTTTTTGATTTAAAAAAGACAAACTGAGTGGAATGCTTTATATCATATTTTACAAACTGTGCATACTTACTAACTGGAAATTTTAACCAGGGGAATTCACCTTATTAATTTAGACAGATGTTAAAACGTTACAAGTTCAGTCTTTTTAACAACTCAGTTAAATTTGACAGATATTGATCTGCTTGTAGATTCAGCCCCTGCCCCAGCCTCTGTTTATTGTTAGTTTACTTTCATTTAACTGTTTTAGACTGAAGATCAAAGTCTGAAGTGATTTGATCTGTATTTATTATGCAGGGATGTACACTGGGTACAACGCACTGAGCATGGCTTTGGCCATGCCAGAAAATGGACGTGTGATTGCCTGTGAAATAGAAAGCAGCTACATAGACATTGCCAGACCCTTTTTTAAAGAGGTGAGAACAGCACAAGACACTTGCACAACATCAGAATTTGGCATTTTGCAGATTTAGTAAGACTGATTGTTGCTTCTGTCTGAGCTAAATTGTGCAGAAGACAGCATGTTGTACATCCAGGCTGCCAGTACGTCTTCACAAAATGCTGCAGTCTGGACAGTAAAAAGTTGTCTGTTCAGGAAACTGTGTCACATTAGGAGGCACGGCTGAGCAGTAAAATCAATTCCTGTTTTAGCTTTCTCTAACATTCTCTTTAAAAATAACAGCAGGATTCTTAATTACTACTATTTAACATTTTCTATAGGCTGGAGTTGAAAATAAAATAGATGTTCGATATCAAATAGCCATGCAGACACTGGGTGAGTGCTTTCAGAAATCTCTCATGAGTTATTGAAAACAACAACAACAAACAAATAACATGAATAACATTTTTGTCTCTGTTTCACCAGATGAACTCATAGCAGCTGGAGAAGCTGGGACATTTGACTTTGTGTTCATCGATGCTGATAAGTTAAACTATGACAGATACTATGAGAAGTCCTTAGAACTGATACGAAAAGGGGGCATTATTGCAATTGACAATGTAAGTACACTTCACACAAGCAGGTTAACTCGCTATTAGAGAAGTCATGCTGCAGTATTGGCAATGGGGAGTTGTGAAGCATGTTTTTTTTTGTTGTTGTTTTTACTGAAAACAGAATGAAACAGCTCTGTTGTTGTTGTATGTTAAGGTACTGTGGAGTGGAAAGGTTATGAATCCTGCTCCCAATGACTTGACCTCCCAAGGTCTGGATGTTCTCAATAAGAAGCTGCACAAGGACCAGAGGATTGAACTGAGCATGCTCATTATAGGGGATGGGCTGACTATTGCTATTAAATGCTAAAATCCCTAATTATGAGTCATACATATTTTTTCTGTGCATAGTTTCTGATGTTAAATAAAAGCATAGAAATTACACAAACAGTCCTTTGTTGGTGATATATATACACAGTTGTTTGTCATCTTTGAACATGAAAAGATTTGATCAGCTGTATTTATAGATATATAGACTTGCATACATTTTGACTGAAAAAGTTGCAAGTCAAGTTTACTTGATCAGTGGTAAATTTGACTGTTCCATAATATTTTATTAAGTAGAGTCGGATATTGCATGTTTACCTCTCTATAGAACCACATTTGATTTTAAATGCAGCAATCAATATGTAACCGAAGTGCAGGAATAGGAGACAAGGTGAGAAAAGGGCTGAAGTGGAATTTACATTTTTCTAGCTGTTCATTGAATGTCTCAATAAAGTCCAAAATGCAGTTGGTGGAAGTAAAGGATATTATCATTAAGATGGAAAAAAAAAAGGGAATAGAGATCAATCAGAAATAAATCAGCAATCATAGAGCTTGCAAGTGGCTTGCAAGTGGCCAAAACAACAATTTGGTGCATTCTTCAAAAGCAGTCATGCACTGGTGAGCAGAAGGGTAGCAGAATTATTTCATTGGTGAACAACAACAAACAAACTCTAAATATAATCTAATGAAGTCCTTTGACATAACTCTCAAGGCTGTGCAATTCTGGAACAAGGTTTCTTGGATATATGGACCTGAGATCAACCTTTACTGGAGTGATGTGATGATAGAGGAGGGAGAAGGAAGGAAATTTCTCATATTAAAACCACATCATCTAGGGCTTTGGCTGACAATCAAACTGAGTAGCTGATGTTTATTGATGATGTAACTGCTGACAGGGAATCCTGAAGTGTACAGGGCTTCACTTGCACTTTTCTTCAAATGCTGCAAAACTAATGAGATAGTTCTTCACAGTACTAAAGGGTAATGACCCAAAACATACGGAGAAAGCAATCTGAGCACTTTATCGGGCAAAGAAATGGAATGTTGTTAACTGGCTGAATCAGTCACCTGACCTCAGCCCAACTGAGCATGGCTATCGCTCTTTGAAGGCAAAGCCAAATATAGAAAGACTCACAAATAAGCAGCAACAGAAGGCAGCTGCAGTAAATGTGTGGTAAAGCATCTCAAAGAAGGAAATAGAATTTGGTAAAAACAAACAAACAAAAACCAAACAAACAATGGGTACATGTTAATTATTACTGGAAGTATTAAAAATAGCCCTCAAATTCACAATAATTCTGCCATTATGGCAGTGGTCCAATTACATTTGAGCCTCTGAAAATGAGGGACGATGTACGTAAAACTGCTTTAAAAAAAACAAGTAATAATAATAATAATGGTCATGTCACAACGTCATATCCTCAAAATGTGGCGTAAGCGCTCGTCAACTATTAGCTGATGCGATACCTTCTCAGCACCGTGGACAGCTCCATTCTGCATACCGAGCAGATGGCGACGGTTATAAAAACCCGCATCGAGCCTCTCTGCACTGCCCATTTACAACGCCGACACGATTCACAGCATGAATAACCGAGTCCACTACCCACTCCGCACTGGTAAAGATCTCTATTCACCACAGAAAACAAGACATTTGGGACCAGATAGCGGTGTCGCGATCTGGGGTACATCCGCGGACATGGAATGGACCAACCCGGTATCTGTAAAGTTTAATGAGAAAGATGTAATGCAGCGCTTGAATGATCGGCTAACGGGATTCATACAGAAGGTACACCAGCTGGAGCACCAGAACCATGCGCTGGAGAGAGAAATCAAAGAGATCAGAGGGAAACGAAAACCCGCATCTTGTTTAGAGGAGGAGTACGGACCAGAGCTCATGAAGCTGAGACAGCTGGTCCAGGATATAACGCATCAGAAGCATCAGATTGATATTGAGCATCAGAATTTAGACGAAGAACTGTCCACCTTGAGACGGCAATATGAACAGGAGGTCCGTAGCAGATCAGACGCTGAGAACAAAATCATGGTCCTGAAGCAGGACATCAGTGACGCGTATCAGGCTAAACTACATCTGGACAAGAAAGCGCAGTCTCTTGTGGATGAAATCCACTTCCTGAAGAGCAATCATGGAGCCCAGGTGGCAGAGATATTGGACCAAATCCAGGAAGCGCAAGTGACTGTAAAAGAGCAGGAGTTTGGACACCCTGGCGTCACTGCGGCACTCCGAGACATCAGGGCACAGATAGAAGGTCACACCGCGTCCGACGTCCAGCAGATAGGAGAAACTTTCCTATCTCAGGTTGCAAGATTAACGGAAGTAGTTGAGACCAAGAGAAAGGCTTTAAAAGCGACGCAGCAAGAGATACAGCAGTACAGGAAGAGCTTGCAGACCAAAAACATCGAGCTGGACTGCGCTAAAGGCACCAGAGAAGCACTAGAGAGGCAACTTCATGACGTCGAGGATCGCCACAAGGAAGAGATTCTTCACTATCAGGTAAGGTGTTTTTTCATGTTATAATTAAGCCGTGTGCAGTGTTTAAATACACTAATAACAAATGTTATCTTTTCTGCCCCAGAACACAATCAAAGAACTTGAAAATGAGCTCATAAATTGCAAATTCGACATGTCTGGTAATCTGCGGGAGTACCAGGACCTGTTAAATGTGAAGATGGCTTTGGATGTGGAGATACTGTCTTACAGGTAATATTATCACAGTGGTTAACTTTTGTCTTTTATGGGGAAGAGATTATCTAAGTTTTCCACAGGCTTCCTTATATTTCCCACTTTTTAGACTCTGCTTTAATCATGTAGCAAGAGGCCTGCATTTAATTACAGGATTTCTAACTGCATTGTCTGTCGCAATCATTGGCTGTGCAGTGCTATGGAAGTTATGGTACTGCAACAGTAGGTGACATATTACCCAGACAGAAAATAATGTTTGGTCCAAATTAGGGATGGCACGATACCACTTTTTCATGTCCGATACCGATATTTTACATTTGGGTATCTGCCGATACCGATACAAATCCGATCTTT
>JAVDPK010002781.1:37565-55384 GCA_034780415.1 Cichlasoma orientale | reverse complement strand
TGGCGGACACACAGTTACGTCGCATCAGCGGGCCGAACCAGTCAACGAGGTATCTATGTATATATATCTATGCTTATCACATCCTGGCGCAGGACCCCGGGGCGGCCACAAGGGCGCCTGAGTAAAAACAGTTTTATGTTCATTCTCGCGGGCAGCCTACTTGTTTGGGGCCTGGTTGTTAACAAAGTATGGAAGTACAATTTGAAACGGTTCCTAATGCTATCTTTGTACACGCTTCAGTAGCAAAACAATAATCGTAATGCCAGTTATTTCACATAATTGAAATATATTCGCGATGCAAGATCTAAAAGATTGTTAAACGGTGTGTTTCTTTGTCTTCTTTTGTATACAGGCTACGAGTGCTAGCAGAAGCTAACTAGCTCGAGCGACCGACTTTTAGCTTTTATTTGCATCTGCTCACAGAAGTATTATACGCAAGGTGATCAGACTTTTGCAATTCTTAGGTGGATAATCGGGACACAACGACAGGTAAGCTTGTATCTTTAATCGTTACGTTAAGTTACATCTGCAGCACATCAGTTTAGAGATAAGCGTTGTTATAGTCGAGCAACGCTAATGGGAAGAAGTCAAAAAACACGTGAACAGGTTTACTGAACGGCTGTTTTTCTGCATTTTCATGACAGAGTTGTAGTTCTTGTTGTAACTCTAAAACCATGGTCAACAGCTGGTTCTAAATATGAATACATCTTCCACACATTATTCTCAAGAGTGCCTCCCAGGTGCTGAAGACAAATCCCTGCGTCAGATACTACATCCATCCGTTTGCTCCCACGACCCGGCTTATCCAGGGCCGGCTTATCGTGGGGGCAGCATCCTAAGCAGAGAAGCCCAGACCTCCCTCTCTCTAGCCATCTTCTCCAGTTCATCTGAGACATTCCCAGCTAATTCTCTAGCATGTCCTGAGTCTACACTCTCCTTACCCAGGAAGCATCCTAGTCAGGTGCCCGAACCACCTCAGCTGGCTCCTTTAGATATGGAGGTGTTGTGGCTCTACTCTGATTCCCTCCTGAATGACTGAACTCTTCACCCAGTCTCTGAGGGAGAGGCCAGCTGTTCTTTGGAGAAAGTTCATTTCAGCTTTTTGTATCCATAGTTGCATTCTTTGGGTCACTACCCAGAGCTCGTGACCATAGCAGAGGGTACGGATATAGATCAACCAGTATATTGACAGCTTGGCTTTTGCGCTCAGCTTTCTCTTCACCATCTTGTCTGTTAGTCTCCCTCTCGCTTCACTCATGAATAGGACTCCAAAATACACTCCTTCACACGGGGCAGCAACTAGTCTCTGACTCGGAGTGGGCACTCCTCCCTTTTCTGGCTAAGAACCATGGTCTTAGACTTGGAGGTACTAATTCTCATTCCCACCACTTCAAACTAGGTTGTGAGCTGGAGGCCACCACCTGATGACCAATAGAACCACATCAAATGCAAAAAGCAAAGATGAGATCCTGAGGCCACCAAAGTGGAAACTTTCTACCACTTGGCTCCACCTATAAATTCTGTTCATAAACAGGGTCACATAGTGTCTGATAAGAAGATTATTGGCCACAGTGATTCTAATAGAAATATAGAAATCAGCATAAATGCATCAAAAATGCTGCGCTGTGCTTTGAGCATTATTTTTAGCTGTGGGACTACCTAAGCAGCCGTTTTCAACCAATTTGCTCACTGTAACTCTATTTACACTCTGAAACTCAGCTTTTCTTTATTGCCTGATTAATGCCTGAGTGTGGCCTTCCCATCCTTTGTCTATTCATGCTGATCTTTGTGCAGAAACTCTAATATAAGACTTAAAGCCCAAATTTGTTTTTGTTTCTTTTTTTTAATTAATTAATTTCTTTTTTTATTTAATTTTTTGCAGGGGCCATGGCTATGGTTATGACTGTGGATCAGATGGACACAAGAAAGTTGGTGCTTCACAATTCTGGCCAGACAGTAGTAAACCTGTTGAATTCTGGCGAAGAAAGTGATGATGATAGTAAGTATATAGTTGTTATATTACTAAATAAAATGGTGTAAGTTAGGTGCTGTATTATTATTCTGTATAATTATTATTATTCTTTTCTTTCCAAAGCTAAAAGTAATGGCATTATATGTCATTTCATCTCAAATCACTGTGGGCCTTTTGCTTGACCATCTCAGATTTGCCTAAAAAAATATCATGGTCCAAAGTTTGGACTTGCATCATGATTGCTGTGAAATTTTATCTTAATTTATCAAATGTTTTTCAAGATAGGCTTTTTTTTTTTAATGGACTGTCAACCCACTTCCAGCATGTTTTTTCCCCCCATGCTTTAAAGTCTGAGTCAGTGAACATAAATATTTAAAAAATTATTAAAGATAAATGCCTGAAATTTTCACTATTCTGTTACCATAAAAATGAATCACGATCTTGTATCGGACTACCAATCACACCATGTGGACATGGCAACTTGGTCTTTCAAGACTACTGAGGTGAAACGAGTCACTAATACCTCTGTCATTACTCTTGTTTTATTATAATTTATGTACAAAAAAACTCATGTCTGTACTTGTTGCATTTTCAATGCAAAATCATTATCACAAGTTTTTGGCTCAAACTTTGAATGATAAAATTTATAGGCAATTTGGAGATAGTTGAGCAGAAAATGTCCTAAAAATTTCATGATTTGAGATGGAATGGCCCATGTATTGTATTAGTGACCAGAAAAACATCCATATCTAAATATAGCCAAAAAAAAAAGAAGCTGTTATGAGAATACATTGATGTTATCCCTCACTGGACCGCTCATAAAGCTTGTTTTAGTTTTTTTTTTCCCCTTGCAAATCACAATTTCACTCGTGCGTTTTTCTTTGCAGAAAATATATTTGAGCCTCCACATGGCTCCATTCACTCTGTAAATGAAAATGTCAGAAAAAGGAAACAATGCCAAAACGGCTGGGACTCTCTCATACCATTTAAAAAAGCAGTGGTAGTGTTGACCAGACTTCCCGAATATAAGGTCAGCTCTCTGCGACCACCAACGCCTCAGCAGTTCTATAGTGAAGATGAATCCCTCAGCAGCTCTGATTCTGATACTCAGTGGGAACCAGTTGACTCCAGTGATTCTGATTTTTCAGTCTCTGACAGTACACGGAAACCTGCAAAAATGCCAAAATTCAGTGACACAACAACAGCAGCACCTGCTTCACCACCGAGCAACAGCAGCAATGGTAAGGTCACAAACACCATAAAAATAAACACAATTACTCTTCACAGATGAATATCAGTAGCAAAAAGAAATTAACTTAAAACTTCTTTCTTTTTTTCCCACAGTGGCAGATGTGACACCTATTATAATATCATCAGTTTTTGGCCATTCCTCCAAGGAATTAACAAATGCTCGACCTAACATCCCAAAGGTCGAACTCACAGTGAACATGATGGTTCTGGCAAGGAGAAGACAGATGAGGTGGCAACGGGGAAGAATAGTGGAGATCGTTACAAGGGGTAAGAGGATAATTCTGCCAGATTTCCCACTAACAGTAATATTTGAAGGGAGTCGTGCACTGGCTATAAAATAAGAGTTTATTGAAAATCCTGCATTAGAATAGACTGAAAGTAATTGGTAACTGTTAATTGTACTGGATTCAGATGTTCCAGTGATTTGAGCCTTTCCTGTTTGTGTAAAATTTGAAATGTGAATGGCTTTTGAGTTTTCCACTCTGGGCCCAGCAAAAATTCAGATTATCTTGGTGAAATTAGGTGAGATATTTAATATTGTTTAGTGATTTTTAAATTTGAGTAACTTTTTTAAAATTAATTTCTTGTGAATTTTTATTTATGGCCACATATTCCTCAGACACAGATACAAAAGTGTATGTTAAGGGTAGGGAATGACTTTGAAATAGTTCTAACATTATAATATAATAATATAAAAAAATCAGATGGGTTAGGTGACTACTTCTGTATCTCTTCCTCTTTTCTTGTGGCCTCGTGATATGTAATGCACAACTACCACCAGAAGGTGGGAGCAATACACCTGAAATCTGTTTGTCCAGCCTAAAACAGCAAAAGTGATATGCCTTAACTGCAACGGTGACTGACTGATAAAACACGTGTGATGTGATGAGATTAGATGCTTCTGCATAAACAGGAGTAGCATGCAAAGCCAAAGACTCATACAGCTATCAATATTTTTGAAAAACAAACAAAACTGAGGTCAAGTGCAAACTGCCAGGTGAAGCAAACAGTGCAGTCATTTGAGTGCAGGAGGATATTCAAGAATGGTTTCTGCTTGGCAGGCTTATCTTTACTTCTGTTTTTCTGTCAATCTGTTTTTTAATTTTCTGAAAATTATTTTTAAACCTCAACTGCGTAGAAAAATCGAATCATTGATGAATTGAAATAAAATGAGTTTTCTTCTTCTTGCAGAAGATGGACGGTTAAAGTACAAAGTCAGTTTTGAAGAAAAAGGGAAAAGCCTAGTATCTGGACACCACATTGCTTTTGACATCACAGCAAAGGTGGAGCAGCTGTATGTTGGTGCTCGTGTGGTTGTTCAGTGTCAAGATAACAAGTTCCGGTTCCAGCCTGGCATTGTAGCCGAGCTCCCGAGCAGAAAGAACCGCTTAAGGTCTTTATTTCAATTTTATGGCTAAAATTGCAGAGAGAAAAAAATGTACTTGTAAAACTTGTACCCTGCTGGCATATTAAATTTTTGATATTAGTATTTTTATTATGATTATTATTTCCATACATTTGGTAAAGAAAGCACATCACTTTGTAACATTAGATAAACGTAATCACACCGCTGATGCTTTATTTATATTATGCCTGTCATGATTGACCTAATCAAGTTTAGCCTACTTTGCAATCAGATTTGACTTTTAACCCACAGAATTATTATCTTTAAAGTAATTTAGTACTTAACAGTTCCTACCAGAACGTATACTGTAGGTGTGATTTGATGCAAACATTTTTTTTTTTTTTTTTTAATTTTCCAGGTTTTTGATCTTTTTGGATGATCACACGCCACTCTATGTTGGTTTACCTTTGCTTCACTTGGTGTGGAAACCTTGTAAGTTTTGTTGTTTTTATACTTTGGAAGTTGTTCACATTCATAAATTCTGAAATCCTGTCAAGCCTTTTTATTTACAGGCAGCTAACTTTACAACTCACAGACATATAAAAAGAGTGACCAACTTTTTTTTGTTTGTTCTGTTTCAAAGTGGAAAATGTCGCAGATGACATTCCAGAGGGCCCTCACAAAGAATTCGTAGAACATTACCTGAAGAAGTGGCCGTACCCTCAGCTAACCCAGTACAGGGTAGGACAGAACCTTAATGCTGAACTGGATGGAGTCCTAAAGAGGTGTGAGGTGCAGGTGGTTGACTGCAGCTTAATGCAGGTTGTCTTTGAGGTCAGTATTTCATTTATTTATTTTTTTTAAATTCATCATATGTACACACACAAAGATACAAAACAGAAAAGCCTCAACACAGAGCAGTCATAAACATCAGCTGATTTATTTGTTTTAGGGTAAATTGTAGGATTTATACAAGATGTGATAGAAGTTAAGACACTTTGCATTTCAAGAAGTCATTTTACCTGATTTGGAGGATAAATTACCTTAACACAGCTGTCATCACCAGTGAGAGTACTCATTATGAAACTTATTTGGCACAGAATTTGATGTTTGCCTCTTTTTTTTTTTTTCTTCAGCTTTGAGGATTATGGTGAAATTTGATTTATGGTGAAACTGCATTAATGATGTTTAGGTGGTCAGAGCTGGATTTCTGGGGAGTAGTCTAGTTCAGTTCAGACTGCCCAAGGAGATGACTGTGCAGCAGATGGCAACAAATATAAATGGAGTTAGGCTTTTGCTTTATATAGTTAGGCCCCAGTCATACAGGCTGAGAGATCAGTTGGTGATGCGGTAACCACTGCCTCAACTCTTTAAGTGCATGAATGAAAAAATAAATAATAATAAAAAAAGAAAAGAAATGGGAAATAAAGGGTCTGTAGAAAATAATGAAAATTTTCTTCGGAATTTGCTGACAGTTCTGAATCATTGTCTTTCTGTGACATCCGCTTGTTGGCAGTTGAGACATTCTGACACTTGTCAATAAACATGGTTTTTTTTTGTTTTGTTTTTTAGGCTGAAATAAATGTTTTACAGAGGGTTATTATCTGTGTCAGAAGGATCATCTAAAATATGATTCAGCTCAGTATCATTTAACACTGCTTTACGTTATATATGTAATGTTTTTTCCATGTTTTTATTTATATGATCTGCTAATAGTGAGTCTTTGTCACATAGGAGAATCAACATAAGGAGTGGATCTACCGAGGTTCCTCACGACTAGAGCACATGGCAAAGTTTTTGGAGATGAAACAGAGAGAAGAGGCCGAGAGTGACTCTGATTGAAAGTCCACAGATGCAGTTATACTACGAAGTGGCTGTAAAAACTGAAAATGTTGAATAATATTTGGACGGATATGCCATTGGAGTTTTTTGGAGAACCAGCAGCCCATTATGAATCAGATATGATGGTGCAAATGAGTGACTCAAGCATACCCATTTTAACCTGTTCCAGCTTGATAATGTTTTTGTTTTTTTTTTATTTTTTTGTATTTGCTTTTATTGTACAAACTTGCATATATATATATATATAGTTGGTGGATTAGTTACAAATAAAATTTATTGTTTTACACACAAACATTAATAAGCAGTTTTAGAAATAATCATTTTTAGCCACCTTTTTCTTTCTTTTTTTTTAATATGACAGTCCAGGTTGATTTATGATTGAAATGATCCCTTAATCTTTCTGTGCTCAGAGGATAAACATTTCAATATATAACTTGGTTTAAGGTTGTTTTTTTTTTCTGTTTTCATTGTTTGGTTCCCCTGTCAACATACTAAAATACTCCAGTTATTCTGTAAAGCATCTTACCATTGTTTGAAATGTTTTTGTTGTTGAGGTAAAATTTTTGATTTCATAAACATTTTGAAAGAATTGCGGTAATGCTTTGAAGCATTAGTTACAATTTGCTAATGTTCATGCTATTTTCTGAGTTTTGGGAACTTCGTAGTGGTTGTTTTCACTTAGGCAGGTCAACTTAGCTGTGACATCATACCCTTTTTCTTATTCAACTCCATATCTCAGGAACAGAATGGGTATGCTAACTGTATTTCCCATCTTAAAACCGGTAATTTTGTAGCTCTCCTATGCTGCCCCATTGAAAGGCCGTATGTGTGTGTTTGTATATAGCACGAACTGTTTAGCCACCAAAATAAACCACCTGCCTAATGTTGCGTATTTCCTCCTTGTTCCACATGACTTCTCTGAATAGTTTGTCCGGTGGTGTGTGGTTCTGGGTCATTGGAAGCTATTTTAAGAAATCAGTGGGCCCGTTAAAGGTCAACTAAACAAAACTTGGCACAAAGATATGCTTAACAAAAAATGAGAACTTAACCAACTGACCTGCCCAAATGAGAGACAGCTCAACCTATATATTAACTGTTTGTTCCCCCCTGGAAATGAGCTTGCTTACTGGAGAAATTATTTCTCAGCTGACTGGGAACATCTTGGTGCTCCTCTCAGAGGAGGTAGCTGGGCAGAGGGCGGTCTGGCCATCTGCATAGACAGAGATGCAGTACAAACTCAAACATAAGGCCAAGCCAGTATGTGGTTTTACTTAGAAACTCAGGCACTTTTTGTAATATAGTGAGCATCCATCCATCCAAAGCTAAAATGAACATAGAAGTCAGTGAAGGGGGATCATACAAAACATCGATGACACTGTTACTAATTACTAAATGTGCATTTGCATCATTTTCCTAGTTATAGTAAATAACTTGCGTTGGTGAGCTGTCATAAATTACAGGAAACAAAAGACATTTTACATTTATATTTTACTTACCAATTTTACTTCAAGGGGAGTAAAAAAAACTATACACTGTCCAAGTATTTATTTAAAAAAAGCTTCTGGAAAATACTTGTCTCATGAATTTCGTGCCATATATCTCTAATTCAACCTGTCTGCAGTGCTGCATAAGTCACAAAAGAGAAATATGGTGCTTTTTGATCTCAGGATTTATTTATTTGCCAAAAAAATCTAAAACACACTAACCAGGCTTAATCCACAGTTATCAAAATCAGGCAAGAAATGACAAATTATTGCTGCTATCATTAAAAACCATCCAATAATCAGAGGCCCTGAGTTTGATGGTGCTCAGCCAAAGTGCTGTATGTAACATCCTCTGCTTTTGTTTCAGCCTGTTGGAGAACAAAAGATGACAGAAAAAAAGATTATGGTGAACTGGAGTGGACAGCAGCAGCACCTTGTGGACTGTGTGCTTTTGCAGCGTGGTGCTTCGAACAACTGAGAGAACTCTAAGACATTTATGTTCATTCATCTTCATTGTTTTTAGACCTTATCTCGCACATCATATTCGGTGTGAAACATAAAAATTTCATATTTCAAACTTCACATCCTGTTGTGCTGGATCTTCTATCCAATAGCTATTTAATATTTCAGTCTAAACAAACAAAATACAAATAATTATTGAGGGTCTGCATTCTTTGTGCTTTGAGCCTTCTCACAGCAGTAAACCTGATATAGCGCTGAAGATTTAGACTTCAATTTGTTGCTAAGCTTTAAAATATTTTGGTCTGACCACCAGAGACGCTGACACCGAGCCGTGCTGTTTGTGTGGTGAAAATGTGTTAAAATAAGATCAGTGTTAGTGTCTGAGAAACAGTGCGAGGTGGCGCTCTTAAACCGTACCCTCTGCGTGGTTTGTTGAGCTACGGTAAGCACAGAGCTGTACGTCACATCCTCCTCACGTTTAGCAGCTGAGCTCTAAGAAAGAAAGAGAAAGACGTGAAAGCGAGATCAAAACCTTTTTTTCTTTTATCCAATGGCAGTAAGTCAAGTTGCGTTATATGGCTAAATAACCAGATGTGGTAAAAAGGAAACACTTCCATTAATGCTAATCTTTTAAGGGGAACGTGTGGTCAGAGAAGTTATGGTAACAGTTTTAAATTTAAGTCCCATAATGTAGCAACTTCTAGATTAGTTTCGTTCGCACACTTCTATGTGTGAACTAAACAAAAAAAAAAAAAAAAAATTCCCACTTTGCTTTAGAGTGCCATTACAATAGCTCTTTATTGCAGCAGTTTATTACTGCATTCTTTCGATGTTAGCCACGTTCTCATTTCACTTCTACATTTGCTGATTTAAATGTGATTGTGCTCACTCTGTACTGTTGTGTGAACCTAAAGTCTGTTCTTCTGTGCTTAACAGTATACACCACTTCCTCTTGAGCCTGTTTTCAAAAAGGGAAACCAAATATAATTCTCTTCCTTATCGTAATGCTATAAATGTGAATTATTTGGGAAGTCATTTATGTGATTGTGACTGCTAGTTATGCATGAGCTGCAATTATATTGTATTACTGTATCTGGAAAGGACAAGCGTGGACGTTTTTACACTTAATTTTGCTTAGCAGATTGTTAAGCAAAAGGCCATCGTAGCATTTTCGTTCTTATAAATAAATAAGTAGATAAAAGTAATAATAATAAAACTTAAAGCAAAATGAATTAGCATGTCATACCAGTGCTGTGGCTGATGATTCGCTTTTGGTCCATTCTGGAAGAGAGGCAAGAACCAACTCTCAGTGTGCGTCTGCAGTGTCGTCTACATTTAAAATGCAATCATGAACTGGCTTTATCAAAGCTAAGCACAGACGTACTGGATCTTCTGAGCAAAAACCAGATGGCCAAGGTCACTGTTACAAGGAAGATCATGAAAGTCAAAGAGATGATGAGAGCTGTTGGGGAAACACTGTGGAATAAAAACAATCATCAGTTCTCAAAATAGACTGTACACTAGGTCTAAGTTTTCACATGATGACAATAAATAAATATATCCATAAAATAAACAATGTTGTGTAGCTAGTGAATGGTAACGCAGTCCTCCTGACCTCCGTTGTTCACCCTGAACTCCAAATAGTGTTTCATCTAGCAAAAAGAAAGAACGAGTAACTCAGGAATGGCTGAGCATTTAAACAAGAAAGAATTTACACAAAACTGTGACAATAACAGTTCCCAACATTATATCAAAGCAGCTGTGCATGAGAAATATTCATAAACACACGTTTCAGATTCACAGTTGCTGTACTTACTGCTTTTAGCAGTAACGGTTACATTCACCGGCACCTGCAGGTCTCCTTTAAAGCATAAGTACCAGCCGCTGCTCTTTGTGGTCACGTCACTCATGGTCACAGTGAAAAGAGTTGGGGCACTTTCATTAATGCTCACGGTCGTTCCATCTATTGATCCAGACGGCTGTGTTACACACCCACTGCCCAGCCTGCACCACTTTATCGTTCCAGAGTTTTGGCTGTGAAATCTGATGGTTATGTTTTTTCCGTGAAATCCTGTAATCCCCTGTCCCACATCGAAATCCACATAGAAACTGGAAGTATCTTGATGGAAAACAAATAGAACATTGTTAGTAGCCTTATATTTTACACTGGTATTAATATTTTTGATAACCATTAATGATCTCAATTGTTGCTTTTATACTTATGAACACTTACCTGTGGTGACAGAGAGATGAAAATAGTTTCCTATATCTGCCCATATACCTGGAATCTCCACAAAACACCAGTAATGACTGTTCTGATCTGTCACATTTTTAATTGTCACAGTAAAGATTCTTTGGTTTTTGTCATCAGAGATTAGAAATTTTCCTGAATGGTCTGGCTTGTCTGTTTTCACTGCATAAGTGCAGTATTGCCAGGAATATCCTTCACACAAGTACTTCACGTGGTTTATATATTGGGAGTCATAGAGACATGGTATAGAGATGGACTTTCCAGCCTTCACTGATACTTGACTAACTGTAGTTATGCTGTGAACTCCTGCAACAAGAACAAATGCAGTATTTTAATGGTTATGTCTACTTAAAATATTCTTCCTTCACATGACGTGCCTATCATAGATCTAGACACATTGGAGTGTTGCGAATTACGAAACTGACAATACAAAAACTATTAACAGTCATTAAATTTATCATCTGCTATTAGCCTTTGAAACATCGGGTATTTAAAGGATTCCTGTGACTGACCTTTGAATCCGCTGAAGAGGAGAAGAACGATGAGATGAGCAGCCATGCCTGTGAGTGAGTACACTCACTAACCAGACTAGTTCAATTTTCTCTAAATATGCAAATGCAGCACTTCAAACCTGCCTTCCTGCGAGTTCCTCATACTGTATGTATGAGGTTACCTAAAACATGACATCAGCAACAAGTTATTTACTTATGTTACAGAGAACTTGAAGGGCACGCACGAATTTACATAATGAAAAATAATTCCACTGTCACTTGAAAATTTAACACTTGCTCTTGTATTATAATGATTCTGATAAAGCTCTTAGATATGCTACCAGCTGGTTCTTTTACCCACATTTAGTTACAAATAATGAATTCCCTTAATATATAATAGCAATAACAGTGCAGGGTCATAAAGTCCAAAGACAACATATTCACTACGAGTTCCAACACATCCAGTCAATAATCTTGAAAAAAAAAAAAAAAAAACAGCAAATAACAGGTCAGTGCTCATAGTCTGTTACCAAACACATTTACTTTGCTAAGAGGAGCACTAGACTCTCTATAAGCTCCTCTTGCTAGTCTTTTATTTCTTTCATTTATTTATTCAAATTAGTGGTCATGTAGTTATATAATGCCAGAGCTGACAGGAGGGGAGGGGCAGGTTAGCAAACATACAATCTTGCTGTGTGTGTGTGTGTGTGTGAGAGAGAGAGAGAGAGAGAGAGAGAGAGAGCGCGAGAGAGCGCATCAGTGAAGGAAGAGGGAGGTCCTAGATTGAGCAAGTTTTAAAAAGCAGAGGAAAAGGGTTGCTACACAAAAAGCTGATGAAAGCAGACAACACATTGCAACACTAATCTTACAAAGTAATTCAGTAATATCGGCAGAGACAAAACGATAATTTATAATTTTAATTATTTCAGTGGTGATTAGCTAATGTGCTGTATGTAATTGCTGTGTATTTTCCCTCACCCTGTTGGAGAACAGAAACAAATATGACTATTAGGAATGAAAAGAAAAGAAAAAGGTGACCAAATTAAAAGGGAAGCACGAGATATTAGGACAATTAGCAAAACGGTTTGAAATGAAGAGAGCGCAGCACGTCAGAAATGGTGTTGTTGCCTTTTAATATTTTCCCTTTTTATATTTTGTTTCTTTATGGTAACCACTGAACTACAGAAACCATCCACATCACTTTCAGCAGATGACCTCTGTGCACAAACAGAAATAGAGCACTTTATAGTTTTAAAGTATTGTAAACTGTTTTACCATGCCACACTGCAAAAATAAATCCATGTAAGTATGGTTTTTATGTGGGGGTTACCCGGGATTATTTTAAAACCATGTAACAGAATATGTTACTTCCTTTTCCTGTGTAGAATGTGAAAAATGTAATTTACAGAAAGAAACAGTGTCAGCCTGATTTTACGTCTGAATTATAGACAACATAAACTACTGTTTAATAAGTAATAATATACTAATGAATAAAGAGCATCCGCCACAAGCTCTTTATTAGATGCTATTTCAAATGTTTCTGATTCTTGTAAGTAGGTGGTTCATTATCGTGTGTTTTTGCTTTCATTTTGTCTCCTTTCAATTCAAAATGCAAAAGTAGTAATTTCAGCTGTGAGCTACATATTTCCATTACAAGCTTCTTCTTTTTTTGCATTCAGTGGACTACAGAGTTTTCAGACTTTATAATATTAATATGTGGAGATTTTAATGAATTAGATTCTGCTTTAATTAGTGATTCAATGTCTCATAACTTCACATTCACTGCTGTACAGCTTGTAGATTGGTCATTCTTGACTGGCTGTAAAAATTATTTATTTTGTCTGTCTAGTTGTCTGTCTTTTGTCCCAGAACATCAGTGTAGGGTTTTTAGGGTTTTGTCCATTAATGATGACCCTGTCACACAGTTACTCTCCAGCCTGCACCGCTTCATTCCTCCAGAGTTACTGCAGTGACACCTAATGGTTGTTACATGCTGTAATTTCCTGATGCTACTCAGTGAACACAAACATGATGTAATAAAACTACTATCTTAATTCATATTATTCTGTTATTATGTTGTCAAATTAAATGTTTTGCCAAATAAATCATAGATGTCTTATAAAGTAAAACGATTAGGCTATTAGAGACGTAACTGGCTGACGTAAGGTCAACAATAAGGAAACAGATACATATGCTAATTCACTTTCAATACCGAGACCATATTCTGTGTGCAAAAGTCATGAGTCACCTCGTATGCCTTTATATACCTATATATACTGGGGTGGCAGGTCATCCACTAGTCGGTTGGTGGTTCGACTCCTCGCTGCTCCATTCTGCATGCTAAAGTATCCTAGTTTCTCCCGATGTATTCATTGGAGTGTGAATGTGTGTGGGAATGTTAGATACAAAGCACTTAGATGTAGGAAAAAAGTGCTTGTCTGAATGTGTGTGTGAATGTGTGAATGCAAACGTGTTGTATAGAATGCTTTGAGTGCTCAACTAGAGCAGAAAAGCGCTTTATAAGAAAAGAACTAGTATGTCGCACGCCCATTGCTCTTTGCAACTGACCTTTGGGAAAGCAAGAAGAAAAATGAGAGCTGTAACGCAGAGATCACAACACAGTTGAACTTTTTTAAAATTCTCATCCAGTTACAGGTATGTGTGGTTAAACAAAACAAAAAAACAAACAAACTCGATCTGTCTAATACTCAGAGCTTGAAAAGAAAGAAACTGGACTTCTTTAGGTTTTTCTTTCTTGTTAAAGTTTTTTTTTTTTTTTGAAGATGTTTCGCATTTCATCCAAGAAGCTTTTCCAGCTCTAAAGCAACTGGCAGTGACTCCCAGCAAATAAGCCCCTAGTGGGGGCTGTCCCCTTTGGAGGTGGTCTTGAGGGTTGTTAATTCACTATTGATCATGTGAGTTGTCACATGAGCCAAGGTGTGAAAAAAGGCTTGGGTCATTACCATCACTGGAGCTGATCGGTGAAACCTCTGTGACATTGCCCCACTTCACTATCACATGAGCTATTGAGATCAAATGAGGTAAGCTGTTGAAATTCCTGTGAAGGGTTCTCAGGGCTGCATTGTAGGTGGCTGATAGTTGGTGTTATAAACCACCACCTCTGTTCAACAATAGTTGCTCGCAGTGGACGTGGATGGCCTCTTTTACTGCTCTATCCAACCATCTGTCTTCTAGGTCATGATCCAAACTCACATGATCAATAGTGAGTTAACAACCCTCAAGACCACCTCCAATGGGGACAGCCCCCATTAGGGGCTTATTACCTGGGCATCACCACCAGTTGCTTTAAAATTGAAGAAGCTTCTTTAAGGAGCGCACGTGGCTAAACATGTTCTGATTGCGGAGGGGCCCAGAGTTTGCCCAGTGTTTTGGCATAGTTACACACCAATTCAATATTAACTTTAGTGACCTCCAATTAGTGTAACCAGGTGTCATTACTGCCAATGAGAATTATTATTTTACAAAATCTATGTTTAGCCTCAGCCGGCAGTTTCAAATTTCCTTCTACGTTGCGTGCTCTGGCCCCTGGAAGACAATCAACTATGGTTGCTGGCGTCTCTAGCTTCACGTTTCTCAAAACAGAGTCGCCAATAACCGGAGTTTGTTTCTCGGAGGGTGCGCCACCGAGCGGGAAAAAACGATTCTAAACATGAATGGGCTGGTGGTTTACTGGGGGGCTTCTGTTTAGGACTATGCTTCCTCCTCGCCATCACCCAGCTGGCCTGATTTCCCGGCTGCTCTGGATCTGCTGAGAGATTTATAATTAATTGAGGTACACAGAAATACCACTGTGCTCTGTAACAGGAACATGAAGTGATAATGTGGTATCTCACTGGGCCAGCTACACATTACACCTACTTAAACCTACAGGAGCTGCTCAGCCATGAAAACCCATGGGAAGAAGCTCCTGGCGCACAGTTTTTGTGCTGTGGTTACTGAGTCAGTAGAGCGTTGGTAACTTTTAGGCACTATACGCCTCGGCACTCGGTGACCACGCTCTGTACCTTTACAAAGTCTGTCACATCATGGCTGAGTTGTTGTGGTTTCTAAATATTTTCACGCTGCAATAACATCACTTACAGTTGATTGTGGAATATCTAGGACAGAGGATATTTCACAAACTGACTTGTTGCAACGATGGCATCCTATTACAGTACCACTACAGCATCGATTCAGAAAGCTCTTTAGAGCGACCGATTCTTTCATGTTTCAGATGTTTGTAAAAACAGACTACATGTCTTTGTGCTTGATTTTATCCATCTGGGACCACAAACACCTGATCTCAAGCATTAATAGGCGTTACCCAAAACCTCTGTCCATAAAGTACAGTGCTCTCCATAATGATTGGTACAAAGACACAATTTTTATTGTGATATGTGATTTTGAAGTTCCGACTTTCAGTTTTAATGCAAGGGGTTTTAAAAAGGTTTTGCATGGTCTGTTTAAGAATTATAGCCTTTTTATAAACAGTACCCCATTTTCAGAGGTTCAAAATTAATGGAACAAACTAACAAATTTAAAGGGGATATATCATGCAAAATCCACTTTTTTTCACTTACAAAAAAAGTATTCTCATAATAGAGCTGACAGTACAACAAATTAAAGTACAAATAAAAAAAAGATTCATATGTACTCTATGTTCTCATACATCCTGAGAAAAAGGTCAGCATTATCCACTGGTATTGTTGCTTATAATTCTTCTTTATTAAAATTAAACAATGAATCACCTCAATGATCTTGAAAAAGACAGCAACAAAGAAGTCAGTGCTTCTTTGAATCATTGTACAGCTATGCAGGAATAAAGTTTGTTACACAACAGTTAAAAAAGTGAAGAAAAGACTTCCGACATAAGCTGATGACAGCAAACAACACATTGTAGCAGTAATCTCACAAAGACTAGTAGTAATATAGGTACAGATAAAAAAGACTAAAAGAAAAAATATATATACTTAAATATTTCAGTGGTGATTAGCAACTGTGCTGTATGTAACTTCTGTGGCTTCATCCTGTTGGAGAACAGAAACAAATATGACAATTAGGAAGAAACAAATTCAAAGTGAAATGTGACATACTAGGACAAAGAGCAAAATGATTTGAAATGAAGGAAACAGGAAGTAAGAAACAGTGTGTAGCTGGTCTCAGGTCTTTTAATATTTGCCCTTTTCATACTTTATGGTAACAACAGAACTGAACACAATTTCCACATTACTTTGGCCAAATGACCTCTGGGAGGGAACAAAAATAGAAACGGAACTGCTGTGCTTTAAGTAAAAATCCATCCATTTTCTTCCACTCATCTGGGGCCAGGTTGCAGGGGCAGCAACCTAAGCAGAGAAGCCCAGACCTCCCTCTCCCCAGCCACCTCCTCCAGCTTGTTCGGTGGGACTCTAATGCGTTCCCAGGCCAGCTGAGAGATATAACCACTCCAGCATGTCCTGGGTCTGCCCTGTGGCCTCCTACCGGTAGGACATGCCTGGAACACCTCACCCCTCCCAAATGATTGCACTCCTCACCCTATCTCTAAGAGAGAGGCCAGCCACCTTTCGGAGGAAGCCCATTTCTGCCTGTTGTATTCGCGATCTCGTTCTTTTGGTCACTACCCAAAGCTCGTAATCATAGATGAGGGTAGGGATGTAGATTGACCAGTAAATCGATCACTCTCCCACTCAGCTCCCTCTTTACCATGACAGAATGGTGCAGCATCTGCATCATTGCAGACGCAGCCCCAATCCGTCTGTCAATCTCTCGCTCCCTTCTCCTGTCACTCGAGAACAAGACCCCGAGATACTTAAACTCCTCCACCTGGGGCAGCAACTCGTCCCTGAGCTGGAGTGGACACTCCACCCTTTTCCGGCTAATTTTCATGACAGCTGCTTCACAATCGGCTGCAAACCATTTTACTGTGTGAGCTGGAGGCCACTGCCTGATGAAGCCAAAAGGACCGCGTCATCCGCAAAAAGCAGAGATGAGATTCTGAAGCCACCAAGGCAGAAGCCTTACGCCACTTGGCTACACCTAGAAATTCTGTCCATAAAAATTATGAACAGAATTGGTGAAAAAGGCCAGCCCTGGCGGAGTCCATCACCCACTGGAAACGAGTCCGACTTATTGCCGGAAATACGGGCGAAGCTCTTGCCGTGGTTTTACAGGGACTGAACAACGGGCTGTTTGTATTCTTAAATATAAATGTATAGTTGTAGCATGTTAGGGTTACCTCAGGTGTTTTTCTTCCCACGTTTTCCATGTTGGAGTATGTTACTTCCTCGTCCACCTGTGTAAAATTAGCAAAATTTACAGAAAGACTGAACATTGTCAGCCTGGTGTCACTCCCAAATCTTTACATACAGACCCTTAATTGGGACTCCTTTGTGTCACATTTACATTCATTTTCAAAGTGCAGGGTGTCAGTGTTGACTAAATGCCAATATTAATGAATAAGAAGGATTAGAGGCTTGAATGAGCAGAAGCAAAATACAATTTCTTCTGATAGCTGTTGTTGTATTTTACAAGTTGTAAAACACACAAGCACAGTTTACCATATAGGGATTCATTTTATCAAGCAGACATATTAGAAATCATCTGTAATAATCTAGACCAGTGGTTCCCAAAGTGTGGGCCGCAAAGTACTGCACACACACACACACACACACACACACACACACACACACACACACACACACACACACACACACACACACAC
>JAVDPK010002781.1:0-20133 GCA_034780415.1 Cichlasoma orientale | reverse complement strand
ACTGAAGAGGAGAAGAACGATGAGATGAGCAGCCATGCCTGTGAGTGAGTAGACTTAAAACACATGAACCACATGTTGAGTCTGGTTCTGTTTTTGAATTTAAGCAATATGCAAATGCAACACTTCAAATATGCTAGTCATAATTTGTGATGTTGTTAAACATGTGGTTGTAGTATGTTGAGGATACATTAAATCAGTGTCAGCCTGATCTCACTTCCAACTTGCCACTTACAGACTTTTAATCTGGACTTTTATTCTTTGTGTCACATTTTTATTCACTGGATTCCCTTAAGCATCATTTCCCAAGTGCTTTACTGCATTCAGCAATGGACATCATTCACTTCTTCAGCATAAAATGTTACATTGAGATTTATTGTTCTTTTAGCATCATGTACCATGCTCACAGGGAAATGACTCAAGACACTATTTCTGTGGATGTTGATCTGCCTTGTTTTTCTCTAGTAAAACAAAACTGACTCAGTGTAACACAAAACAAACAGTTAAACAATTTAAGGAATTACAAATAAATTTGGCATAGATTTATCAAAGTTCAATAAACTCAGAGGTGTGATGAGGAGTTTTAGGTCAATCGGAGCTCTGCAGTGTGTATTTTTATTAGGACAAAATTTTTTAATCAACTTTAATAAATAATAATACACTGGGGAAAAAAGATTCCGGCCTCTTTTAGATGTTGCATATTTTAGTGAAGCTTATCTCTTAAATTTCAATCTTTTAATAAAGTTAAATGTTCACATTTAATCAATTCATTCCAACATGTACTCCTTCAGTGTAAAACAAGTCCATCCTTCCACCCATCAGGGTCATGGGGGGCTGGAGCCTATCCCAGCCGTCATAGGGCGAGAAGCAGGGTACACCCTAGACAGGTCGACAGGCCTGTCGCAGGGCCGCAAAACATTTTACATATACTAATATTTGCATATGTTTAGAATTCATATACATGTGGTATTGGTGATCACTGGTCGTGGTTAGTGATAGGTTTCTCAGTAACAATTAAATATACTGGCACACAGTCCTGTCATGATCAGTGTGGAAACATCTGGGTCCCTCAGTGATCACTGTATCCAGATGACCCTGTCATATATTTACTGTCTAGCCTGCACTGCTTCATTTCTCCAGAGTTACTGATGAAATCTAATGGTTATATGATCTGCATGTTTTGACAAATATATTTTTCATTACACAGTGTAGCCCTGTGCTTTTCTACTGTGACAGATCAAAATGCTGTCAATGAAATTGTCCTCAAATGTACTTACAGTAAGAGGTCTTACCTTTGGTCACACACAAGTGAAAACAGATTCCTGCATCGATCCTTATATCTGTCCACAACACACCAGTAATGACTGTCCTGATCTGTCAAAATTTCAGTTGCGCCAAGATCCCAAAGTGGCTTAAACTGATGCTGCAGCGACCAGACGACTGCTTTTGGACAGTAAGCACTATTTTCCGAAGGTGAGACGGTTTTCTTAGAGGGTCAGCCTCAGTACTACCTCTCTGTAGACAGGTTGCTTGCACACAGGAAACAAGTTTGTATGAGCTTTCGTCTCACTCTACATGTACAGATCTCTGCCAGGAGGGGGCGCTAAAAGATCTGTTTTTACACTGCACATCATTTCGGGCTACAGAACCCTTTCACCATGTCACAGGGTGAGAGACAGGTTATCCCCTTTACAGTAGTGATGGGAAATTCGGCTCTTTTCAGAGAGCCAGCTCTTTAGGCTCAGCTCCCCAAGAAGAGTCGGCTTTTTCGGCTCCCAAACGGCTCTTTACTTGTTTCCTTTGTAGTAGGGATGTGCGCGATTACTCGACTAGTCATCGCTATTGTAACTAGTTGGTGCCAGACGTGCTAGTCGGTTAGCTTAATTATTAAGGTTTCAGTAAACCCAGTGCTGGTAAATATTTGTCCTAAATGTTATGCAGCCATCTGCCACCAGATGGAGCTGCAGCCCTTACATCGTTATAGAAAAATGCCATAACGTAAGCGTGCCTCCAAAGAAACACCCTTCCTTCCCTGCATTTCCGTTTTGTACAAAGAAGCGAGAAAATTAGAAGGACAAATGTGTTTGCGCCTTAAAAACACTTAGAGTAGGACCCAGGAGGGAAAAAAGTGCCATCATTTTATGTTTTTGTCGGCTGACACCGCATGTAAAACACTGGGACACGACCGAAAGGTAATTAACACACGCGATGCACCTGCACAGGTATAAATGCAGCAACATCGGCCAATTACGTCGTAGCAGTTGAAATCTGAATCAGGGCAAGCTGGAGGAGGAGGCTGGACGAGAGGGAGGTCTGGGCTCCACTGATGCCACCTTGGATAGGAGGAAGAAAATGGATGGATGTGTGTGTTGTATTGTTTCGATGCGTGTCATGAATTGTAGAGCAACGAGCATCATTGATAATGCGCGGCACAATGCGCCACACTTTTAAGTCGCAATTTTTCGGATGTTATTTTCTCATATTCAATGATGCGTGAACATCGTTTTCATATTCTTCGTTGTTTGGAGTATAATGTGCAGCGTTCATAATGAGCGATGCGCAGTGCTGCACAGTTAAGCAGCATTTATAGTGCGATTAATCATAGAAGAATGCGATTAATGGTTTCAAATGCCTTTGTTTAGATAGCTTTTGACATTGTTAATTAAACTGGCAAAAATAATATTTTATTATTATTATTTCTATTTATATTTCTTAGTTTTAGACTAGTCGGTTAGTCTAAATTTTTAAGTTATTAAGTTAGTTGCCAGAAACATCCCTACTTTATAGCTCATATTTTAACCTAAATAAGCACAAATGAATGGTTTGTGTGCTGAGAAACCCTTTTGCCAGTCTTTTTATGATAAATGTTATAATTGTTTTATTTTGTGCATTTGTCCTGTTAAAAAAAATCTTACTTTTGTTTAACATTTTAAATAAACTTTTAATGGAACACAGGACAAACAAACACACTGACTTATTTTGATTTGTGTCAGTGGCATTTTCTGATATGGGCGACATGGGCAGCCGCGCAGGGCGGCATCTCATCTGGGGCGGCATGACCGCCGCCCCGCCCCCCAACGCATAGCGATCGCCGCACCAGCGCCTACCGCACTACTTCACTTGTGGAGTAATGGGCGCCCTCTGTGTGGTGCATGTAGCTTTCTGCCATGGTCTGACAAACAGGTTGTAACAGAATGAAAGGGGCAGGCAGGGGATTCTCTCGTCTCGGTTGCTGAGCCTAGAATCAATCTGTGCATCTAATAAAATTAGATGCATTAATAAAATTAGATGCACACAATTGATAGAACACAAAGCACATTTCATTTATTATACTGTAAATATGGTCATTAATTCACAGTATCCGTGTGAATCTGAATCCTGATGAAAAAATAACACAAATATGATAAAGACGGTTCGGACAAACGTTAGTGGATGGCGCAGTGTTGCCAGATTGGGCAGCTTGTGAACACACTGAGCTTAAAAATTATATAAATATAAAATTATATAGATATATAATTTTCCAATAAAAACTTCCTAAAAACCTACCAAATATGGTGAAAAGCAGCCAAAATTTTAACAACCCACCCAAAGCTGTGTATATTTAAATATATATCACAGCTGGTGCTATTAACATGAGTGCTCGCCCAGGGCGCCAAACAGGCAAGGATCGCCACTGCTTTGTGTTGCAGTAGGACGGGTTATAGTTGCAGTTTTGGGGAGGGCGGTGGATGCCGCAACAGTTGTTGGTTTGGGACCAGACTCACCAGGGTCAGTAGATGAGGACCTCGCTTGCCCTCTCTTCTCCAACTGCACCAAGGAATGGAAAGTTCTTATATGTCGGTGCAGGTTTGTGGTGGAACCTGCTCTCACTGTAATTTTCAATTTGCAGTGATAGTACTCTGCTCTGCTATTTCCAATTTCCTTAAAGTGCAGAAAATGCTGCTTCTTTTACGAGTATCGCTCATATTCACGTGTTTTTGCACCACTGTCTCCTGCCGTCGGTACCTAGACTACACCCACACACGGTGGAACATCTATCTCCCCCTCTGCTTTAACATAATGGTATAATCCCATGTCCCCCTGTGTATGACTGGCTGCATGGCCTGCCCTCAGGTTTTTAAGCAGAGCTAATGAGAAATTGGGGAGCCGGCTCTCATTCAAGGGGAGTCGGCTCTTCTGATTCACTACCAAGCATCAGCTCTTAGCGCTGGCTCATTTGCAGGTCTAACACAGAGACAACCAGTCGCTCTCACATTCACACCTGTGGGCAATTTAGAACCACCAATTAACCTAAGAGGCAATAGTGCTAACTACCGTGCCACCGTGCACTCGCTGTTCTTTATTAATGATATAAAAAAATGGAAAGACATACATGTTACAGATTATTTTGATCGATTTTTTTCCCCTCTCAGAGATAGCTGCTGCTGTTGAGTTGTCAACTGGTCTCTGTCTGAGTTGATTGTCTGAGAGCAGTGGCTCTCAGACAATCACCTGTTGTCCAGTGGTCAGTTGCTGCTGAAGGAAGTGCTTTTTTTTATGAAGGTGCAAATATACTTATGCTATATGTTTGCTCTTACCATCCTTACATTTATGGGCCTGAGAAATCTGTCTTAGATTGGAAAATATAAAATAATTGTTTAATGACACAGAAGCTCATAATGTTTGGGGTCAACCGAGAACAGTGTGTTCGTTCTGGGTATGTCTCTATCACTAACAGATGATCAATAACAGACGACAGG
Organism: Cichlasoma orientale; assembly: GCA_034780415.1. Taxonomy (NCBI): domain Eukaryota; kingdom Metazoa; phylum Chordata; class Actinopteri; order Cichliformes; family Cichlidae; genus Cichlasoma; species Cichlasoma orientale. Next base: position 15,397 of record JAVDPK010002781.1, on the reverse strand, counting down.
ACTCTCTCGGGTGGCGATGGTCAGCCAGTTATGGAGACTAAACAAATGATAAACCGAAACTCCGAGGTCATGTGAAGACGCTGCTGCTGCTGAGAGTCTTTGTTTCTCACATTTTGTTTTGTATAATGATGTAACCAAAACTGATAAGCTTTGACTATATGACCACCTGACTTGAAGAAGACGGTGTCAGTACTCCATTTCATGCTCAGCACTATGCTGGCCATGCTATGCAGTCTCACCCTATAGGCGTGATCGATTTAAAAGTGACCAATGATGTGAGGGCTTGTGAATCCTTTGGGCTCCTCCTCGGATGGTCAAAAGTCAGTTTCTTCACTCGTGTAGAATTTTGTTCCGTGTGCAGAGAGTCACCTGCACACGGAACAATTTAATTTATCTTCTGAAACTTGTCATAAATATTCATTAGGCAATGGTCAACAAAATATCGCAGACAAATTTGAGATTTTTCACAAATTTTCAGAATTTTTAAGAAATACTGTACACTGACGTCAATCATTACTCCTTCCTTATTTCCTTATACATTCTTCTGAAATTTGGTATGAGTATTCATTGGGCAATTGTCTACAGAATGTTGCAGACAGATTTTCAGATTTTTTTAATACATTTTTTAAAATTGTAAAAAAAGACAAAAAGTAAGTAAGTGTCAGCTCAATGATAGTTTCCATTCCAATATATCACATATTGCACAAGTAAAACATTTGAAAGCAGACCTCTACAGGGCAACAGGTATGTTGTATGTTGCATTGAGCTGAAAGTGCACACATAAATACAAATAATGAAATATCATTCAACATTTATACAAAAATGTCTTGCTCTTTGTTTATGATATTGCTCATAGAGCTATTATGACTACACACCCAACTGATGGCAGAAGATAACACAATGCAGTCCTAATCTGAGAAAGGCTCCAGTAATAAAGGTACAGGTAAAAAGAACAAAAAAGGTTGTAATATTAAAATACTTGACTGGTAATTAGCTAATGTTCTGTATGCAACTTCTGTGTCTTTTCCTTCACCCTGTTGGAGGACAGAAACAAAGATGACAATTAGGAAGGAAGAGAAAAGGAAAAGGTGACCAAGTTAAAAGGGAAATGTAACATACAAGGACACTGAGCAAAATGATGAGAAATGAAGGAAATAACAGGAAATGAGAAACTGTGTAGCTGGTATCAGGTCTTTTAATATTTACCCATTTTATACTTTGTTTCTTTTTGATAAAAAACAGAGCTGTACATGCTGTCCACATCACTTTCAGCAAACAATGCCTGGAACAAGGAAACAAAAATAGAAACTGAGCCCTTTACAGTTCTGATGGATTTTAAGAAAAAATGGTTAAAGACTACTTGTGAACTTGAACGCAAACATATGGTTTTAATATGTTTGGGGTACCTTAGGTGCTTGTGTTGTTTGCATGTATAGAACACTGGAGTACGTTACTTCCTTTTTCTGTTCCTGTGAAGAATGAAGAAAATGTAATTTAACAGTATCAGTGACTCACACACAGAGCCTTAATCAGGACTCCTTTGTATCACATTTAAACTGACTGGGTGCCCTTTAGCATCACGTTTAAACTGCAGGGTGTCAGTGTTGACAAAATACCAGCACTTGAATGAATAATAAGGAATCTGAATTATCAGAAGCAAAAAACAGTTCTGGGAATCATGATCTGATTACTTGATATCTGATTGCTGTTTATTGTACAATTTATAGAAAAACAGAAGAACAGTTTAGCCCATGAATACTAATTTTATAAAACATATTAGAAATCAATCTGTAATACTGTAGACCTGCAGCACTCTCAGATTGGCAATAGCTCCCTTAAATTGTTAAACTTGATTTCCTGATAGCATTACCTTGCCTGAACGTCTGTTTTGCTGAAATTCAGAGTATGCTTCTTTCTCTCCAGCCTATTAGCATGAGTATGTTTCAGGCATGTTTACCATGTTTAGCAACTTATTTGAACACAACTGTTGAAGCCATTTTCTGAAATAGTAATATACATTTAAAAATACTTTTTTTTGATATTTAATTAATAAGTAATTCTGTTTTGCAATAGTATTGCTGATCAGTGACTAATAATTTGTGGAATAATAATTTTGGTTGGTTTTGCTGTTATAATACCTTTGTATGCTGTTAGGCACTGGGGAGAAAAAACACAGGAAGTCACTGGACCCTAGAGCGACAGTTTTTCGACCTACACCCCACGCTGTACAGTTTGGTTAAATTAGAAAGGTTAAGATTCATTTATGTTTTGTATGTTTTACTTTTCTTCAGTAAAGATGCAAAAAGAATAATAACAATTCTTTGGTCTCAAGATCTCTGCTTTAGAAATCCCTGTGTGCTGACTGCAAAACACTTCAGGTTCCAGGCTAGGTTCCACTCCGTCAGTATATTAGTTTACCCTGTGATTTATTTTTGCTATTCTTTAACTGTCAAGTAGCAAAATAAATCAGCATAACTTACCGTTGCTGTGGCTGATGATTCTTCTTTGCTCTGCTCTAGTAAAACAAAACTGCTGTTACTGACTCTGTGTAACAATATGCGATAAACTAAACTTTTCAGGGATTTATAATAAAGTTCTGTATTTTAAAGCAGTGGTTCCAAAGTGTGGGCTGTGAAGGTACTGCGGGGATTCAGTTTGAAATTACTCACAAGTATGCATAGTTACTAATAATATAAAAGTATTTATTTATATAAAAAGTGAATTAAAACTGGAAATAGGAGGTGGTTGTTTTGTGATATTGCTCATTACTCTGACATAAATTTACTGCTCTTGTATTGATGTTTGTGTCCCAGTGGCAAGTGGGTCACATATTGGCATTAGCACTTTACATATGACTGGGTAGTATTAGCAATTTAAAGACTTACTGTGTCTCAACATGGACTCAACTGGACGAACAACACCACAATTAACCTTATGCGAGATGGTCGGGGAGGACCAGAATTTGTTCATCCTCCGGAATACTGCTGCCGCCTTCCCAATACGACATTTGACGTCCACCTCCACGTTGCCATCTTGGGAGATCACACTGCCAAGGTAGGTGAACTTCTCTACTTCTTTCAACTTCTGAGTCTCAACAAAAATTCCCCGCCTTTGATCTGTGGAGCTGACATGCTTGATCTTTGATTTCTCTGCGCTAATCCTAAGGCCAATTTTCCCAGCTTCCCCTTGCAGGTCTGTTGTCCCTGTAGTTTTATCTCATTTTCCTTGAGCAGGGCAATATCATCTGCGAAGTCCAAGTCACCAAGACGGTCATGGTCGGACCAATAGATGCCGGCCTTGGTATGGGCACCAGTGCGCCGCATAACATAGTCGAGGGCAACAAGGAAAAGCAGCGGAGAAAGGATGCAACCCTGCCTGACACCGGTGGTGATCTCAAAGAAGTCAGTGTGGCCATTTCCGGTCTTGACGCAACAGCTCGATGGAAGGTATAGGTCCCTGAAGATGGTGATGAAGATGGTTGGGACACCATACAAGTGCAGGATCTGCCAAAAGGAATCACGGTGGATGTTGTCGAAGTTGACAAATTTGATGGCGAGTTGTTGGTACTCGACGCACTGTTCGATGATGTTTCTAAGGGCAAAAATCTGCTCTGTGCATGATCGGCCGCTTCAGAACCCAGCTTGTTCTCGCAGTCGTTGGTCGAGGGCACGCCGCAATCGTTGGTAAGGATGACACAGAATACCTTATCGGGCACAGAGAGGAGGGTGATGCCTCTCCAGTTGCTGCACTCGGAGGTATTGCCTTTCTTTGGTAGCTTGACTATCGCACCCTTTCGCCAGTCCTCCGGCACTTGGCCACTTCCCCAACATTTGTTGAACATAGTTGTCAGTTCTTCCACCATTGCTCGGCCACCGTGTTTCAATAGCTTCACTGGTATTTTGTCCAAGCCGGCTGCTTTGTTGTTCTTTACGCTCTTAATTGCGCTCTTCACTTCCTTGATGATCATTTCGCCAGTGTTTACCCCGAGGTCTTCTTGGACGTCTTCCACCTCAAAGTTGTAAGTTGTGGTGGGCTCTGGATGATTGAGTGTCTCCTGGAAGTGTTCAGCCCATCGTTTGTTCTGGTATTCTTTGGGTTTGGGTCAGAAGTGTCCCATTCTTATCCTTGATTGGGACATTTGCATTAGTCCTCAATCCGGTGAGCTCATTGTCGATGCGATACATGGTCTTGGAATCATTCCGGTCAACTGCTTCCTGAGCTTCAGTTCCTTTTCATTCCAGCCATTCTTTCTTGTCCTTTCATCAGCTTTTCTTCACAATCCGATCCAACTTGGCATACCTTCGGCTCTCTTCCTCTCTGGCTTGCTCAGTTTTGGCCTTATTCCTTTTGAGCTTCACGATTTTTCTCTCATCGATCAACTTTCTTGAATCCACTGCTTGTTTCTTCTTTGCTCTGCGTCTTCTGATGATGTATAGGGAGCACTCTGTGGCAGCATCCCTGAGGCCAGTCCAGAAATCTGTCACATCTTCAAGTTCTCCAAGGAGAGCAAAACAATTTTGCAGTTCCAGTGTGAAGGCGTTGGCGATGGTCGGATCGTTGAGCTTCTCGATTGCGAATGGTCTCTTCGGTGCGGGCTGGGTTTGACTCTGAAGTTTGAGTTTGACTTCTGACTAGATAGTGATCAGATCTAATGTCTGCTTTCCCTTTCCGATAGGCCGTCGAGTTGCGCAGAGCCGACCTCCACTTTTGGCTCATGCAAACAAAATCAATCTCGTTGAATGTGTGCCCATCTGGTGATCTCCATGTCTTTTTATGGATCCCTTGGTGCTGGAAATACATATTACCGATGCACAGCCCATTGTACTTGCAGAACGACACCAATCGTTTGTCGTTGTCACTGAGGCGTGTAGAGGATGCGTACACTCCAATCACGGTCTCCATTCTCAGTCAGTCGCTGCCCAGCTGGGGATTGAAGTCTCCTATAAGGATCTTTAGGTCGTGATTGGGGATGTCATTGAGCACATCTTGAAATCGTCCTTGGAAGCATCCTCTGCACTGTCCGTTGGAGCATAGACCTGCACAATGGTCATTTTGGCATGTCCAAGTCCAAAACGGGTTGTGATGATACGATCATTAATAGGCTTTCACTCGATGAGTGCTTCCACGGCTTCTTTACTCAGAACGAGACCGACGCCATGTTGTCATGTCATTCCTCATGGCAGGAATACAAAAATGTCTCCGCAGATAGTTCAGCCACTTTCCGTCCACCTGACTTCACTAACCCCAAGAATGTCGAGCTGATAATTGTCAAATTTCTTCAAAAGTTGAGCCATCCTTCCACTTTGATATAATGTGCGAACATTCCATGTCCCAATTCTTGTGATGTTTTTGGCTGAGAATAATGCTTTCATCGGGCGGAGCGGAACGGCGGAGTTAAATAATAATAAAATTACAAAATTAAAGGGGAGCTATGACACACCAGGACAAAGAGCAAGATTATTTGAATAATTGGGAGGCCGTTTGGTTGGGATTTTTTTTTATTAGTGTATGGTCTTGACTTTACAACATAAAGTGCCTTGAGGTGACTATTGTGATTTGGCACAACAGTATATACATACAATTATTGTGTTCTCCAAATTTTGAACTGCACAATGTACTAAATAAAACAACCCCACTGCCAGTCTCTGAAGATTGATTCTACAGTTCAGCACATCTTTATTCCATTTTGTACTGACAACATAAAAGTAGTCCAGGTCACTGTCTCTACATGCTCAAATACATTCATTATAAAAAAAATCACTAAAATGTTGTCAATCCCACCTCCAATATATGGTCAGCTTGTTTGTAATGCAGCTTGTATTAACAACAATGCTGTCATTATTTGTACTTCTTTCCACAATAGTGCACCTCATACTGCATTGAAGACTTGAAGATAATTGTGTTCCTACTCTTTACAGTATTTCAGTTTAAACCAAAGTAGTGGTCCAACCAGCAGTGGAAAATGGATAAAATTAGGAAATGTTTTTCACACATTGATAAAGAGATTCTTGTGAAATGATAACCTGTTTCTAAGAAACTGTTTAACACACTGTGAGGAAACAGTTTCACAGTGTGGTAAACACTGAGCTGTATGTCACATACCCATTATTCTTTTCAACTGACCTTTGGGAAAGAAAGAGGAAACGTGTAACAGAGTTCACAACGTAGTTTAAACTTTTTTTATTCTTATCCAGTTACAGGTATATGTGGTAAAAATAACAAATTAATTAAACTATCTAGTCTTGAGAACTTGAAAAGAAAGCAACATGACTTCTTTAGTTCTTTTTTTTTTCTGTTTTTTGAACCTCTTTCACCTCTCATCCAAGAGGCTACTTCAGTTCTAAAGCAACTAGCAGAGAGTCCCAGGCAATAAACCCCTACTGTGGGCTGTCCCCTTTGGATGTGGTCCTGAGGGTCCTTAACTCACTACTGATCATGGAAGTCGTCAAATAAGCCAAGGTGTGAAAAAAGGCCTGAGTAATTACCATCACTGGGGCCAACAGGTTAAACCTCTATGAGATATTGCCCCAGCTCACAATCATGTGAGATACTGAGGTTACAAGGGAAAGATATTGAAAGTGATCTCAGGACTGCATTGTAGCTGGCTGATAGTTGGTGTGATAAACCACCACTTAATCACCACTTTACTCCTCTGTCAAACTGTCTGTCCAAAGTGTGAACATTAGCAACCTTGAAAGAAAGCCCTTTCTCCTTTAAGTGCAGATGTAAAGCTGAGTCTTCTCCTGTTGAGGCTCTCTTATGTTGTGCTATATATTTGTTGAGTGACTGGTTTCTCTTCTGTAAAGGTCTGAGCACTAATCACTGCACTGCACCACATACACTATGTTGTTTGTGTTTGTGTGTTTTGTCCTTAAGATGAACCAGTTTTTGTCTGAGGGTGTTGAAGTCTGAAATGCGACGGGATGTTATGTTGGAGAAAATTCTCTGACAAGCCTGCTACATAAGGGACAACAGTGTTAATAATAAACCACTTTTCTTAATGTACAGTATTGGTCTGCTCTGAGAGAGTTTTAAATCTGTTACTGGGCAACTGCAATTTTTTTCTCCATTTAAAAGAAAAAAAATCTATAGAAGAAACCATTTTGTCATATATTGGCTTTAGTGTTAAGCAACAACTTGCTGTGCCTTTTGAAAAGAAAAATGACCACGGTCGCCGTTACAAGGAAGATCTGCAAATTAAAACAGATCAATCCTGTTTTCTCAACTCAGTGTTAAGAAAAAGTCATTTTTCCAGCTGTTACTGAAACTTTACTGACTGCAGTAATGCTGTGAACTCCTGCAACAACAAATACGATATTTTAATGTTTGTTTGCTTAAAGCATTCTTCCTTCACATGACTTGTCTATTGTACATGTGAACACATACGATTATTGTCAAGTACAAACGAGGATAATACAAAACTATTAATAGTCATTAAATGTATTATTGGCTGACATTATCCTTCGAAATATGATGGCGTAACTGACCTTTGAGTCCAATGATTAAATGTATGCAATATGCAAAGGGAGCATCTCAAATATGCCTTTCTGCTAGCTCCTCATACTGTATGTTTTTATTAGTTACTTCACTGATATAATTTGCTGTAGACTGTAAACCAGGGGTCATCCAACTACATTTGTTCAAGGGACGGAATTTTTCTCTTCAGACAGTGTGAGGGCCAGATGCTCTCGTAAAGTAAAATAAAATTTATATTGTATGCTAAGTAATACATTATCATTTGATATATCAATTTTCCTTTTAAATTTATACTATTTTTAATGATGTGATGTGCAAGTCTTGCACTTACACGTTCTTCTGTTATGTTGATGGTTGTTATGGAGACAACACAATTGTGGGCAGTTGTGCTGATTATAGACATGAGCAAGAAAACACAAAAATGGTGCATGAGAGCAACGAGTTTATCTATGCACAATCTACTTCTCAGAAGCTGTTGTTTTTTTTTAAATAAATATAGGAACATATGAGTTCAGATGCAAAACCTTCTAAATCTGCCTGGACAGATCAAGAGCTTTTTTTTTTTATCTGGATCATATGGTATATTCAGTAATTTCATTTTACAGGCAATGGTAAGGTGCCTTTTTTCACAAATGTAAATATAGTAATACTTACTTACCTACTTTTTAATAAATAATATTTTGTTTTGAGGCAAAACCAGCAAAATCTTCAGTCTGTCATCTGCCCAGTGTGAATGAAGGCAAAAGGCGCAAATATCAGACTACGATAAAAAGATTTTTACATAGATTCACACTGGGCAGATGACAGACTACATAGACTACATAGATTACATAGATGTTATTTTAACAATAACAGAATAGTAGATACTAGGCAGCGGGGTTCGTGACAACTGAGGGACGGACGCATACGGGGGGGCTGTGACGACATGTGGGTACACGCCGAGCCGTCAAGCCACCTACCTGTCCAGTCCCCCCACGAGCAAATGGTGTGAGAGACCCTAAGAAGACGGGCTCCTCAGTGCAGCCAGAAAATGCTTGAAGTCACATGGTCCAACCTTGCATTCTGATTGGTTCTAGGGACATGGAGATATTTAAGGGCAATGGGAAGCGGCGTTTAAGGGCTTTTGATAATTTAGACTAGTCAGAGACGGGTATTTAAGGGGTTATGACGCGACATGATTGATTGGCATATAGTACCTGTGGCAGTACTATTCGGGGGCCAGATGGAAAGCTCTGGTGGGCAGGATGTGGCCTGTGGGCAGCCAGTTGACATTCCCTGATCCATAGCATCTATAACATTGGGCTAATTTACGTAAAACATGACAGCAGTAAGTGACTTTTTTAAACCTATGTCACATACAAAAATTCAAATCATGAAAATACACAACATGGACAAAAGTACTTACTCACTTACAGCTCACCTACAGTTCTATTATTAAAGTTCAAAGAAACAAATGTTTAATAATCACTCTGAGTTTGTTATTGATGCTTTATTAAAATGAAATCAAGAATCACATCAATGATCTTGAGAAAGACAGCAAACAAAGAAGTCAGTGCTTCTTTCACTCATTTTACACCTATGCAGGAGTAAAGTTTGTTACACAATAGTTAAAAGGCGAAGAAAATACTTACAACATAACAAACTGATGACAGCAAACAACCTGTTGTAGCAGTAATCTGACAAAGTCTGCAGTAATATACAGTACCAGTCAAAAGTTTACGTACAGTAAACTTTTGACTGGTACTGTAGGTAAAGATAAAAAAAAAAAGAAAAAAGTCAGAATATTTAAATATTTCGGTGGAGATTAGCTACTGTGCTGTATGTAACTTCTGTGCCTTCATCCTGTTGAAGAACAGAAGCGAAAATGACAATTAGGAAGGAAAAGCAAAGAAAAAAGTGAGTAAATTCAAAGTGAAATGTGACACACTAGGATAAAGAGCAAAATGATTTGAAATGAAGGAAACAGGAAATAAGAAACAGTGTGTAGTGTGTAAAATTAGAAACTGAACACTTTACAGTTCTGCTGTGCTTTGAGAAAAAGACAAATGAAGTCTGTTTGCATTCTTAAATATAAATGTATAGTTGTAGTATTTTAGGGTTACCTGAAGTGTTTTTCTTCCCACGTTTTCCATGTTGGAGTATGTTACTTCCTCGTCCACCTGTGTAAAATGAGCATAATGTAATTTACAGAAACATTGAACAGTGTCAGCCTGGTGTCACTCCAGACATTTTGTAAACAGACCCTTAATCTGGACTTCGTTGTATCACATTTACACTCATTGAGTGCCCTGTAGCATAATTTTAAAGTGCAGGGTGTCAGTGCTGACTAAATGCCAGTATTTATGAATAAGAAGGATTAGAGGTGTTGGTGATCAGAAGCAAAATACAATTTTGTGAATCACGATGTCATTTCTTTCATAATTTAATCAAACAGAAATATCAGAAACCCATCTGTAATTATCTAGACCTATTACTATTAGAGATTGTACTCTCAGATGGAGTTTTGTGACTCATGATCTAATTGCTGTATTATACAAGTTATTAAAAAAACACAAAGAACAGTTTACCATATAAGCGTTCATTTCAAATCCATCTTTCATATTCTAGAGCTGCAACATGTTATGCACTCACAGATGTACAAAATATTCACTGAAAATGTTAAACTTGATTTCATGATAGCGCTGCAGTTGGTTACCTTGGCTGAACTTCTTTTCCTGAGTCTAACTTCAGAGTATGTTACTTCCTCTCCAGCCTGCATTGAAGAACATCATTAGAACATCTGTCAAACTGTCATTATAAAATGTTGCTCTGTGATTTACTTTTGCTATTCTTTTGGTATCATGTACAATGCTCACAGGGAATTATCAGCATAACTTACCATTGCTGTGGTTGATGACTCTGCTTTGCTCTGCTCTAGTAAAACAAAACTGCTGTTACTGACTATGTGTAACAGTGAACAATAAATTATTTTATTTTTAAAGATTTATACATAAATTTGGCTTGGATTTATCAAGGTTCAGTGATACTTACTGTGTCTCAATACAAGCCAGATGAACAACACCACAATTACAATCAGGATCACCACACTCAGTAGGATGATGAGGATCTTTGGGTCAAATGAAGCTCTGCAACATGCAGTTCAAGAACACACAATTTAGTTTACTTTAGCATCTGTAAAAAAAAAAAAAAAAATTATAGACTCCCTTCCAAGAAACATTCTACCACTAAAAATAACTGACCTGCAGTGTTCATTTTCTAATGTGGTATTTGGTCCATTTCCAGTAACAGCATGGGCAGTGGCTATAATTAAAAGAATCATCATCAATAGAGTATCTCTTAGAGTACAAACATTTACAAATGAATGGAATTCGTGTACAGTTCCAGTCAAAGGTTTGGACACGTGTCCAGACTTTTGACTGGTACTGTACATGTAGAATTTATGATCTCTTGCAGTACTTACTAGCGATCAATTTCTCAGTAACATTTAAATGTACTGGTATCTGAATGTCCCCTTTGGCACACCAATACCAGCCACTGTCCTGTGGCTTTAGTCCACTCATGGTCACTGTGAAAACATTTGTCTCTCTATGAGTGATCACTGTTGTTCCATCTATGGCTCCAGATGATCCTGTCACACAGTTCCCGCCCAGCCTGCACCACTTCATTCCTCCAGAGTTACTGTGGTGACATCTAATGGTTATGTTTTCTCCGATATATCCTGTAATCTGCTGATGTTCCACATAGAGACTGGAGGCACCTTCAAGGAAAAATCAATCAATCAATTGTGAAGCACTGAATGGAAAAATAATTGGTCATTCATACTTCGTATCTGTTCTCATTAGCTCTGAAAGACAAATATATTCAGTCTTTGTCGAAAAGTCATAAATGATTTGTAATGTGTATAGAGATGGGTACTTACCACTGGTCACTGACAGCTGAAAATACTCTCCATGGTCTGACCCTCCATCAATCTCCACCACACACCAGTAATAAGTGTTTTCATTTGTCAGCTGGTTTATAGTCACAGTAAATATTTTCTGCTTTTTGTCATCAGAGATTGAATATTTTCCTGAACGGTCTGGCTCGTTTGTTTTTACTGCATAGCTGCAGTGGTTCCAATAATATCCTTCACACAAGTATTTCACATGCTTTATGTATCGGGAGTCATAGAGACATGGGATGGAGACAGACTTTCCAGCTGTTACTGATACTTTACTGACTGTAGTTATGCCGTGAACTCCTGCAACAAGAACAAATAAAGTATTTTCATGGTTATGTTTACTTAAAACATTCTTCTGTCACATGACTTGTCTATTGTACATGTAGACATTTTTAGTATTATCAAGTATAAAACTGGATAATTCAAAAACTTTTAATAGTCATTAATTTTATCAGCTGCTGACATCAGCCTTAGAAACATGAGATATTTAAATGATTCCTGTGACTGACCTTTGAGTCCACTGAAAAGGAGAAGAACGATGAGATGAGCAGCCATGCCTGTGAGTGAGTAAACTTAAAACGTATGAACCACATGTTGAGTCTTGTTCTATTTTTGAATTTACGCAATATGCAAACGCAACACTTCAAACCTGCCTTCCTGCTAAAGTGTGATGTTATATTTGATTCTTTGGATCACTGGTATATTGTTCTCTTGACATCTATAACCTGTATGGACTTATTTCACCAGTAGCAGGAAGTGAATAATATGCATTCCCATAATATAAAATATCACTGAAAATAGATGGATACACTATGAGTTCTCACATATCCTGAAAATAGAGGTCTGGATTATCCCTTGACATTGATGATTACAATGTTTCTTTATTAGATTTTACACAGCTGTTACAAGCGAATGACAGGAAAACAAGTGACAGAGTCCAATAACACAGGTACAGATAAAACAATAAAAAGGAGAAAAAAAGTGTTAATATTCAAATAGTTCAGTGGTGATTATCTAAAGTGCTGTATGTAATTTTTGTGCCTTTTTCTTTATCTTGCTGGAGAAGAGAAACAAATATGACGATTAGGAAGGAAAAGCAGAGGAAAAGGTGACTAAATTAAAAGAGAAATGTCCCGCAGTAAGACAATGAGCAACATGATTTGAAATGAAGGAAAGAGAGGAAGTGAGAAATAACATGTGGTTGTTTCAGGTCTTGCGATATTTCCTCTTTTCAAACTGAAGCTGGATTTAAGAAATAAGTGTTCAAAAGTCTTTAGAGCATGTTTAGCGCCATCTTGTGCCAGTACAGAATGTGAAAGAACGAAGTGCAAAACAAGGAAACTAAAAGCAGCATAAGAGGGTTACTTTTTTATGCCGCTGGCTGCAGCAATGAGTAATGTGTTTAAAAAAAAAAAACAAGGATATACTGTCCAGTTTTACAGAGAGCTACAGAGCCCTCCAAGGGACATTGGTGAAAAAAAAAAGCTGCACTTTTGTGAGATCCTGTAAAAGTTTTGTGAGATCTCGAGTTATTTGTGCGAGATTAAAAGTTTTTAATTTAAGGCCATGTGCTTTCATGTCAATTTTGATCGTTTTACTTGTCCTGTCCCCCTTCTCCTCTCAGCCACTCATCTTAGAAACAACCACAGTGATGGAGGACACACACCCGTGGGAGAGATTCATAGAAAAAACTAAACTATAAACTCAAAATAAAAGCTCAAGGTGTGTGTGTGTGTGTGTGTGTGTGTGTGATGATCGAGTGAAGGAGTGAGGGCGTGAGAGCGAGACAGTCAGTCAGTCAGATTAATAGACAGTTAATGTGCAGACTGTAGAAACCCTCCTTAAGGATCTCTGGTTTGTTTCTGGGAGGAGACAGATCCTTTTGGGGTTGCATCAGCAAGCAGCCAAATCAAACATGCAGAACTACACTATATTGCCAAAAGTATTCACTTGTCTGCCTTCACACACATATGAACTTAAGCAACATCCCATTCTTAATCCATAGGGTTTAATATGAACCCACCCTTTGCAGCTATAACAGATTCAGTTCTTCTGGGATGGCTTTTAACAAGGTTTGGGAGTGTGTTTATGGGAATTTTTGACCGTTCTTCCAGTCAGGATTCTGTGCAGGCCGGTCAGGTTCTTCCACACCAAACTCACTCATCCATGTCTTTATGGACTTTGCTTTGTGCACTGATGTGCAGTCATGTTGGAATAGGAAGGGGTCATCCTCAAACTATTCCCACAAAGTTGGGAGCATGAAATTGTTCAAAATGTCTTGGTATGCTGAAGCATTAAAATGTTTCTTTTCACTGGAATAAATTAAGGGGCCAAGTCAAACTCCTGAAAAACAACCCCACACCATAACCCCCTCCACCAAACTTTACACTTGGTACAGTGCAGTCAAGTACCATTCGACAAAATGTTCACTGAAAATGTTAAACTTGATTTCTTGATAGCGCTGCAGTTGATTACCTTGGCTTAACTTCTTTTCTTGGGTCTGACTTCAGAGTATGTTACTTCCTCTCCAGCCCGCACTGAAGAACATCATTAGAACATCAGTCAACCTGTCATTATAAAATGTTGTGTTCTGTGATTTACTTTTACTATTCTTTTAGTCCAAATAGTTCTTTACTCCATATAGTTCTTTGTTCCAAATAGTTCAGCCTTATTCCAAATAATTCCGCCTTATTCAAAAAAATTTTAAATTCTACCACTAAATACTGCACATAAAAACAAAAGTATCTCATCTGTGTTGTTTATTTTCTAATGCAGTATTTGTTCCATTTCCAGTAACAGTATGGGTAGTGGCTATAAAAAAGAACCACCATTTCCAGAGTACTGTAATGATTATTTTCAATGTAGCTTTTAAAGTACAGATATTTACAAACAGATGGAATTCACATACATGTGGAATTTATAATCACTTGCAGCAGGATGGAAATAGACTTTCCAGCAGGGTTTTCAGTAAAGCTGAACGTCATACTGTGTCAGCAGGCAGGAGCTGCTTGTTGTGGTCTGTGCCATACGGCAGAGGTCCCCAACCCCCGGGCCCCAGACCGGTATCGGGCCGTGGGTCATTTGATACCAGGCCGCGCTTAAAGACTAAATAACTTACATTATTTCAGTTTTACTTATCTGAGTCTGAATGCTTTATTTTGAAAAATGGACGGATTCTCTCTGTTACATCCTTCTATGACTCTCTCTTGATGTGTGTCAAGACGCTTGTCTCGGTCACGTGATATGTCACCGCTAAAATTAAACCCAGAAGTTTTGAGTCTGTCTAACGAAATTGGTCGGTTGACCTACATAACACTCGTTTAAATATTTGAGTGCTAAACAAGAGTAGAAAAGCGCCATATAAGAAAGAGTCCATTTACCATTTATATCTAGCAACACAGGGATAGCAGTGAGGCGGACCCAGCCATCAAGTGCCGACTCTCTCCGGTGCTCGACACCGCGGCTCTGCAGCCACACACTGCATGTGAAATCAAAGCTTGTATTGGTGTGTGCCGGCTGATACTCAGTGAGGCCGAACCCAGCCAACCCAGAAGCTAGCAAAAATGAGTTGCAGAGAAACAAGCTCAGGGCTCACACTGATTCAGCATTATGGTGAGTTGTATTTTTCATGGGCTTTATACAGTAAAAATCGCCAAACTCGCAAAAAATTTTATTTTTGCTCTAGTCCAGGGGTGTCCAAACTGCGGCCCACGGGCCACTTCCAGCCCCGCCCCCTACTTCCGGTCCGCAAGTGGCCGGAAGTTTGGACACCCCTGCTCTAGTCGGATGGCTTCTGCAGGCAGGGGTGCAGCTCTATACTTTCTGAGGTGTATGCGGACACATTTTTAGCTAACTCATAGCACAGCATGTGTGAAACAGATGCCTGTTATGGAGTCACAATATAATTTGGTGAATTTATTATTTAATCCAAAGTTGAAAACACAAATTTAATCTTTCACAATCAAAATCTTCAAATCAGAA
>JAVDPK010002780.1:154959-169357 GCA_034780415.1 Cichlasoma orientale | reverse complement strand
TGTGTGTGTGTGTGTGTGTGTGTGTGTGTGTGTGTGTGTGTGTGTGTGTGTGTGTGTGAGAGAGAGAGAGAGAGTGATGTTTATTGTCATGGGGTGTGTGTGTGATTTTTTTTGTCTTTTGTATGCACGTGTGTTTGTGCCGTGTTTGCAGTGTGGGTGGTGGGTGCCTTCCTGGAGTTCTTGGAGGAGGGGGCTCATGCTGCAGTGAGTAGGGCCACCTCCTTGGCTCTGCTCGCTGTGCTGCGTGATGTCTCACTCCTCTTTTTTTAATTGGATCATACAGTTCACAACACATCATAGTACACATAGGGCCTTGGGGGGGAGGTGTGTTTGTTTGTTTGTTTGTTTATTTAGATCCCCATTAGCATCCACAGCATGCTGCATCAGCTATTCTTCCTGGGGTCATTTACATAAAAACAATTACATTTTTTTTGTTAAGAACATTGTACTGTTTACCTTTTTGGGTGAATTCTATCCATTCATACACCACACCATTAAACCTGCATCCCTACATACATATGCTCATACATATCTCATGTTGATGTCATTGGACCACACCCCTCCTCATTACAGAGATGCACATCACCTGATTTACTTAATTGGTAGTTGGCTTTCAAGCCTATACAGCTTGGAGTAGGACAACATGTATAAAAAGGATGATGTGATCAAAATACTCATTTGCCAAATAATTCTGCACACAGTGTGTGTATGTATATATATATATATATGATAAATAAGGATCTGGTATTTACAGTGAAAATGGCAACAAACTGTTTATTTACAAAAAAACTGAGTGCAGTGTGCTAAAGTGGTGTAGTGGATGTGCAAGTGGATGTGAAGGTGGAGCTATAGTCTGTTGGGTTTGTTATTGTCAGTGTTCAGTAGTGTGACAGCTCTATGGTAAAAGCTGTTTTTCAGTGAGACCTATTATGATGAATGGTTCAGAAACAGTAGCACTAACAAAAAGACAGGAGGCTGAGCTGCAGATGGCAGAGTTTAAGATGTTAAGGTTTTCATTGGGAATGACCATGATGGACAGCGTGTGACAGCTCAGGTTGGAGACAAAGTTAGAGATGCAAGGCTGAGATGGTCTGGGCATGTGCAGAGGAGGGAAAGTGGGTATACTGGACAAAGGATGTTGAATATGGAGCTGCCTGGAGGAAAAGAGAAAGACCACAGAGAAGATTCATGGATGTAAACTATGCAACTGCTTAGGGCCTCCATGCCAGCAGGGCCGCCCAAGAGCGCTTAAAAGTGACACAGGTCAGGCAAATAAATGTATATTTGTTGTGCATGTGATATATCAGTGGTAATCATAAAAGCAAAGCAAAATATTTTTATAAATATCTTAATACTACTGATTTAATTATTTATGTTGTCTGGAAACCATAGGTATTATGGGTGGTAACCTACTGTTAGCTCAGTCCTCAGCTTATCCTAGTGCCAGGTTGAATCTCACCTGTTTGTGACTGGCATTGTCTCATTATGAAGCCGAACTTCTGTTTCATAGACTTGGCTCTAATGACAGCGTTACATTATGCATATTATCCATTTGGGTCTTTGGGGTTATATTCCACCATTCCTACACCTCAGTTTTAAGGCCATTATGCTCACAGATCTCGCCCTCAGCTACGTGTGCCTCACCGCTGGCACAAACCATGCCTTGGTCCCGTTTCAGCCAGTCATGCGCCTCTTGATTTTTGTAAACTTGTGTGTATTTCCATTGCTATAAAAGTGCCATACGGCAAGCATAATCGTTGGCACGTGACACGCCCAATGTGGTGGGTATAATGGGGCCTTAGGTAGTTGTTTTATTTAGTAAGCCTTTCGGATGAGAGATGAAACGTCTTCAAGAAACAAAAAGCAGTCTAGTCGCCGTTTTCCACCTCCAGAGATTACTATGCCCTGGATGACTGAGACTCTACACAGACAACCTTACCTTTAGTTTTTTTTTTTTTTTTTAACAGTTTGCTAGTTAAGGTACATTTAATCTCTTGTATATTTTATATATCGTTCTATTATTAATTTGAATAAAACTTAACTAAAAACTAAGGCCAAAAGCACCTACTTACCACTTTAATCATGCGCGCGCACATTATGCGCGCCTCCGATTCCATGTCCTTTTCATTACCAAACATCCGGTTCCTCAGGGTCATATGACTAGCGCTCTGCTGTCATTGATTTTATTCGGTAGCATTTAACAAAGCACATCATCCAGCGTTAGCTTTCTTAACTTTTCTTTACCTTACCCAACAATGGCAACAATGGTGGCAAACAGGCCGATGGATATTAACGGCTTGGCAGCGGCTTCGAGGACACACACCCAGGCTGTGACCAGGAATTACATCTCTCAGCCCAGGCTAAGTATGTTGCTAATGTTAACAGGCTCCTGTTGATAGCTTCAGCTGTCGCAAGCCGCCAGCTAACAAGGTTGTTTGGTTGCATTCGTTGATAGTGTTATGGCAGGAAATAAAGTAACTGTGTAATATAGTTAATCTTAGCCTTTAAAACGGCGGTATATTATTATGAAACAATATGTTTACTGACTGTTGCACTATGTGCGTGTATACTGTGAAAATGTTCAAGGTATAAGACTTTCCCATTGAACGGGAACGAAGCGTAAGAAGGCATTAGCGTTAGCTACCTATATAGCTATGATGCTCTACACACGTTGTCACAATTAGAAATAAACTAACTTTTGTTTTGTAATACATGTTAATGAAGTGCGAATAATCACTTCGGTGAATGAGACTAGCTTCCGCTGTGTGTGCTGTTTGTCATGAGCATCTAATTTTTCTCAAACAGCAATGCAGCCATACCATGCTAGCTTTAGCCATCTCTGGCTACTGCGTCTCAGAAATGATGCCGAACATTTTAGCTAGGCGTAACTTGCATCTAATTTATTAGTTGTACGACGCATGTATAAACATGTGGTATATTAAATTCATTTAGTGACGAATTTTAAGTGTTATAGTTGTGTTCTTACAGTCTGAGACACCTAAATGCCAGTTGATTAGTATTGAACTATAATCAGGTGACTGCCACACACGAGCTAATGTTTAAGTCGTGTTTTTTCATGTGAAAGTTTGAGATTGAAATCTCTTCTCCGTTGACAGTACTGTACTAAATAGTAGTTTTGGTTGTTTGAGCCCGTTAAAGAACACACTGGTGACAGATGGATGATCTGTCATGTGACTGGATCACATGAGTGTTGCAGCCCACTGCCAGAGCCTGAGCGTCATGCTCTCGTGACAAGAATGAAGCTTTTTTTGTATCTACAGTTCACAAAGCTTTGTAAATTTTATGATTAGTATTAGAAACTATAGTGAATCTAAAATTTACATAGGTTTTCTGATACATTGACTCTCACTTGTCATCTATTTGTCTATAAAAAGAAAAGTGTTGGGTATTTGCTATTATATGGCTGCAACTAAAGGTTATTTGTAAAATCAACACATCTGTCGCATATTCTGTTATTGTTATTTAATTGACAGAAAGAAAATTCAAACATTTGAGCTCTCAGGCTAGCAGTCCAATTGGCTGAATTGTTGCTAATTGATTTTTGCTTAAAGTTCTCAGGCACTTTGCCAGAATTCTTTCATTTCCCCTTGATAAAAATGTTGCTGTAGCCTATATGTCTGTATGTAGCCATGAACCCCATGTTTTATATGAATAAAGTGATCTACTTTGTTCCAAAAAACAAACAAAAAAATGTGTTTACTATGGCTCTGAAGTGTCTTGCAAACATGACTGCACTTCTTTGACAAAATGTACTGCAGAGGATTTCCATTTATACCAGTCAAGATCTTTATTTATATTTAATGTTTATTTAAGGTTAATTTGTTGTTTATTTCATATAAGTGGGCTTGTTATGCTGTATACACTGTTGAGAGAAATTCTTCATGACTTTGAAAGTTGTTTTGACTTGAATACCATTAGGTTATCCGACTCTGGTTTCTGACTGATGAAATTGAGTTCTGAGTTTTTCATTTCAATCCGTTTTTCAAGTTAAATTGACAATTCAAAGTTAGAAATGATTAGATTGTGTCCTTGTCTTTCTAAAACAATTCACAATTTGTACCTCAGCTATCATCCATTCAGCTTGTTGCAGCTGGATTGGCTGTAGAAGACAAACAGGGACAAGTCTTAACCTTTACCCCTCACCTCCTGAATGGTGCACATGTAGACAGATTGATAACATTGCTTAGTCAGAAGGTAGATGGAGCATATCCAGTATTAGGATAATTTATCTCAAAACTAAGAATGCTGCCATTTTGTCAGCTTCATCAATGTAGTTAAGATGAACAGGATTCCCAAAAACTCTCTCAAAAGACTATAAGAACATTTTAAATGAGAACAGAAATCTCCTTGAACACATCATAGCTACTAAATTCTGGAGGTAGGTAAATTATTATTATTTATTATTATTAGAATCAAAGCAGGGAGTTTAACAAATGTTGATGCTGTTTTCCACTTAGCCGTGTGAGCCTGACACTGAGCCTTTCCTGTGATTTAGACTGGGCTGTTGAAGAAGGCCTGAGCCATGAAGCCAGCAAGGTGTTTTTTGTTTTTTGTTTTTTCTTTTCTTTATGGAAGTGTCAGAGAGGCAAGCGTGGACTAAAAGCCTCTCAGAAAACTGGAAGGAAATGACTTAATGGAGCTCAGGCCATCTGAGAGCTAAGCAGAAAGGATGCAACATGTGATAAAACACATCTTCTAAAACCACTGAACAGTCCTGCTTCTGAAATACTCTAATTTTGTCATAGCAGAATAGCTCATCTTTTTTGTCTCATCAAACACATTACCAAACAGCAGCAGTCCACTCTGATGATGAGGCAGCAATTCAGAGCTAAATGATAATCTCAAGTAAATGTTAGGATACTTTTGCTGTGCTCCTCAAAAATTGCAGGTGCTGCATTCACAATATGTGTGGCGACCTGCTGGTGGCTGGAGGAGATTTTTATTTATTGTTTTATTCCTATTGTCTTCAGTGTACTTCTTATTTGGGAAAAGCATTGGCCTATGCCAGAGTCTAAAGCAGGGGTCACCAACCTTTTTGACACTGAGAACTACTTCAACGGTACCGAGTAATACGAGGAGCTACTTGTTTGATACAAAACTTACAGAGTAACAAAGTTACACAGTTCACCTTAATTNNNCTTTAAAATGCAACAGTATTTATTTCTGTTAACCCTTTAACGCTGGGCGATCGCTGCTGAAGCGCTGGTTCCCTGCCCTTACTAGCGGCGATCAGCTGTTTAAGACATAGCGTATCAGCGGGGAGTCGACTGATCAAAGGAACTTTGATCAGCTGGCTTTTTACCCGAACTCCGCAACCGTTTGTCCTATTGGAAAAATTCAAACAGTTCCTGAAAGCACGGAGAGTGTTAATGTTAGACAGTAAGCACTTAGCTTAGTTACTCATGGAAGCGCTTGTGTGAATGGGTAAATGTAAAAACGTGTTGTATAAGCGCTTTGAGTGCTCCGAGAGAGAGTAGAAAAGCGCTGTATAAGAACTTGTCCATGTTTGTATTGTTTTATCATTTTAGAATTTAACTTTTATTGAGATGTGTGTCATGAATTGTAGAACAATGAGCATCCTTCATAATGCATGGCACAGTGCGGCACACTGAATATTATTTTCTCATATTTTAATGATTCGTAAACATTGTTTGCAGTAACGCGTTTTCATATATTTAATATTGATTTAAGTTTTTTTGTTTTTTTTTGTTTGTTTGGAGTATAACGTGCAGTGTTCATGATGCATGATATGCGGTGCCACACAGTTAAGCAGCATTTAAAGTGTGATTCATTATTGAAGAATGTGATTAATGGTTTCAGATGCCTTTGTTTAGACAGTTTTTGACATTGTCCATTAAACAGTCCGAAAATTTGATCTGAGTATTTCTTAGTTTTAGACTAGTTGATTAGTCAAATTTTTTTCTCTTGTTTTGTCAAGAAATTAGTTGCCATTGCTAGTCAGGACCCATTCCCACATCCAAAAGTGCAGGGAGCAAGCTTTTGTCCGCCCCAACATACAGGCAGCGAGCCAGGGGTGTACAAGAATACCCAACACTGCCTGCCGCCTCTTGTTGAGGGCAAGTCCAGATTGGAGCAGACTCCACCTCCTCTACAGGACACTGGTTCCAGAGCCTGAGCTGTGCTTTGCGATGGGCCTGACTATATCTAGGTATCTCTCAGCCTCACACATTAGCTCAGGCTCTTTCCCCACCAGATATTTGTACTACCTTATTTTTTATTTAATTTAATTTTATTTGTACAGTACAATTATAACTCACCATGCCACACATGCTTTACCACTCTACCTGGTAGTTGGTACTGCATTTTTTCCCCTGTTTTTAGTTGTTTAATAATAGTCAACAAACAGCTTGTAGGTCTTTTACCATGACCTTATTGCAATCAAGATGCATTATATCCTATCAAGGGAAATATATATTTAAAGGTATTGGCATAAACGATGAGAATTTAAAAAAAAAAAATTGCTAATTATTTTTCTTCTTTGGACTGTGGGAGGAGGCCGGAGCACCCAGAGAGAACCAACGTAAACACAGGGCGCTTTTCCACCGCCAGGGTTCCGGTTCCAGTTCCAGTATTTGAGCCCTTCCGCTACTTTTCCACCGCGAACGCACTCGGTGCTCGGCCGAAAAATGTGTTCAACTCGGGCCTTGTAAGCTAGCTGGTCTCGAACCAAGAACGCGTGACGAAAGTGGCAGAAGGGCGTGACTCTGCCATCTCAACAGAAAGTTTTCTACCTCTATTTCACCGCATGGTGTGTATTACATGAGAAAAGCGATGCGATTTTTATGGCTGTGAATTAGGTTGGGCTGTAAGGCTGAACTTGCTGCTTTGTAGCAGTTCATATCACAGATAAAAGGACACAAAGGGCGTACTTGCCGTCTTGCTCGTAATCGCTGTCTGTGTTCACCTCTGTGCTGCACACAGATGCTGCAGTAGTTTGGTTTGGACCGTAAAATATGTTTGTAGCACAACAGCTGTTCTCCCACGTTTGTGCCCTTCAGCTTCCGTGTCCAGACGAGGACCCGCCCACACTCATACGTAAATGTTTCGCTGTTTCATTGAAACCGACACCAGCACTGGCACCGGCACCTCGGCAGTGGAAATGTATTAAGGGAGAGCATGCAATCTCCACACAGAATGGCCCCAGACTGGATTAAGTCCCGGGTCCTTCTTGTTGTGAGGCAACAGTGCTAACCACCCTAATATGTAGCATTTGTCTTTCTTTTTTTTTTTTTTTTCATTTAGTCTATAATTGATCTTTCTTAGTAACAGTATGCAACGTTAAGGATGGCATCTAATATGACATATTTTGAAAATAACAAAAATGTTAATTATGGCTTTTTTCTTCTTCTTTTTTTTTTTTTCCCCCGCTGAACCTGTGACTCCTAAACCCAATGTACTAACCAAACCTTGAATTTTTGGTAACATATCATCTCTGTGAACAGGCAGACTGTTTCCTCTGTTAAGCTTGGTGTTATTTTGATGTGTGTCAGAATGTGAATGTGACAGCTTCAGATGACAGGCGTGCTCATAGTCAGCATTGCTGCTAGGTTAAAGAAAACTAAAACAGCAGTGTACTTTGAAGGACGTCAAACTGATTTTGTTTAGTGTTGCAAGGCATCAAATAGTCTATAAGATCACAGTGTTGAGCTGCTTTTTCACTAGGATACTGACTTGACAGAGCTCTAAGGGAAGCAGCTATTGAAAATCCACTCAGAAACAGAGCAGGAAAATAAACAAATAAAAAGGATTTCTCATCAGACCAAGTCCTTTCTTTTAAGAGGCCTTTGTCTCTCTCATGTCAAATGCGACAAAAGCTATTAGCCCATGAAATGGCTTGTCTTTGTTTTAGTGGTGCATTCTGTCATTTAGTGCTATGAAAAGACATGGAGCAAGGCACTACACTTCTTTGTGAAGATTTAATTATTGGTAATAATGTAGTCACGATAAACAAATGTCTCATCTGTCACTATGAAAGTAATTTCTATAAAATCAATGTTATTTTTGTAACAGTTCTATAATCCACATTCTAATTAGGCTTAAGCAGCTAGCTTGTCAGTAGCAAAAAAGAGTCTTGCGTGGGCGTTTGCCATTCTTTTCATAAAAGAACATTAAAATGTAGGCTAAGGATTTGACACCATTTCAGTCTGTTGCAAGAACAGAAACCAATCCATGTGAGCAGCACGCACTTGTTTCACTGACCACTCATGGCTCAGTTCCTCAAAATCTAGTGAATTGGTGGGTCTTATTAGAAGAAGTGTATTTCCTAATGCAAGATATTCCCTGCTCAATTGTTGAACTTCACATAAATCTAGGAACTTATCAGCATGACACTTTTATTATTATTATTTTTTTAAAGCACTCCGATGATTAAAACTATAGGGACCATAGTGTTGGGATGAATTTCTTTGTGGTTCTGCCTTTTTGTGTACTGATTTGAAAAAAGTGCCCCCAGGTCACAGCAGATCTTTACTGTTTTTTTTTTTTTTATCATCACTCACAGTGTATTTTAATGCAGTTACTTGATAATATGCTTAGAATTTTGAAACACACCACTCCTATTGAGAGGATTTCCACAATTTCACAGAGAAATGATAAATGTGTGTGTGTGTGTATTTTTTAGATAGATAGATATAGGCTGGAATGTGACAGCTGTCATAGGGTCAAAGGCCAGGACTTCACAAAGTATATCTGGGATTGTTTGGTAAAGGTCTTAAAAAAAAACATGGGTGTGCCACTCATGCACCTGCACTTCTGCCACAATTAGTATCTAATTTTGTGGGAAACAGGTCTTTCCCTACAGGATGCATTTAGGGAATAGTTTGTGAGGGCTTCCCTTTTGGATTGTGCTATACCATCTGTTCCAGGCCTTATTTTGACTCTAGAGAAGTCTGGGACTGCCACACAGCATCTGAGTGTATGTAGTTCCATTGTACTTCAGTAAAGGTCTTATGTATCTTTAAATCTTTTAATTCATTAATGATTTATTGAAATTAATTTCTCTGTGTAAATTGTGATAAAGCTTATTTTGTACCTGCTTATAATGAGGAAATAAACTAATTGAGGAGATAAGCTAACCCGCTAAAATACTCTCCATCCACTCAAAATAGCAGTAAGCTGTTGCTCTGTCAAAGCCCAGGCTTCTGGCTATTGTAACTAAAGCACTCGGCTACCTTTGTGATAAAACGTTTGTGTTAACCAGCTGCCTCTCTGTATAGACAGTGTTTTTCCTCTACTAGCAAAAAGGCCCCACATACAAGAGACCCCACTCTGTTAGCAAATTTGCTCCTGGTTCGTGCCTGATTACATTTCCTCACAATCAGTGCAGTGAGGTAGGAAGTCATCTTTATATGGAGTACCTGTGCACCTGCAGTGTTAAAAGCCTGTCTCATTTTCTAGTGGTGTCAAAACCAGGTGCAGGACTGCAGACATGTCAAAACACAGATTGTCTGGTGATTGGTTGGAAAAAGGTGTTCCCATGTTCACTGCTGTTTTTGACCCCCCCTCCCGCCCATGATTTTAAAATGCTTTTATTTATTCCAAAAGTTGTCGTTTGTTAACAAAACATTCAGCCTGTCCTTCATTCGTTTGGTTCATTTTAGTTCCATTGAATTTTTTTTTCGGGGTGGGGGGGGGCCCTAATGTTGAAAGCACAAAGCAATTTCTGCAGGTTCAAAATAGTTTTATTTATTTTTTTGTGTTTTTGTTTTTTTATTATTATTTTGTGTCCAAAAACAGCATTTTTTTTTCAATTCTACAAATACAATGGGCGTCTCATCTAACTGCAGACATACTTCACATTTTACTGCACCACAGCTTGCAAAATGTCTATTACAAATAGGAAAGACAAATTACATGCAGAACTCTTCAGCCCCATTTCAGGAGGTATTTTCAGTCCAGGGTTCTAGCCAGCAGTTGCTGCGCCGGGCTGAGAATTTCACAGATTCACTATCGGAACTCTTCTATCACTGCAGTTAGCAAACAGGCCCGCACGCTGCACACTCCACCCCATCTCTGAAACCAGACTCTGATTTATTTATTTATTTTTTTCGTGGCTAGATTGCTGCACTGTAGTATTATTTCACCGCAATTTGCAATCTACCACCGGGCACGGCCAGTTTCATTCACAACGTGCACGTGCGATCTCATCACGGTCCTGTTCACGCTTGATTTTGCGGGGCACAAGAGTGACCAGCATGAAACTGAGGGGGAAGTAGAGGAAAAAAGGAGCTCAAAGGACAATTTTGGGCTCCATTGTAAACATAAGAGTCCAGGAGCTTGTCTTGTTTCTTATCTTCATAGACCCACAAGGATAACACACTGATGTGTTGCTTAAGGAATGTTGATTAACAATAGCTGCAGGTTCATGCTAATTAGCCCCCCTGCATGCCAAAGTATCTTTGGGCAAGAAATCTTGCAGACTGGAGCAGCCAGGGATCAAACCACCAACCTTCTAGATGGCCCGTTCTGCCTCCTGAACCACTCTAATCTCATCTCACTGAATGTTAGGAGCATCCCCCTAACACTGTTTCCCACAAAATTATGTTGCACTCCCACATGTGCATATGTAATAATATTTGTGATAATATGTAACAGAGCAATAATCAGTTGACTCTCCAGTAAGTTCTTCATCCAGTGGACAGACTTGAGCTCCACCATCTTAGACTGCCATTGGCAAAAGTAGATTGTGTTCTGTTCTGCAGTCTTGGTGAGGTCAGTGGGACCAACTAACCTTAACTAACCCTCCAGGTCACAGCTGGACACCAGAGCAGAACAAGGACTGCCATTGCAGCTCAAGATGCTGGAGTTGGAGTTTGTCCTAGTGTGAAAAAGGGACTTGAGACAGTTGAATGACATGAAGGACTGCTACAACAGCCACATGATCAACCTTCCCCATAGGGAAACAATATACAAGAACTGGAGCTAGCTGATAGCATTGACTGAATTTTCAAAATAAGAGTAAGGTGACTGTCCAATAGTAGATTATCTTGAATTGAAAAAACTAAAAATGAATTGCTAAATTTACTTGTTCCCATCCAGGTATCGTTTGTGTGTGAAACACTAAAGTCAATACATCAGGTCAGCTGCATTAGAACGAGAGATATTTTGGGCAGAGGAAACTTGTACTAACCAGGAGCTGCAATAGGAGTCCACATTGTTGGGACCATTTGGCTGACTTAGGCCATTTTGGGAAAGTGTGAGCTTTATGTTAGTCATTTGTAACTGTAACTGGGAACTTGCAACAAGTATGCAAAGGCAAAGTTATTTTTTCATGTTTTGTGTCTGTGTGTGAGCTCGTTGTAGGTTTTAATCAATTAGCATACCCATGTCCAGTGGGGCTGTGGGAATCCCTTGAAGTAGAGGCTAAGACATGATTGTGAGGGTGCACATCACAGGAGCCACTGCTTTGTAGCCTTCATTTATTGTCAGAATGATGATGCTCCCCCATCTCCCTCCTAGCCCAGACTCCCCCCTTTCTCACTTCTCCTCCCCTTGAGTTCCCCCCTCTTTCTGCTGGGAAATTGAATTGTGTTGGAATGCTCTGTGCCTCTTTTCTCTGGCACTTGAATGGGCTCTTTAGTATTTCACACCAAGGTGTCCTTCAGGGTGCGAGGTCAGGCTACCAAAACAGCTTCTAGTGGCGGATTAGGACCAATTAACATCTTTGTACACAAAGGGCCCTGGCAGCTGAACAGGCTGCAGGGTGACCCACGCTGCTGTTGCATGCCAAACCAGGGGAACGCTGCACTTGAGCTGAAGTAGCAAAAGAGGGGTGGAGAAAGTTTTCTAAACCTATTGGGAAATGTTGCTACTTCACACCTCATGAACATATAGCCCATTGATGAGTCGTTACCTTGTGAAATGAGAGAGCAAACCACTTATTTTTTTTCCATCATCACAGTTATACATAAGAGTGTACCCTGAACTGTTGTCTTTTTTTTTTCTCTTTCATGTAATGATGGGCTACCATGTAGGGCCAGGGTTAGGCCTTTAATCCCACTGGAAAAACTCATTCAGAAGGTATACATACTTCAGACTTTGTGCCACCAAGTCGTCTATTAATTTGTTTTGATGAATGAATCCTAAAAAGGCTTGTTTCAAAATGCAGCTGATGATGTGGTTTATGTTGAATTTGTAATATAATTTGTTTCAGTACTTGGCCAAATGAAGATGGAGCAAAATAAATTTGATCAAGCAAAGTAAGGGACTCTTACTTAAAATACAACTCTCATTTTGTACCTGGAAAGATAAATGATACAGCTTTAAAGCAAACGGACCCAACACACAGCAACATACTTGCTTTCGTTTTCTTTGCTTCTAAACTTGTCACTTTGAGACTTTGTGTAGTTCTGTATTTGTATGTCTCTGAAGTAATGATTTGATTGCTAAATGATCACACTGAGAGTGAAAATTGTTACTTATAATGTCAAATAGTAACTTTTACCTCTCCCTGCCCCCGTTACCAAGTGTCTACCATAGGGATGTACTAGATTTGTAGATTTCAAAAAGGATCCTTTATTATTAAATAGTTAACATTTTCTTACACCAGTACTATCACCCTATAATAAATAGCCATATGTATCTTTTTTGAGTCCTGTGGACAGTTGCTAGTTTGGGTCTAGCTGTTAAGCTCTTTATGAACAGGTTGATTCTGAAGGGTGAAAGGGAACATAACCATGATGCTGTGAAAATTCACCGGAATTTTCAATTAAATTATTTATTGGCAAAAGGCATGGTTGAGTAACTGGGAGTTTTTAAAAGTATAAAGATTCCTGCCAATCATTCTAGTAATGATTATCTAAAATAGTTCTTGGAGTAGCTGTCGGAGCCCTTGTCAGATCTTCCTAAGGGAAAGATACAGGTTCACCTTTTGATGTACTTTCCAACTGTGTACATTTTAAAATTTAATTTAGTTGTGTTCTCTGGCTACATAATTAAGCTTGATCTACATTTGAACTATCTAGTGACACTGTATAATCATGCTTTTCTATTATTTCAGAATAGCACACGAGCTATACAGAAATCCTCCAATTCTGTATATGTAGTAATATTTTTTTGCTTGCAGATTAAGTGGACTGTAAATGATCAGCATATTGCTTTCACAGATGCATAAATAGCGGCATACATGTTGTCCATTATTCACAGGTAGAAAATGCAAAAAAAAAAAGAAAGCTTGTAATTTTGAAATGGTGTTGTCACATAGTTTGCCCAGCTCTATCTCAATGCATACAGTTCTCAGCACAGTTTACAGCTGATGTAGGAGATTAGCATCATGGCATGGTATAGTTGAATAGTTTTTATTAAATTTACAGTGTTCTTAAACTATTGTATGTACGTTCTGTGTATGTGTGTGTAAATATACACAGAATATCAGCTGATCTGTGTCCTAGGAGCATCTTTGCATCTCCTTCACTCAGTCTGGCATTTGGAACCATTAACCTTAATTTCTATTGTCACCAGGGCAGAAAAACTGTATATATAGAAAAAACTGTCAAATCTGATACAAAGAGTATTATGACTTTGCCTGGATACATAAAGGAAGTTATAATTCTACCTCTATCTTTGCTGTTGCAGAATTCTCCCTTAGATTTCAATTCAAGTCTTGAGTGTGAAGTCTACCCCTCATAATATCTCAGGTTTATATATAGATATCAGATTTTTATTCTTTTAATTTTTTTCTTAGTATTGACTACAAAAATTCTGTATTGGTTGTCAAGATGACATTGGTTTGACTCATGAGGTTTGATAATACTAGTTGCGTGTTTATGAAAAGAAAGATGCAAGCTCAACACTGTGGCGCTGCATCTGGAATAAAGTCTATTGCATCAATAAGATTATTGTTTTCAGTTTTGTTAATTTTGTTATTTTGTAATCGGCAGAGTGGGAGATTTTCAGATACATGTTTAGGTAAAGTTGTTTGCTTTTCATTAGGATAGTGTATTAAACCATCAACTTGCTTCCTGCCTCTCAGTGGAAAATAAAGAAAGCAAAGGTTATCTATAAATTGCATACTACCCCCCCAACCTGCACTGCAGAGCAAGGTCTTGTAGAACAGAGACAACTTGAGTCATTCACCAGAATGTGGACCCTGAGGCAAGAACTGAGATAAAGGCTGTTCAGAGTAAAACACATTTTATTTTGGAGAGGAAAATGTATTTTTTTTTTTTGTATTTGTCCTGCCCTTGGTTTTTATCATCACACTTGAGCCATCTTTTATCGTGCTAACTCAACAATCTCTGCCCCACCCTCCCAACACCACCTCTCATTCAAACCCACGTTCAGCACACACACACGCACACGCACACACACACACACACACACACACACACACACACACACACACACACACACACACACA
>JAVDPK010002780.1:125447-153327 GCA_034780415.1 Cichlasoma orientale | reverse complement strand
TCTCTCTCTCTCTCTCTCTCTCTCTCTCTCTCTCTCTCTCTCTCTCTCTCTCTCTCTCTCTCTCTCTCTCTCATATTTACTAACATATTGATTTATTCTGCCTTACCTGGTTACAGCAGGATGAATATGTTAGTTTAATTGAATCAACACCCCTGAGTCACACTAACTGTCAGAATGCTCAAAGCACAGGTCGAGGAGGAGGATTAGCCGCAATCTTCCATTCCAGCTTAGTAATTAATCAAAGGCCCAGACAAAGTTTTAATTCTTTTGAAAGCCTGACTCTTAGGGTTGTCCACTGGTCCAACTGGTCACGGCAGATGACTGCCCCTCCCTGAGACTGGTTCTGCCAGAGGTTTCTTCCTGTTAAAAGGAAGTTTATCCTTCCCACTGTCACCAAGTGCTTGTTCATAGGGGGCCGTTTTGACTGTTGGGTTTTCTCTGTATTATTGTAGGGTCTTTACCTACAATACAAAGCGCCTTGAGGTGACTGTTGTAATTTGGCGCTATACAAATAAAATTGAATTGAATTCATTACATCATCGCGTGATGTAGACGTAATTTTATTTCACAGTGAATTTTATGAGGACGATCCCTTCTTAGATGTGTGCAAATTTGGTGGCCAACTACTAAGAATTGTCTTACTACTGTGATTGCCAACAGGCAGGGATTAAAATAAGCCGTAACAATGCGGAACTGTGTTCCGGAACCTTCAGTCAGGGGTTAAAGTGGGCTGTAACGATCTGGAATGGCATTCTCTGACCTTCATTTAACCATTTAACACTGAGCGTACTGTTGACATCCCATTTAAAAAAGTGCAGGCATTTTACCACACCACTACCACTCCATCCCGCACACACAGGCGGTGTAGGATTGTTGGGTTTCCTGGCAATGGCAAAATGGAAGTTTTCATTTTCATTTTTTTTATATATTTATACACACACACACACACACACACACACACACACACACACACACACACACACACACACACACACACACACACACACAGCTGGAGCCTAGCCCAGCTGACATAAGTATATACATATAATACTATAATACTGAAGATGTTGAGTATTGCACTAGTGAATGAATTTTAGATATTGCACATTATAGTGGTGATAGATATTGTTCAGTGTGAATAATATGATATTGCACAGAGATGTGGGTATTGCACAGTTAGAGTGGGTGAATGTGTGAGTTCAGAGTGGTTATTGGTTTGGTGAATAAACTGTTCTTGAGTCTGTTTGTTCTGGCTTTGATGCACCTGTAGCGTCTGCCAGAGGGCAGCAGGTCAAACAGTTCAAGGCCAGGGTGTGAGCTGTCTTTGATGTTTTTGGCTCTGCTGAGACAGCGGGAGGTGTAGATGTCCGTCAGGGAGGGGAGAGGGCAGCCAACGATCCTTTGTGCTGTCTTGACTACCCTCTGAAGCCTCATCCTTTCTGCCTGAGTGCAGCTGCCGTACTATACTGTAATATAATGCGTCAGCAAGCTCTCAATGGATGAGCGGTAGAAAGTCAGCAGCAGGTTTGAGTGCAGTCCCTATCTATCTATCTATCTATCTATCTCTATATATCTATCTATATAAAAATATTAAAAATGTGTACTTTCTGAGAGGTCCTTGGGTTTATCTTGCGTTAGACGTTTAAGACTGAGGAAGGCCAGTTCCACTCTTCATCAGTGATCACACGACATTTCATTTAGTGTTCTGTGATTCTGAGGTTCAGGACTTACCTTGTGATTGTGTAATCAAATGATGTGAAATGCCTGCATTTTTTGACCTGACATTTGCCTTTTTGTGACATTCAGGCCTGGAAGTGCAATAAAGCTGTTCTCACAGTGAAAGGTCAGACTGTGGTGATTAGTAGTTTTGGCTGTAGGGAAGTCTACTTAATCCAGCGCTGATAGTTGGCCTGCTTGCTGCACAAGGAAATTGAAATATTGTCCGTTACTTTGCTGTTCTGCTGCCTGTTGAGGTGGAGAAATGAATAACCTGTCTCTTTCCTATTTCAGCTTACTCCACTGTATCTGGTGTAAATGGACCTCTGGTGATCCTGGATAATGTGAAGGTGAGGCTGCAAGAAAATTCTTTTTTTTTTATCAGACTTTCTGTCTACAGTATTACTAATACTTTGCTCTTCATCTATTGTGTAAATGTTTCGAATACTTATTAATGAGGAATAATTACACTACCACTCAACAAACTCCAACAGAAATGTTTTTAGCTCAGCTGTTTCAAAGACAAAGTTGGTGTTGTTGTAGCCTTGGCAGCTGCAGAGTCTAGTCCATGAAAAACTTTAATGTTGGCCATAACTCAAGAACGATGTCACCTAGGATGTTCAAATTCACACCACAGATGCATCTACTAAACATGTCGGATGAGTTTCAATCTCTGCCACTTTGACCTCAAGAAAAAAGTCAGAGGTCAAGTTTCCTGAAAATTATGCGAACGCAATAACTCCAGTACAGTTGCACCTAGGATATTCAAATTCACACCATACATGTATACTGTTCAAGCTAGACCCTTCACAGACTTGTTCATTGACTTTACTATAACAGCACTTAACTCCCTGCCCCCATGTTATGAATCCAAAGCAGCTGAGCGTTGGCACCAGCTCAGCGGTGCTCTTGTTTCTAAGTGTAAATCAGCACTTTATTGGCAGGTGTACTCTTTTATTAATGATACACATTTCTTTTTCTGTTGCTGTAGTTACAGTGTTGAATCTCTTTGAATTAGTTCCCCAGATATGCTGAGATTGTTCACCTGACCTTGCCGGATGGTACCAAGAGGAGTGGGCAGGTCCTCGAGGTGATTGGAAGCAAGGCAGTTGTTCAGGTGAGAAACAGTGACTGGAAACTAGAGGTGGGAATTGCCAGACACCCCACGATATATTATCACCCACGATACAATATCACACTACTATCATTTTATAAAGATTTTTATGCTCCCACACAAAATAAATCAGGAGGATATTGTTGTCGTTCTGTCCGTCCATCTGTGAGGTTTTACCTTTCCAGGCTATAGACTCCAAACCCACAAGGAGTTAAGCCATGCAATTTGGCATGTGCTCTTTACTCATCAAAGATGGGCAACACAAATCACCAGCTGATTCCAATGGCAGTTCTTTTGCCCGCAGCAGGTCCTGTAATCCTGTAGTGGTGCAGTCATGGATGTGCTATTTCAAAAGAACATTTATGTGGCCTAAATATTGAACCATTAGATGTGAAACTTATCCAAAAGAGCTATTTGCTTGCATGATGTGCAATGTGTGCTCAAGAAATTTGAGGAATTGTTGAGGACACAGGACCTGAGAGATGCATTTGCCCCTTCAGGTGATCCAGCTTCTATTTGGCAAAGCCTCATCAGAAATGATCTCATTGGAAGGGTGGTTGTTAGAATTGTGCTCACTCTATTTTTCCATTATATACTCTATTTCCATGTATGTTTTCTCATGTTTCAATAATCACTGCAACCATTTCCCCATTTTTCCTGGCATAATATAAAGAAACAAGAAGTATTCCGAAAGTGCAAACCTCCGCCAAGACAGTGCACAGTGAACATTTGTGAAAGAATGGGTCGCTCTCAGGAGCTCAGTGAATTCCAGTGTGGTACCGTGATAGGATGATACCTGTGCAACAAGTCCAGTTGTAACATTTCCTCACTAATAAATATTTTGCAGTCAACTGTTAGCTGTATTATAACAAAGTGGAATGACAGCAACTCAGCCACAAAGTGGTAGGCCATGAAAAATGACAGCGGGGTCAGTGGATGCTGAGTCGCATAGTGTGCAGAATACGTCAAGTTTCTGCAGAGTCAATCACTACACACTGCCAATCCTCATGCAGCTGCAACAGCTGCATCCAAGCAGTGGTGTAAAGCACACTCCACTGGACTTTGCATAAACCCATATTTTAGTAACAATATAAAAGAGAAAACATATCAAATGTTAAAACTGAGGCATTTTGCTATTTTATAAAACATATTAGCTCATTTTGAATTTGATGGCTGAAACATGTCTCAAAAAAGTTGGGATGGGGCAACTAAAGTCTGAAAATTTAAGTGGTACAAAAAAGAAACAGCTGGAGGAACATTTTTCAACTTATTAGCTTAACAGGTCAGTGACATGACTGGGCCAGCAGTTTCTTCCTGTCAAAAGGGAGTTTTTCCTTCCCACTGTCGCTAAGTGCTTTCTCATAGGGGGTTGTCTGATTGTTGGGGTTTTGACTGTATTATTGTAGGGTCTTTACCTTACAATATAAAGTGTCTAGAGGCGACTGTTTGTTGTGATTTGGTGCTATATGAACTGAACTTGTATCCAGGATCTCGTACTTTCAGTCACTATACAGAGCCAGTGACCATAGGTGAGGGTAAGAACATAGACTGACTGGTAAATCAACAGCTTTGCTTTCACGCTCAGCTCTGTCTTCACCAGGACCGCGTTGCTGCAGATATGATCCCATTCCATCTGTCAATCTCCTGGTCCCCTCTCCAATTACTTACGAATAAGACCCTGAGATATACTAAACTGCCGAAAATATTCACTCACTCATCCAAATCATTGAATTCAGGTATTCCAATCACTTCCATGGCCAAAGGCGTATAAAGCCAAACACTTAGGCATGCAGACTGCTTCCACAAACTTTTCTGAAAGAATGGGTTGCTCTCAGAACCTCAGTGAATTCCAGCATGGTACTGTGCGAGGATGCCACCTGTGCAATAAGGCCATTAGTCAAATTTCTTCGCTACTAAATATTCCACAGTCAGCTATTAGTGGTATTATAACAAAGTGGAGACGATTGCAAACAACAGCAACATAGCCACGATGTTGTAGGCCAGGTAAAATGACGGGGTCAGTGGATGCTGAAGCACATAGTGAAAAGGTCACCATCTTTCTGCAGAGTTGATTGCTACAGACCTCCAAACTTCATGTGGCCTTCAGATTAGCTGAAGAAGAGTGTTTAGAGAGCTTGGTGAAAGGGTTTCCATGGCCGAGCAGCTGCATCAAAGCCTTACATCACCAAGTGAAAGCACATTGCCACCGACTATAGCGCAGTGTAGACGTGTTCTCTAGAGTGACCAATCACACTATCTGTCTGGCAATCTGATGGACAAGTCTGGGTTTGGAAGTTGCCAGGGGAATGGCTCTTGTCTGATTACAGTGTGCCAAGTATGAAGTTTGGTGGAGGGGGATTATGGTGTGGGGGTGTTTTTCAGGAGTTGGGCTCGGCCCCTTAGGCCCCGTTTACACCACACCGTTTTGATGGGTTTCAGCCTTCCGTTTACACAGAGACGTTTCAGAAACGCTCTGCGTTTACACGAAGACGCATGAAATGGTGAAAACGATGTAGTTCCCAATGCCAGGCCACAAGCTGGCGGTTCTTTTTTTTTTTTTTTTTTGGCAAAGCTTGTTTACACAACATGCGTATGCGTGGAGGGACTCAGTAGGATGCGCCACAAAGTTTTGTTCATTATTTACAAAATGGCCAATGTGAGAGGCTTTGTGGACTGACGACGAGGTTGGATTGCTGCTGCACACAACACTCAATAATAAATGGCAAAAACTCAAGAAAAGATCAACTGTGAATCGCGCTACTCAAAGTTTGCTGAAGCACTCGTGAATCCTAACCCTAACGAGTGTCGTTCATCTATTAGCGCATGCACGGAAAACTGTGGCGGTCTCAACCATAGTGTGCATGTGTGAGGACCCCCGTTTCCAAAACGCACCGTCTTCAACTGTTTACACGAGGATGGAGGCCGGTGCGTTTCTGAAACGCTCCACTCTGGACCCTGTTTCAAAAACGCATCGTTTTCACTCTGTTCTCGTGTAAACGGGAGGCCGAAACTCATCGAAACGACACATTTTTCATTTTGAAACGGTGTCCTGTAAACGGGGCCTAAGTTCCAGTGAAAGGAACTCTTAGTGCTTCAGCATACCCAGACATTTTGGACAATTTCATGCTCCCAACTTTGTGGGAACAGTTTGGGGATGGCCCCTTCCTTCTCCAGCATGACTGCACACCAGTGTACAAAGCAGCTCCATAAAGACATGGATGAGTGAGTTTGACATTAAATAACTTGACTGGCTTGACCTCAACCCTTTGGGATATATTAGAGAGGAGACTGCTAGCCAGGACTTCTCCTCACAAATGTGCTTCTGGAAGAAAAGTAAAAAATTCATAAACACACTCCTAACCTTTGTGGAAAGCCTTCCCAGAAGAGTTGAAGCTGGTATAGCTGCAAAGGGTCGGCCGGCATCATATTAAACCCTATGGATTAAGAATGGGATGTCACTCAAGTTCATATGCGTGTGAAGGCAGTTGAGTGAAGCTGTCGTGTTTACGGGCAGAATGACACACACACAAACGCTGCCAAAAACACAACCTCCTTGGTGGAGGCAGTGAGGGGTGGCTCAAAACCTTTGCACAATACTGTGTGATTACTAGTCAGTAGAATATGGATAGCAAATTGCTTTGTTATTAAATTTCTCCAGAGTCTTAATTATTATGTACGTTAAGTCTGGAAATCAACTGTTGTAAACTTAACTGGTTGGTGGATGCATACAGCCACGCGTGATTCTGATTGAATTCATGCTTAAAAGGATTAAATATGTAATGTGTATGTGTTTGGAGAATGTGGTTTTTAATATTTGCTGCTTGCTGTTTCTGTGTTGCTTCAGGTATTTGAGGGAACATCAGGCATTGATGCCAAGAAGACGGCATGCGAATTCACTGGTGATATCTTGCGTACCCCGGTGTCGGAGGACATGCTGGGTATGATCAATGTGATTCAATCCAAATTTGGTGATGGCAATCTATGAAGTACAGTCAATATTTAGTTCACAGTTGAGGCTTTATTCACAACTGCACTGTGTGCCTTTCATCGTGTCATCTCTTTTACTCAAAGAAGAAAATTGAATTAGAGTGTGGTCAACATTTTTCCTCATTATGCTAAATTTACTTATATTTTCACTCTGTTCTATAAACAGCAAAAGCAAATAATTGAATTAAAGCTTTTATTTAAATGTTCTTAATTCTCTCAATCACAGATTATCTCAGTACAGCACAAGGTTACATACATTTGAATAGAAGCTGAATGTAAAGCTGCTTTTGTTTTAGAAGTATTCATAATTACGTCCATGAGTTTATAATTACTGGTACTTGTTGCTTCTAGATTCGATAAGAGCCATCAAAGTAGCTCTTACACTGAGAACACAAAATGGATCAAATGTGTTTAAAAGTCTCATTTAATTTAATTTTGAGTTTTTAGTAATGATCTTTGAATTAAGCTTCCATATAAATTACTTAGTTACTTAGGACATTCTTCTTACCACAATATCTTCATTTTTTTAGGGCGTGTGTTCAATGGTTCAGGAAAACCCATCGACCGCGGGCCCAGTGTGCTGGCTGAGGACTACTTGGACATCATGGGTACAATAATCTCTTTTTCTTGGTGGATATTTTCTAAGCCAATTGCCAGAATGCAACATCATAAACTGGAGCTTGCTGATAAAATAAATCAAGCAAAATGTTCTAAAAATTCACCAGATACTTAATGGTAGGCTTTTTTTCCATAAACTTTGGCCCAAGCTCACTCAGCAGTACATTCAAGTGTGAACACAGGTGAAGGGTGTGTATCTTTAATAGAAAACAACTAACTAACTCGGGGTTCGTACAGGTGCTGGAAATCCCTGAAAGTGCTTGGATTTTAATATTGTCCTTTCAACGTTTGAAAAGTGCTTGAATTTTGGATCGAGTGCTTGAAACTGCTTAAAACTGTCATTGCTTTTTTTCTTAAATAGAATTTAAAAAACTATCTGATTGAAAAGTTCGCTTATGAGACGGAGAAATAAAACGAGTCAGAAAGTCTAAAATGAAAATTTCTCAGCACGTCTGCATGTGACCTGTGACCCCACCCCTGCCCCAAAGCCAGTCTCACTGTTTTAATGAGCATTGGCTGGAAACCAATGAATATGGAATTATATTTAGGTCAAAAGTCACATGTGAGAAAAAATATAATCCGCACAAATAATGTCATTCCACAAGGACAGGTATTCATTGCTCGCGAGTAAATTCAACTCGCGTGCGTGCGTGGTACTCAGCAGCCGCGCGCACAAAGAAACATGGCGGAGGAGTGTCTGCTGTGCACGCTGCTGCAGGTTTACACTCAAACTTTACGCGTGTTTACAGTGTTAATGTGCTGGAAAATCTTGAAAGTGCTTAAAAAGTGCTTGAATTTGATGCTGGAAAAGGTGTATGAACCCTGAAAACCTTTTGTGTGTTAACTAATTACTTTTAAACCTCTAATAATGAGGGACTAATTCCTAAACATTTAATTCCTTAATTACAGCTCAAAGTGTACACTTCAATTACATCTGGAGTATTTCATTTGAAATCCAATGTGGTGTACAGAGCCAAAATTACAATGCGTCATTGTCCAGCTACCTAACTGAATACTGGATCTTCTGTTGTTAAAGTTTATCAACCATCAAAACAGAGGTGCCTCATTTTTGTTGGCTAAATAAACCCTACCAGTCAAAGATTTGGAGTTGCAATGAAAATCCTGCAATTTCATTAAAGTTCATACTGAATATTAATACCATTGTTGTGTTTAGAATGAAATTTAACTTCAGCAGTCACAACCTTGCATCCTTTCATTGAAGTAATCTTGCTTCTTGAAGTGCCTCCCACAAGTTGGATAGGGATAATGGTCACTTCTTGCATATCATCAAGCTGCATCCATAACAGCTCAGTGAGGTTAACCCTAAACCTAGCCACCAGGAAATCAGCTAACCGCTTCTTTTCTTAATAGTTCTTAGTTTGGAGCTGTGCTGCGGCTCAGTGTCATGTTGTAGGAGGACACTGGCTTCAGTCCAGCTGTATCGGCAGGATACAGGATGGCATTGTAAAATAGTGATAACTAGTGCCACTGAAACCCGAGTGACAGTTCCTGAAAATGGACTTCTGTACAAATATGTAGATATCCCATTGAAAGTCACTAATGAGTTTAGATTAATTCTGAGTTATTTTCAATTACAGCAAATTTCTTAGTAACTTTCAGGGCTCAGGAGGTTATTCAGCAATTGAAAGGTTGGTTCGAGCTGCCTGTTAAATATTCTTTGTGCAAGATACTGACGTTTGTTTGGGATTGAGAAAGATACAAATCTGTGTTTGGCTTTGAATAGACAGTAAGAAAAGTGCTATATAAATACAGTTCCCCTTTGATTGTATA
The DNA here is from genome assembly GCA_034780415.1 of Cichlasoma orientale. Taxonomy (NCBI): domain Eukaryota; kingdom Metazoa; phylum Chordata; class Actinopteri; order Cichliformes; family Cichlidae; genus Cichlasoma; species Cichlasoma orientale. Next base: position 144,101 of record JAVDPK010002780.1, on the reverse strand, counting down.
GTAAGCAAGCAACAACACACTAAACTTAATTGGCAACATTCCTGACAGTCATTTGTCTAATGTAGCTGTTGTCCTTGTACTATTATTTAATTACTGCAGCTGAGTGGAGCATGGGGAAACTTTAATAGAAAATATTTTCATTGACTCAGTAGGTAGTGACTGTAACTAGAATGTAAACTATGCTCAAAACAGTTTTATTAGAGAACATGAATGTACAGTGTAAGTTAGCTTCCCGAACAGCATGATATAATTGATGCTCACAGTTCACATAAAATTAATAATCTCTTTCCATTTAAGCCGTTACACAGGCTCTTTATCATGATGTTCTTATTGATAGTAAGTTTATTCTGTTGCATTTCTTTTATCTGGTCAGGTCTGTTGGACTGACCTGTATGATGAACAGTGAAGTGTGCCATTGCTTTCTTTGTGTCTCTAGTTGAATAGGCATTTGTGTCTTCCAGGTCAACCCATCAATCCTCAGTGCCGCATATACCCTGAGGAGATGATCCAGACTGGCATCTCAGCCATTGATGGCATGAATAGTATCGCCAGAGGACAGAAGATCCCCATTTTTTCTGCTGCTGGGCTGCCCCACAACGAGGTGAGACCAGCACACCAATTTGTTTTAGTGGCAAGGGAAGAAGTGACAGTGGCTTTGTAAAGGGCTGTGCACCCATGTGCTGCCAGGACGTGAAAGTGCTAAAGTATTTACTGCGCCTATACTGTCTCCAGAGGGAACTCTGATAGTTTCTTCACATGTCACTTGAGTCAACATCAGAATTAGGCAGAAGACTGCAAGACTGAAAATGAGGTGATTCCCGTTGTATGTAGCCTGTTGCAACAAGAGTAACTTAATCAAATATGACTGAACTTCCTCAGTTGGTTTTGCAGGCAGATTTTGACAAGGAAGAAGTGCTTGGAACAAAAAATCTGCCTGTGTATGGTTTGGGCAATCTTCCCCCTAGTCCTATCATCCTGCTGCCAATTTGCCAAACGACCAAGACTTAGAGGGGGTTAACATGCACCTTTTATAGTACTAGCACTCCCTTAATGCATAGTCTGTGGTCCAAATAAAAGAAAATTAAAAAGAAAACGCCTTAATTGGCAATCAGCCTGACCAGTCAGTCCCCAAATGGTAAATGGACTGATTCTTATATAGCGCTTTTCTACTCGAGCATTCAAAACGCTTAATACATGTCTCACTCACCCATACAAGCACTTTTTCTACATCTAAGTGCTTTCTATCTAACATTCGCATGTATTCCTGAATCCCAAGTTGCTCCCAGTGGACACATTGTTCAGTATCTTGCCCAAGGATACTTTGGCATGCAGACCAGGGATCGAACCACTAACCTTCCAGTTAGGAGATGACTTGCTCTACCTCCTGAACCACAGTCACCACCAAGACCCAAGAGTACCATTGTTGACAATCTAAAGGTTTAATAAACAAAACAAACTCACCTTAACTGCCACCCCAAATGGGAGTGAAGAGTGAGTAAAAGGGAGTGCAGTCCTTATAAAATATGTGCCAGGTGAGTTCAATTAAGGAACAAAGAAACTCAGTCAAGTCAAGAGAGGAAGTGAGGTAACGATGGTGAGGTGTGGGTGAGTGAGGAAAAGGGTGAATAAAATAAGAATCTTCACTACAATCATTTTGAGCCTTTTTCTCATTAACTCACCACCTTTGAAGACCAACCCTTTTAATGCAGTCTTTGGCTCAGTTGAGTTATTATTTTTGCCAAATTTTGTGGTGTCACACCAAGAACACACAGCCGGTGTGGAGTCATTTAAAAAAGTGTTTGCCACATTGAGCCTTAAAGCCTTAAGCGAAATGCTTTTGGATGTTTTAAGACTGAATTTTGTGGCAGTCTTGCAATGGAAATGTTCAACATCTGTGAGGAAGGCCGTTGATGAGTGGCAGCTATTTCCCTCTGTGTCACATGACGGCAGTTTTGCTTCCTTTCTGGAAGTTTTTATGCCTCACGGTGGAAATTCATGACTCAGTTTGTACTGTTACTAAATTTTCATTTTCAGACAATTCACAAGTGTACTACATCTCTGAATATTCCTTGTTGTGTGAAGGCGGGCCAAGTGAAGTCATGATTGTCGTTACTAAATAAGAGTAACATTTTAAAATACAAGTATCCTTCGGCAAAAGAAAACTCTGTGTCAGTTTCTGGATTTAACACTTTTCTGTGTCGGAGTTCCAACTCAAGTGTCTGTTTCATTCTTTGTGACAATCAGTGGAAATTAAACCAACAAGATCAACATGGAAACAAAGACCGTGCCATTGTATTTGGTGAATCAATATTGATTGGTTCATTTTATTGAAGCACTTTAGCACAATTGAGGTTTTGGTGCTCTTCAGCAAAAAAAAAAAAGGTGGATGTAGAAACATTGACCCTTGTATTCTTCTCTCTGTACCCACAACCCCTCCCACATCAGTGCTTGGGGATAAAATTTGAAGCTATTACTGTCATAAAATAGCCATCATCATAAGTTAACAGTATTTGTGTTTCTTAGAACAGATGAAAAAAAAAATGTCAGTAAATGACAATTTATCTAGATGACAGATGCTGCCCCTGTTTGAGCTCATAATGACTTTTAGATCCCATTTATCATATAAGCATGGACTTCATTATAGCCGTATTATACTGTAATAATTTCGACTTACATGACTGTGTATAACCCATTGTTCACAGTGGAGGGGCTAGCTAATCAGGTGAGGCATTTAACATCTACAGCCAGAGGCCTGTTCTCTGTACATTGCTTAAAAGATTCAGGATCAGCTGATGCTGCTTATCCCAGTACTGTTTTAACTGATGTTCAAAACCATAATTAGTGTGAAACTGATCAAATTATTAACAGTTGAAACCAGAGCAGAGCTAAAGTAAGTGAATGAATGAATCATATGGCCATAACAGCAAATTAAAAATGCTATGGTAGCGTTGTTTCTGAATATGTAAGCAGATAATTTTGCAAATACATTGCTCAAAACAATTAAAGGAACACTTTGAAGACACAGCAGATCTTAATGGGGGAAACATGCTGGATATCTATACTGATAATGGACTAGGTAATGTGTTAGGAATGAAAAGGTGCCACATCATTTGATGCAAATGATAATTGTCAACCTACAGAGGGCTGAGTTTGAAGAGAAAATAGAGATGAAGACACACACAGTCCAAAAAGTGAAAAACTGGGTGCCGGACCAACAAACAAGCAAAAACAAAAGGAGGGAAGTCCACACATCTCAGTGGGAACATGTAATTGTGAATGACTGTTGACCAAATAAGGAAAACCGAAAGAGGAAACAACAGCCTCCAGTTCAGCTCGTACATGTACAAGAATGTAATGTCTTTAAGTCTGAAGAAGGGCAGCTGTGAGCCGAACCGTTACTCTTTAAGGGTTTGCATTATATTGAACTATTACTCAGGAGCATTTGCTGGAGTGCGGACTTCCTTCCTTTCGTTTCTGAATTTAAAGAGACCCTGAAAATCAAAGTGAAAAAAATTATGCGTCAGTGTAGTCCATTTTGTCAAAATTTCATTGCAGCAACTCAAAATGGTACACTATAGTTTGCATGGCCTCCAGGGGCTTATATGCACGCCTGACAATGTCAGGGCATGCTCTTAATGAGTGATCTGGGGAATCTTCTCTCAGATCTGGACCAGGGCATCACTGAGCTCCTGGACAGTCTGAGGTGCAGTCTGCCAGCATTAGATGGACTGAAACATAATATCTCAGTGGCTTTCTTTTGGATTTAGGTCAGGCAAGGGTCAGTCAGTGGTATCAATTCCTTCATCCTCTGCTTGCGTCCGTGAAAAGCACAGGACGTCAGTGGTGGACCTACCAATTCTTGTATTCTTTGGCGAATGCCAGTCGGGCTTCACGGTGCTTTGTCGGTGAGCACAGGGCCCAATAGAGAACATTGGGCCCTCAGGCCACCCCATGAAGTCTGTTTCTGATTGTTTGGTCATACCAGTGTCCTGCTGGAGGACATTTGTAGGGCTCTGGCAGTGCTCATCCTGTTCCTCCTTTTACAAAGGAGCAGATACCAGTCCTGCTGATAGGTTAAAGGACCTTCTAGAGACCCGTCCAGCTCTCCTTGAGTAACTGCCTGTCTCTTGGAGATGCAGCGAACCTTCTAGCAATGGCACATGTTGATGTGCCATTCTGGAGGAGTTGGACTACCTGTGCAATTTTTGAGCAGTGTATGTCAACACCTTTTTCCACTGTTCCCAAATACCCAAAAAAGGAAATGTCTTTGGTGAGAGTGGTAGCCCGAACTATGAGGCTTCTGATGCTTCCCAGAGCAAACCATCATAGAATCACTTTCCTTAATCGGTTGTGCATAAATGGAGTTGCCAGCCCCCAGTGTCGTTTTCATTTTAAAATTACATGATCAAAAGTGTTCCGCTGCAAAAGCAGCCAAACAAACACGTGGTGTGTTCTCCACTTAATGTTTGTCATGCCATCAGGATGGTGTGAAAAGTTCATTGTTTCATTAAGCACATGTGACAGAGGTCATCGGTGTGGTGGTTTTCTCTCTTGACCCGGTGGCTGAGTTCAGTGTGCATGGAGAGGTCAGGGCGGATGAACACAGCATACACAACTTTATGCAATGAGCATGAAATTCCTCTTTCGTTCCACAAAGTCACAAAAGTAACTCACTGTTTTTTCGCTTTCCTTTATAATGTAATGGTTTCTGTAAAGATTTGTTGAAAAATGGGGGGAAAAAAGTATAAATAAAGAAAAAAACAGAATTTTAAATATTGTAAGGTAATAACACAAAAGCCAACTGTGAACAGGACTTTATTGATCATCTCTACTTTATACTATTATAAAGTTTATACTTTATGCTACACAGTGGTAAAATTGTCATTTTTAGCCCATGAAGAGACCACTTGTCAGTGCATAAGATAAATATCATCTGTATAATGTGGCTAAGAAACCTCCCTCTACAGTGTGGTGGTTGTTTTTTGTAATTCTGCAACAGTTACAATGTGTTGGTGTTTATAGAGTGTCAGTGATGCAAAGCTTAGAGGGATAAAAAGTTAGCTTTGAGACAACGCAGTAAAAGCACCAAAGGATACTTCTGACTGGCTTTTGATGGAGTGGGAAATGGAACCAGATGCTATACAGCCAGAGCCTTGTATGTCCAACCAGCTGTCTGCTCCAGAGCAATGAGGGCAGTGACTGACTAATGCTAATGTTTGTTTATGAGGACATGGCTTTAGAACTGAATTCTAAGTGATTATCATTTCATAAATAACAGTATTTTGCACCAAATCTATAGTCTTCCTGCTTTCACAAATGATAAATGCTGGTTTTGAACCTCAATTAAAGCTTTGATAAGCAGACTAAACATTAGATTAGACACTCTTTGAGACTCCTTTGTTGACAGGGAGACCTCTTGACTGTCTAAATCCTGTTGTATGCTTTCATGCTTCCAGATTGCTGCCCAGATCTGTCGTCAAGCTGGCCTGGTGCAAAAGTCCAAGGATGTGATGGACTATAGTGCAGACAACTTTGCCATTGTCTTCGCAGCCATGGGGGTAAGCGGACAAATTGCAGCATTCAGCTTTTCAAACTCTTCCCACCCCATCTGTGGCTCTAATCCCCCTCTTAACCTTGATGTGACACCCTGTTCCCTCTCTCCCGCCCTGCTTTTTGTCCTTTATTCACCAGGTGATTTAACCTTTAAGTCCCTCTTGTTATTTCTGCACCTCTGAGCATATCCCCCAGCCATGTAGACAGCTTACTAATTCAAAGGCCCTTTAACACCGTCAGCCTCCCTGTATCAAGTTCTCTGCTCCTCAGCTGCTCCTTCCATCTGCTGTAATGCTTGATTGTGATGGCTTGACCTCCAAGGAACACACACGCACACAAACATTTGCTTCACTTGCTAAATGCTAATCCTTCATCCTTCCATCTCTTACTAGTTCACATCCCATTGTGGTTAGTGTGCCGGGAGAGTTGATAAGTAGTGTTAATAGCAATTTATACAAGGCAGCGCTTGGATATGCATTTTTAAGGACACAGCGTACGCAGTCTGTTTAAAATGAGTTGAAACATAAAACCTTTGTATTTTGTGCAGAACTTCAGAGTCCGATTGAATGACTTCTGCTCCAGGTTGTTGTGTGCGTTTCTTGTTTTCACTAAAAATCCTAAACTCAACACCTTTCTAAACACCACTAACCAATTAGTTTATTAAAACACTGGCAAACATTTCAAAACTCAGATGTTGATTTATTTATTTTTTTTTTTATGTCTTTTGGGGGGAGATGTCTGTTTCTCCACAGCTCTAGCTGCTCCAATGTGAAAACTTGCTGATTTACTTCAGCACCGGCACAGGCATGAATGTAATACTGTCACTTTTTAAAAGTAAAGGTTATGTTATTGTTAAAGTGACCGTGTTAAAACCACGTTAGTCAAACATACCTCACTTTCGCACAGCTTCATTCAGTCAGTGATTTAGTGAGTTTTGCCAGTCCAAAGGTGTGTGTACAGTTCTCAGAAGCTCGTTTTTGGGGACTTTGTTTAGCTGTTACTTCAGGGCAGCTACTCTGTGACAGAAAAGGAAAGTTTAAGTGCTATAAATGCACAGTGATTGTTCTAGACATTTATATAAATATTTCATTACAGGATCAGAATATTTAAATCAAACTAATGTAAACTTCAGCTGTGTGAGACACACAGACTGACGGTGACATCCAGGTTGTATGTGTGACAGAGGAAAATTCAGCATGGTCGGGACTTGTCCGAGTGTAAATGTAATCATTTACATTTCCTCTAAACTCACTGCCAGCATCAACACACAACGAAGGAAGGTAAACTGAAATGGAATCATAAGAACCCAGAAGACCACATCTGCTGTATGTGTGAAAAACTGTGTCGAATCAGCTGAACTGTTGTGCTTGTGACACATACATACTGGCACAATAGGACAGAATAGTAACAGGTAGGCAGCGCTGCACAGTAAGTACTAAAGTTACACTACAAGCAATTAGCAGCGATGTGGCATCCAGAGACCGTCCCTGAGCAATGGGAACAGTAAATAATGCATCATAGATCTTTAATCTTTAATCTTAGAAGCAGAAACCATGACAGTGCATGTTTTAGTCATGGCCTTAATTGTGTTACTTAAACAGTTTATGTGTATTATTGTAGGGTCTTTACCTTACAGTGTACATTGTCTGTTGTTGTGATTTGGTGCTATATAAATAAAATTGAACTGAATTGAACAAGCACTGAAGCATTAATTAAGCAGTTACTGTAACACAAAGTTTTGACACTGTTGGCTTTGCTCAGGCCTTTTTTTAAAAGATTAGATGAGATTAGATTAGATTAGATTAGATTAGCCTTAATTGTCTTCCTTATACGAAAAATCTTTAGGACAATCGAGGGAACACATCACATAAAATAATCATCATAACATAAAAAACTCACATGCATAGAGACATTCACAGTTCAGCTATTAATGTTTAGCCTGCCGTATTTCACAATTTGAAAACCTTTTCTGTAACCTGTAATGTTCCATAGATAATTTCTGAAAGGGGCTTTTAGTAGCTCAACTTTTAGTGAAAACGGTCCAAATCTTCTGTGTCCCAGGTCAACATGGAAACTGCCCGTTTCTTCAAGTCTGACTTTGAGGAAAACGGCTCTATGGACAACGTCTGCCTTTTCCTGAACCTGGCCAACGACCCTACGTAAGATTGAGAAACAATCACGAGTGGCACTAATAATTGTGGCTGTTTATTCAGGCTGATGTTCTACATGCAGGTTGCTGTTTACTGATGTTTGCCTCATGAACTGAGAACTAGTTTAGCTCTTCACTTGCTTTGCTTTCTGTGACCAACTAGCATCGAGCGTATCATCACTCCCCGCCTGGCACTGACCACAGCAGAGTACCTGGCCTACCAGTGTGAGAAGCATGTCCTGGTCATCCTCACTGACATGAGTTCCTACGCTGAGGCTCTGAGAGAGGTATGACCACCTGCCTTTGCTTTCTTTGCTTAGCTGATGTTTAGGTGGGTGTTGCTTATCAAAATAGCAGCAGCATAAATGCCAGACCCCATTGTGATAAAATGATCTATATTAAGCACTTAAAATTGGTAAAAATGGTTTCAATGTTGTGCATCTATTGAGTCCTTTTTTTTTTTTTAAACCTTGCCCCCAGAGGGGGAATGGGCTATTGTTTTTGGAAGGTTTGTTTATTAACAAAATTGCAGCAGTCTGATTTATACCGAATTTGCACAAAAATGGCCGGCGATCTCTAGATGACCAGATTAAAGCAATCTTCTGCTGGAAACTTGAGGTGCTGCCATATTTCAGGTGAATATAAATCAGCTGACTAATGCCTTCGGCTGATTTATTTGAACAGCATCTGATGAGTTGATCAAATACCTGAATGTCACCTGTTGTCTGAATAATGATCAGTGCTGCTAATCTGCTTTGATTTGATGGCCAACACTCATTTCTTCTTATTAGGTTCCAGAAGTTCTCTTTTAAATGTTTCCAGTTCCTTAAGCTTTCAGTTTGAAATGTGAAAGGGACTTCTGTGGTATAAATATGTAAGAAAACACTGTAAGAAAAGAAACTGACATTTATTGAATCATTGACTGTACATTCTCCATTCCTGTCTTACTGTCTGTGTTGTGTTATTTTATAAATTCTACCGCACATTTTCAGTAGGGTATCGTACATACTGAATCCTTTTTGACACACAACATGTAAAATCTCAGCAACATTAGCACAAATGATAGACTCACTAAAGTCGTGAGCTCCCTGCTGAAAGGGAGGATAATGTGTCCTTCAGTCTACTAGGGAATACCTTAACTTCATTATTATCTGTCTGCCTTTAAAAGGATGGACCCCCCCCCCCTGGTCCCCACTCCCCTCACACCCACTGCCCTCCTTTCTCCTTGTGGCGAGGAGTCGGGCCCTCTCGACTCACTCTTTTGTGTCTCTGTAATAATCCTTTTATGTTGCACAGTTTGCTGTTTCAATATGTTGGCAGTACAATGTAGGTTTTTAAAGGGTGCATGTGTGTTTTCCGTTCTTGCATTTGCTGTCCATAACCTTGGCACATGTACGGCGTCACCAATAGTCGGCTAAGACTCAGTCAACTTGATGGGTAATTCAGCATGTACAAAGAGCCAGGACATTAACATTTAACTTCTGTTTCCATTCACAAATGTGAAGGTTGAATTTTGCATTGAATCTCCTGTTCACTATGGTGTAGCCTGCCCATCAACCTTTGAATCCAGGGATGAATGGGATCCATTTTCTTTCCCTCTTGCCTTGAATTCGGTTAACTTTTAGAACAAGGATTTGCTTTGGTCATTTTTGTAGAGGGTCTACAAACAGAATGGTAACATTTCCAACCAGCTGTTTGCCTCTTTTGAGGTAAAATGGAGGAGTTGGCATCACTTGACTCTTCAGAAGTAAAAGGGTTTAGTGGGGTTTTTCTTCTTTGTTTACAATGGACAAAAAGCATAATAGAATTTAAAGTCTTAGAATAATTTTATTTTTTCACATTCTCTGTTTTTAAGCCCCTTTACCTTTAGGATAACAAATTTACAACAATAGCGCACTAACTTCTGTTTTTTATAACCAAATTTAAATCAGGTGATTGTGAAAGCAGTCACTTGCGGTTATTATGTCATGTAGAGCTAATTCATACTGTCACAGTGCGTATCACAATTACTGTTGTAGCGCAGCGCTGCTGTCCACCTTTTTCCAAACAGCTTCTCGGTGGTTCTGTGTAACAAACCATCTGGCCTTTTAAGTTGGAAGCAACCAGAATTGTAGGTAAAAGAAGAGACAATAATGGACTTTGAGATGATAATTCATTCTGATGCCACATGGGTCAGCACCACCGTCACTTCACTCCCAAAATGTTTTCTGGATGGGGCTGGGGCCTTTCTGTGTGGGGTTCCTCCGGGTACTCCGGCTTCCTCCCACAGGCCAACGACATACATGTTAGGCTGGTGATCCTGAACTGGCAGTGTGTGTGAGCCACGTGAAGTGCTTATAGTGTATAGAGTAAAAGCACTTTCAGAATGTATGGTTAAATGTGACTGAGTGTTTTGAGTGGTCAGTAAGACTAGAAAAGCACTGCATAAATGCCAATCCATTCCATTACAAGTGACCACAGTGAATAATACAACTTTATATTTTTCTCTCATTTGATTAAAATAAAAGGAAATGGAAATGTATATTTACAGTCTTGTGTCTTGCTTCCAGTTATTCTTACTGTTGTCACACCACCCCTCCCCAATTCCTCACTTTTAGGTCTCTGCCGCCCGAGAGGAGGTCCCCGGCCGCCGAGGCTTTCCTGGCTACATGTACACTGATCTGGCCACTATTTATGAACGTGCCGGCAGAGTGGAGGGCAGAAACGGCTCCATCACCCAGATCCCCATTCTCACCATGCCCAATGATGGTGAGAGCAAATCATCTGAAATGATATTGTCATGGCTATCAGCTTTGTTGGGGACATGTATACCAATTCTGAGCAAGTGTATTAGTTATGTTGTGTGTTGTTTCTGGTGCAGTCATCCACATTCCCTTTCCTTAAATACCTAAATCTGTCCACAAGACTGCTGAATTAATGGAGTAGGTATCTAAAATGGAACGAGGAGACATTTTTGATGCCTTCAGTTACCATGGCAACACATATGAAGAGCCTACTCCTATCTAGTTGAACAGGAGTCCCCGCCATTAAAGCATCACAGGGAGGGTGATTGTGTTGGCTTTTACAAAACACTGCTGGTGTTTCCAAGGGCTCTCTGGCTCTTGATTTAGAGTAAAGGTTTTTAAACTGGAAGGCTGACAGTAATTCTCTGTGCTTGTATCATTTTAATGCCTAAAAGTCAGCGAGTCATTCAAATAGTGTATCCATTTTAAATGTTAACTCCATTGAGCCATTGTATGTAGTGTTTATATTCATCACACTACAATATGTAGATGCAACAAATGCAGGATTGTGAATAAATGCGTTGTTCGCTTAACAGACATCACCCATCCCATTCCTGATCTGACCGGATACATCACAGAGGGCCAGGTCTACGTGGACCGACAACTGCACAACAGACAGGTATGCATCCTTCTTTAAGCTATTCCTTTTTAATGTCAGCCACAAGTTTAAAACCACTGTTTCAAAGCTGAAAGAAATTTATATGCACAATTTTCATCACTCATTAGCAATAGAAAGTCCGAGTTGTATTTTCGCAAATTAAAGATAAGAAAGATAACAGATAATTGATTTTGTTATATACAAATTTCATATTATTATATCAGCTATCCCATATTTTCCATATTGACCCTGCGTGTCGCAGACCTTTTTCCTCCGGGAACATGCAGAAAATTGGGGTGGGGGTGGGGTGGGGTAGCAGAAAAAATAAATAGCCTGCATGAAGGAAAGTAAGTTATAGATCCGTGTGCTCGATTATATTGAAAAGTATTGCATCAGCATAGCTAAAGTATGCATATATGTAACTTATTCCTGAACCTGATTGTGCTTTGCTATGCTGTGCGTGAAAGAAGCCCTCAGTCCACTTTAAGGTTATGACCCAAGCTAGTTAACCAAAGCTAAGCTAATAAGTGTGAAAGAACTAGTCCGTTTAAGGTTCTGGTTCTGGAAGGCAAGTATTCTATAGAAATGTTCTGGACAGGACGCGGGGTCTTATGAACAATTTAATTCAAAATTGTTCATTTGTTATGTGACAATCATACCACAACTTGTTGACTAAGTTGTTCTCATCATTTTTCACACCCAGGCTTTTCATACCACTTAAATCAGTTAAACTTAAACTTAAACTGCTGCTCTAAACGTGTGTGCTTTACCTCATTTTTGTCTTCTCCCCACCCAGATCTACCCACCTATCAATGTGTTGCCCTCACTGTCCCGTCTAATGAAGTCTGCTATCGGTGAGGGAATGACCAGGAAGGACCATGCGGATGTGTCAAACCAGCTGGTAACAGATCTTACCTATTGCACCAAAATAATGAAATGATTCTTCTTCTTTCAATGCTGTCAGAATAAAGCTGTGTTAAGAGGACAAAGATGTTTGATGTGCAGCTGTCATCGTTAACATAATGAGTATCTCTTTCTCTCCAGTACGCCTGTTATGCTATTGGTAAGGATGTCCAGGCCATGAAGGCTGTGGTGGGAGAAGAGGCCCTCACCTCTGATGATCTGCTCTATCTCGAGTTCCTGCAGAAGTTTGAAAAGAACTTCATTGCTCAGGGTAATAAAAAAGCAAATGACTGGAAAATTATTTCCACGTGCTGGTTTCAGAGGCTCTGCATCTACATTATACATAACAGTATAGGTATCTGTCAACTGCAGAGCATAACATTTCATTTTCATTATTTTCTTTTCATAAAACAGCCTTCTACTCCCCCATGATCTATGAGCTACTGAACTCCATTGTTAAGTCACTGATCCTTAAGATTAGGATGTGTTTATGGCTCAATTTCCAGTTTCAAGTATTTATGAACACAGCATGGAATTCATTGTGTAACTAGACGGTAATTGTTGTTGCTACTGCTGGATTTGCCCCGTTCCTTGCTGCATGGAGGTAAACGGGTTAGCTACAAAACCTGAAGGGGAATAGCAGTTGAAGGGCTTTAATTTTGAAGAACGTGCCTAGTCCCTCCTGTAAGTCACTGTCAGGGTGTTTGACTGTTGTCCGTTAGTATATGTGTGATAGGAGCAGCTTAAATACTTGAAGCTGTGACGATTTGCCTTTAAACTGGAGTATGACCTGAACTTGACTTGTAAAACTGACTAAGGGGAAAAAAAAGGTTTTTATTTGCCACAATGCATGTACTCAAAATTACACTACTCCATCAATGAGAGCGACCAGTTTCAAACGAGTGATCAGTTAACCCTTTAACAGCGGCGACCGGCACCGACGCACCTGTTACCTGCCCTTACTTGCAGCAAACAGCTGATTAATGCCAGCGTATCACCGACGAGACGTCTGATGAGACGCGCTTTGAATTACTGTAATTGTCCTATCAGAAAAATTCAAACGGTTTCTGAAAGCTGAGGAATTGCGCTTCACACTCAGTATAGGGTTATTACGGCAAAAGCCCGCAAATGGCGGCACCCTTGAAGTTAACGGGCCCGCCGGCAGGCCGTGATAAATAAAGGGTTAAGCAGCAGTTAAAATAACCATAGTAATGTCATTTTTTTTTGTAACTAGTTGTAACAAACTGACAAACTTTCTCTGAAATGGAATTGGATTGCACTCTTCTTGCAAAATGGTCTATAAAACCAAAACCATAAATTATATCCACATAGTTTAAAGCCTGTGAGTTGCCTTACATATCTGATTTTATTTATTTATTTATTTATTTATTTATTTTTGGTCCTCCCAGTCTTTAAAAGAGTGATGTTTTTAAAAAAAAAATTTATTTGAGCTTTTCTCCAGAAATCCTCGATCAAATAATTTTGGGAGTCTGTGGATCAGTTAGATGGCACTCCTCTCACTCAAACGCCTACACATCAGAAAGTGTACATCTGTTGGCTCGAGGAAGACCTGGTCTGAAAGAAAACACATTTTCCTACAATTTATGGGTAAAACGTTGGCTGCAGAGTGAAAATTATGGGTTCAGCAGCTCGTTAATTTTTCAGATGTATGTTTTCCTTCTCATACTCCGTCAGTTAAGCCACATACACACCGGAAGCTCGCCGCATCATATGTCAGTCACCGGTATTCTTCACTCTCATAGGGCCACGCCCACTTTAAGTCACCTGAACTTTTTTCGCTAGTAGTCACTTGAAGTCACCAAACGTCATTCACTTTCTATGGTCTCATCGCCGCGCCGCTGCAAACAGCTGCCAGCATGTTCCATCTTTAGGCTCTCGACTCTAGCACTCAATATTCTGACTATTAAAATTAATCCACATGTTGCGCAATGCAGCCGGTCGTTTAGGAGTTTGAACTGTGTTTCTATGACAAAAGGTGCAGAATCAGGATTAGATGGATGCAAATGGTTTGGAAACGTTTTTGGCTTTGAAACAATTCCACCATATAAACTGTATAATATATATAAATATAAATTATTATTGGTAAATTAGGGTCCCCATTACAGTCAAAAAGGATGAAGCAGAGTCTGCTTTAGTGCAAGCCTACCTTGTGATTGACAAGTCGCTACCATGGTTGTGCAGTGTCCCTCTGTCACATCATGTCTTTGATATGAACTTCTCTTATACATGTGTATCAATACCAGCTAACACTCGCTGATATTTATATATTAAATGGCTGAGTTATGTAAAAGATTTCCTTCTTACAGTTTTTATGAAGGGGTAAATTAGCTATAGAGAACAAAACCTTTTTTGCACCACATTGTCAGCATGTTTAGTTGTGCTGTAAATAGGACATTAACATGGGAATCTGAGGATCGGCGTGATTTTTGGAGCCAACCTCACGTGTCCATTTGAGGATGTGCTGTTTTTTAGTCCCGGTGGTTACCGCTTAGAGTCTCCATATTCAGCCCTTAAAAATGAAAACCTTCCTACCTTCACAGTATCCTTAGAGGTTGTTATTTGACTTTGTTTGGCAGAGGTGTAAACTGAATGACTTTGGCCTGAGTTATCACAGTTATTTGTATATTTTTATATGCTTAATAGCTTAACAAATAGCTTGCACCTATTAAGGGTTTGTTATTAGGTTACCTGCACACGTTTGGGGCAAACAAAACGAGGTGCGCTGTGAAGGCGCGCGTTAAAGATGCTGGCATCCTGCAGTGGTTAGTCACTGTACCTCTGCAGCGCATTGGGATCGTCACTGCTGTCACACAGCTAGCAGTGAGGCTCTTTGTGCTCTCTAACAGTGACACTCAGTAACTGTGAAACCTTGTGTGTGGGATTCAGTGTGCTTCCATAGTCCGTGCGACCTTGCTGTAAAGCAAAGCTAAAATATGTGTTTGCACCACAGTCAATACCTTTCTGTTGAATTTCTGTGTTGTTGGTCAAGGTAATTTGCTTTTAATGCCGATATAATTTGTAGTGCTGCATGCTGTTACTATTTAGTAAACCACAGATATTTAGTTATTATCTCACAGCAATAAGATCAACCTGTAATCAGCATGTAAAGTAACAAACACTAAGAATTGCATTAAGTTATTGGATATTTTTCTTTTCTGTAAGACCATTTTTCTTTCAATAAGGGTGGTTATATTCCGTTTTATATCTAAGGTTACATTAGTTCCTGGAAAATATTGATCTGTGATGTTTCCTTCTTTTCTTTCCTTTCTTTTGAGTGACTAAAGCGTTGAGATGGTTTAATCTTCTTGGTAAATACTGTACATACAGAGCCATATTCCTCTTTTTAACACTAATGGATTCCACAGAGTAGTCATCACAGCAAGACAAGATGGGAAATGAACAGAGACATATTTTTAGCCCTTTTTTCCTCTGTGTCACAACAACAATATCCAAACCGTCTGAGAAAAATAATCTTAATGAGAAACAAAACCGGCTCCAGAGTAGGGACAAACCAGACCTCAACACTGACTTGATTTGAATAAACTGCTGAAAATATTAAAAGGATTCCTGGTTTTAGAAGGAGCTTTGCTTCAAATTAGAAAAGGAAAACAAAATGAAAAGGCATATGAAATTCTTCAGAACAGAATTACAGCTCTGCCTCTCCTAAACCGACTCTAGAGGTGTAGATACTGTAGATGTCCTCATCTCAGTACTCCGTCAGTCAAATCTTATGAGCAAAGAGCTGGTGACGTCTCATGCTTTCTCAGGATTATATTCACATCACATTTCTAATTTGAACATTTACCAAACTTTAAGGAAAGAAAGTGGCACCTTATGATAACAGCTTTAAAGGTCTCCATGTAATGTTACTGCAGTTGTAACATGTATTGTATTGTAGTGTGGGTGTGCGTTTGTTTGTGTGTGCGAGAAAGAGGGTACCTAAGACCTGATGTGATGTTTGGATGCTAACCAGCAGTGCTGTGACCCCTCTGTCTCCGTCAGGCCCGTACGACAACAGGACAGTATACGAGACCCTGGACATCGGGTGGCAGCTGCTGCGAATCTTCCCCAAGGAGATGCTCAAGAGGATTCCTCAGAGCACCCTGGCAGAGTTTTACCCCAGGGAGTCTGCTGCCCGTCACTGAGGCACGGATGCCCCCCATTCCTTACTTCTAACCTCAGCCTGAAGTACTCTCACTTTATCTCCAGGTCATCTCCTTCCCACGAATCAGCTCACCCAGCACCACCATTCCATTTCACCCCACCCATAAATACAACTATAATGTCCCCCATCTTTAGATGTACTGTAGTGTGTGTCTGTGTCCAAGAGTTTATGAAAGAAAAGTGTCGGGGTAATGTCTCCCTTTGACTGCAAAAGAAAGAGTGAGAATATTGTTAAAAATTCAAATCAGTCCATATTTATTGGGATGTGTTATTGCTGGATTGTTGTGTAATTTCCCCCAAATAAAACAACAGGTTTCCCACTGAAGAAAGATGTGTGTGTGTGTGCGTGTGTATAATGATGCCTGTCAAAAACGCATACATGTACCTTAAATTGCAATAAGTTTAATTTTTAGTCTTTAGATTGCCAGAGAGCTTGAGTTACTTAATATTGTAATCTAAAAGAAACAAACTTACAGTTTCACATCCTACCTTACTGGTATTTGTGTAAAAGTATTGTTGAAGAAAACTCAACTGCTGTATTCTTTTCAGTGGCTTTATATTTTTCAGCTGGACTTTGACGCTCTCTTCTCTGCTTTGGGCCTCGTTACTTCCTCTCCCTGCTCAGCACAGTGGACATTTACGTTATTTGTGTTGTTTTGATTTGTCTTGCAAAAAGATAAGTGAAAGTATATTAAAAAATTCCCATCTGTCTGCAGTAACTAATTCTTTATTGTGCAACTGTGGTTTTGTGAGTTTAAATTAAATTATATGAGAAAACTTCCTTGTTTTTGCCATCATTTTAACTTCCTGGAGTCCCCGCCCCTGTTATCTCGCTATATAAATACATCTGTATGATTTACTTAAAAATAGGTTAAATGTGTAACTACAATACTATGATTGCTTCTTTATTGTATTTATTTATTATTATGAGTACAACTAGTACAGCTATTAACTCCAAATCAGCCCCATCAGTTTTAACAAGCGCACTTTGAATATTTTATCCAGCTTTCTCACTGTCTTTGCTAAGCTATCATCAGATGACCCAGTATGGCAGTTAGGCTAAGCTCTGCACTTTATAGAACCATGGTCAAAACAGATCAGTCTAATACACTGCATACAGTACCAGTCAAAAGTTTGGACACACTGTTTTGCCACATTTTATATTCATATTAAATACATATAAATACAGCAAATGCCTGATTCAAATGAATGAATACTGGTTTATTTTAAAAACTGTGTTTTGTGTTGATATTTGTATGTTTATCATTGATGTCCAAATGCCTGAATATTTTATAAGCAGTGCTGAATTCTGCTCTCTGTGCTGCTCTCTTATCTCGCGCTGTGCGCCGCAGTGTCCACCTGGGCAGGTGTGTCTTGCGAGAGCACTTCCTGCTGAACTTTGGATAAAGATTTCTGCTATGGCTGCAGAGGAGCTGGCCAAAATGAATCGCATTACAGACCTGTCGAATCAGGGTAAGTTTCTTTTCTGTTCTCAGACGGAGTTTCTCTCCTCCTCTGCTGGAAGGAGGTGGAGGGTCAGGTGAGTATTTCAGAAAGGGGCTGGTTGGGGATTTGGGTGGGTTGAGGTCACCTTGCTCTAACTAAGGTCCCACAAATTCACATATAGGCTATATATGCTTAGTGTTAATCTGTTAAATCTACACAGTACGCAAAAAAACCCTTTGTGTTTAAAAGCTGTTTTGACAAGAGCATCGTATTACAGTAAAGTAATGGGAGCAGTTTTATGGTAGTGAAGTGTCTTTAAGGTGTACTGCTTGTATACCATTGGGGTGTGGAGAACCGCTCCTCTTTGATTACAGGCCTGTATTTCATAACTCATAGCTGACTGGATTCTCTTACCAGCTTTCTTTCCCTTCTTTAAGGGCTTTTTGTGTCTGTGTTTGTGGGCCCAGTGACAAAAGTGCACTCTCCAAGCCTCGAACTCTGTGCTGGTCAATAGATTCAATAACTTCTGCAAACACAAGTCTGGAATAATAAAGTGATTAAAAAACTAGACAAGGTTTAGGAGTGAAACTGGACCCACTTCAACACCCCTAACATGGCATGCTAAAGTCATGCATAATTTTTCCATTTTCCAGATTAGGTATTTTGGCAGCAGGAAAAACACAGCTGTAAAGCAGATAATCCATTTAGGTGAGCTACTTCTGGGCTTTGTGCATGCTGGCCCGCTGTCATGGGTCACTGGGTTACTTGTTAATATGGTTTGCCTCATCTGGGTTTTTCTTGATTTGACAGGTAGAAACAGTTTTTCACAGGACTGCATGGAGTCCTGTGAAGCCAATATGGGAGAAATCTGCTCTACAGCCGCTTTTTTACATTTGCACAATATTTCTAAAATTAGAAACATCCTGTCTCAGACTGAGAAGCTAATTCATGCATTTATTATAGGCTGGACTATTGTAATTCATTATTATCAGGCTGTCCTAAAAGCTCCCTGAAAAGCCTTCAGCTGATCCAAAATG
>JAVDPK010002780.1:51711-66636 GCA_034780415.1 Cichlasoma orientale | reverse complement strand
GTGTGTGTGTGTGTGTGTGTGTGTGTGTGTGTGTGTGTGTGTGTGTGTGTGTGTGTGTGTGTGTGTGTGTGCATTATTTATGTATTTTATAAATTCATGATGAGGCAAATATTAAGGCGGGTATTTTAAGGGTATTTTTAAATAACAGTTTATAGATAATCTATGATAATCAGACTTGGATCTTTACTCAGGCCTTAAGGCATGAAGCTTCTCTACAAGAAGAAAATGTCCCTCTTTTTACACACAGATATTTAATAGCTATTATTTATTTGTACTGTTATATTGCTCATAAGTGTATTTTGCAAATGCAGACTGCTAATACAATCCAGTATGTAAAATCATGCCGTCTATTCAACTTTAAGAAAAGAAGCACTGAAGCTGTAAAATGCAGGGTCCTTTTTGAACCATGTTGGATCAAAGAGAGAGAAAAAGATCAGTGATTAAAATAACATTTAAGTGGATGTGTAATAAATAAAGGTATCTATAACGTGCATGTTTATTTTTTCTTTTTCAAATGCCATCTCTATTACAAGGTTGATATAATGCAATGTGCATTTAGTACATTATATCAACCTTTTATGTATTTTTAATGTATTTTTCTATTTGTTTAAGTGAATATTTGTTTTTTGCATGGTAGCACTGAGTGCTTTTCATTCATCATAAATTACACTGATGATGTAGATGCATGCATGTAAATTTAAAGATGTTAAACACTCCAGCACTTTGGGTTTGCAGTTGTTCTTGGAAAGTCAAAAAACAGAAAATTGAAGATTGTATCATGTAACAGTTCTAAAACACCCAATCCTGAATCTTCAGTTATTGTAACTCATCGTAGCATCATGCTGTCATGATGAGCACTGTTTTCTCTAAACTTAGCAAAGCTCCTCTAGAGGCTAAAAATGTACTAATAGTTTTCATGGATGGTCCAGCACTAGTTCACTAATCTTGTGGTATGAAACTAAGTTCAGGGATCCTTTAAGGTAACCAGGTATGAATCATGATCATGTCAGTGGTGACCTAAAGGTGCTTCATCAGTGTGATCATACAGTACAGGTGGAGCATAGTGTTGTGTATGTAAAGACAAAATCTGAGAAAAGGTGACTTACAGATTTTTTAAATTCTGCTGCACATTTTAGGATATTGTTTTTTTTTTCTCTCTCACAGACATTCAAATAATAGAAATGTATTAATGAAGAGCAGTAGCTTGAGAAGTGAAACAAAAAAGGACCAAATTAATTTACAAAATGAATCTAAATAAAAACACACAAGAACAGAAAAACTGCAGCAGCTCCAAAACTGCTATCAAGATAGTGTCTACATTTACCGTTTAATATTTTAAAAACGTAACAATGTTACAAACATTTAAAATGTAATTGAGAAAATTCCAATGAACTGGGTCACTCTTCACAAATGAATGTAGTAATTTGAGTACGTAAGCAAAACAAGTCAAACTCACTTACCCTCCGTGGAATCAATCCTGCAGACAGTTTTGGTGTTATGTGCAAGGTTTGTTTTTTTTTAGATGTCTGTCTGAGATTTTTTTTTTTTTTTTTTTGCCATGACCCCAATTTACTACTCAAAGCATCAGAAAATTACAGTTCTAAAAGTGCCTGCGTCACTCTGGATAAGAGACACGAAAAAAAAAGTAATATTTTCAGTGGAACTGTCCTTGGTGAAGAGGAAAGCCAAGAAACAACCTCTGCCCTCTCTGTTTTCAAGTGAACATCAAATGAACCAAAGTTTCTCTCATCTATCCACCACAAGACATAAGGCAGTGTGAACAAATACTGACACACAGAAGTGGGGAAGGCCTGATGCTGAGTGACCACTAGATGGAGTAAGATGCTGATCATAGTGTGGAAAGAAATAAAATTCATCTTCAAATAGTGCCAATATCAAGCTTCAGGTACTCCAGATGGTTAACAAAAAAAAAATGACACCATGTTCTACTGATCTCATTTTAGTGGAAGCAGTCAGACATTTGAAGTGTAGTGGAGGAAACAGGTCTGGGGTCCTCCCCCAAGCTATTTCCATATTCTCTTGAATCTTTTTTTAGCACAAATTTGTACATTTTCTATAAGAATGTATGCTGGACATGTTTTCAAAGGAACAAAAAATTCTCACAAAACAGCTAAAAATTCAAGATATATTGGGATATAATAGAGTGAGGCTTTCTGGTGTTCTGCATTCACTTTTTCTCATTCCTGCTTAGTTAGTAGGTGTATGGGGATGATTTAATGTTCTGTCCTGTAAGATATAATATATTTATATGTTTTTGTACTGAGTGCGGGGACTTGACTGGCCTAAGTGTGCTCGTGTCACCTGTTCACATAAGTGATAAATTATTTTAATATATAAACTTTTAATATCTCAGAAGTTGATGTATTTCAGTAAAAATTTCTACTTTCTACAACATCTACCAATGGTACATGTTGTTCAGAGACAGTTACTTGAAAAAACTGGCAAAATTCCTAATTTTAACTTTTGCGAACTATGTTTCGGTTAGACTGTCCTCAACTGTAACCAAATCTTGATGGTTAAACACGAGACTCAAACCTGTCTGCTCATCTCTGCTTCAGAAAGTGGACTTTATGCTCCTGTTTGTCGTTTCAAGAAGCTTATGGCTCCTTTCAGATGGGAGTGGCTTGTACCAAAGTCAAATTTCTTTGACGATGTATCACATAATGTACATCATGCCAAGTGCCTCATTTCAGGGGTTAGCAAGAAGATTCTTGGTCTGTGCCGGCCTGGGATTCCTGCAGGTGCTCTGCACAGTCCAAAGACACTTGTTAGGTTAAGTGATAGAGCCATAGGTGTGTTATGGTTTGGCATCTTTCTGAATTACACTGGAATTGTTGGGCTGTTTTCCAGGACGAGCCATTCTCGCAGCACCTGTCTGCAATGAGTCAGTCCAGCTGCAAGTATTTCAGGGCCACATGGTGCCAGACTGTCTCTGTCAATATGGTGACATTAGTTTGAATCAGTTTTTGCAGACTCACCTTTTGCTTGTCTTCCACTAGCAGTCTGGAATCTCTGGTCCGGTTCTGTTCAGTGTGGGACTCCTCACTCTTGTGTACTGTTCCTTTCGAGCTCCGTCGTCTCTGCAAGATGGTTCTGTCACCAGCTCTCAGCCTGCCTGCCCGCGGTCCACCCATGGACCTCAGGTACCTAATCTGGCAGCCAAAGTGCTCCAGCCTTGTTCTTACACCTTGCTACAAGTAAGAGTTACCTAGTCAAGCTGAAGCTCTTCATGCCTCTTTTGGGCCTAGCAATAATATGTCTTCTCCCCTCTGGCAACAAACCTGGTTCCTGAGCCCAGGCCCACAGCAGCATTCCTCCCAGTATCGCAGGTCTCTTACATGATCCATTTGTTGACTGGTTGTTTGTCTCTCTGCGTCAGCCCCGCGACAGACTGGCACCCCCTCCCCCCCCCCCGAATTGGATAAAAGGGAGAAGATGGAGGATGTATTGCTGACCATCTAATATGTTTTGAGTTCACTTAAGTGACCCTTCCCTTTTCTATACTGTCTGCAAATGTTGATCACATTCATGCGAGGCAGCAGTTAAATTCTATTCTTTCTTAAATGCTTGCCTGTGAAAGCACAAACATGTTTCTCTGAGTTGAATTTATCTTGGCGACTTTGTTTTAATTTGCTGTGGAATAAACAGAAGCCGTCTCTATCCTAAAGTTCACAGCTGCAAATATAAACTGCAGAGGCAGACCCACCAAGACCAACAGCAAAATCAAGAGAACTGGAGGGAGGAGGATGACTTCAGTCATCATCAGCGACAACGTTCAAAAGTTCTGGTGTGAGTGATCTGAAAAGGTTCTGCAGCTACAAAGGACAGTTAAAAAATATTATAATGGTAATTTTTAGCAAGCCCATTTCAGGTTTCAAAATACTTGTTTGCCATGAGTATCTATACATAGATCACTTTATCATTTAGATACAACACACCTCCTCAGTGCTCTCCTTTTTAATAAATTAAATATCTAAAACCCCAACTCCTCCAGGCATTGATGTGCCAGCAAATGGCATCAATACAAACCATTTCTGGAAGGTTTGCCGTGTCTCCCAGCACAGACTGAAGAGCATGGAGGAGATTCCAGGAGACAAGCAGTTACTCTAGGAGAGCTGGACGGGCCGTAGAAGGTCCTTAACCCACCAGGAGGCATCTGCTCCTTTGTGACAGGAAGAACAAACTGTCAGACCCTAGGCTGGTGCAACGGGTCCCGGGTTCATTTCCCAAGCACTGTGTGGTCTCCCGAAAGCACACGAGTCAAACCAGTCGACTTGGCGCACCCATCTGCATGGACCGAGTATGCCCATAATTCAATGATGGCCTCTGCTAACGGCCTGTCCCCTTTTGAAGCCTCCTTGGGGTATCAGCTGCCCCTTTTCATAGTTTCTGAGTTATAAGGCTTTTTGTGAATTTCGACCAATAAACCATTAAGTTGACCTTGGTGGATGTAAGGCAAATTTTAATGGATTAAAATTTGGGGTGGCTGTGGCTCAGGAGGTCGAGCAGGTCATCTACTAATCACAAGGTTGGTGGTTTGATTCCTGGCTGCTCCAGTCTGCGTGCCAAAGTATCCTTGGGCAAGATACTGAACCCCAAGTTGCTCTCGATGCAGCCGTCAGAGTATGGAAGTGTGAATGTTAGATAGAACAGCGCTTATATGAATGGGTAAAGGCAAAATGTGCTGTATAAAGTGCTTTAAGCGCTCAGCTAGAGTAGAACAGTGCTACATAACGTGACCGCGCTCTACACCCCTACAAATGTTTATCAGAATTCATTCAAAACTTATAAACAGAATGACGTGCATGCACACAAAAACTATGGTTATGGGTAACAGCAGCCACTGAATTATGAATTAAAGACAACTTTTGCTGGCAGCGTCTTGCCCAGAGTCGTACGGTGTTAGCCCTCCACAACAGCACCTCAGGCAGCCACAGCGCCAGGCTATCAACCACCAGCCAGAACCCTTCATATTTGTGCTTTTCTTGTACCCTTCTTGGAATTTTTTTTAACACTTATGGGCAAGAAACCAAATATGGTAACTTCACTGACTTTGATTTTATGCACGGAAATGAAACATTTTGAAAAATGTTGCAAAAGTAATTAAGTCTTCTTCTGTCCTCCAATAACTAAGGCTAGAGGTTGAAGGCTTTAAGGCTGAAATTTTGAATTTCAAAGTATTTCAGTGAGTGCCCTATAAAGGGTTAAATCTTTATTGGTTTGACCTTTGGACACAGCCTCTGTGGGGGTGTTGTTTTGTGGGAGGACAAGTTCCCCTGTCGTGTCCCCGTGCCTGTTTGTCCTGTCTGTGTCCTGTCCTCATGGCTGTCCCCACTTTAGTTATCTTCTCTCCTTTTTGTTGTGTCCTTAGTTCCCCACCTGCTTTTGTTGTTGGGTTGTTACTTCTCTTTTGTATTTCCGTTCAGTCTTGGCCTCGTCTCTGTGTTTTGGTCCTTGGTGACCCCTGAGTTTAGTCAGTCTCTTCTCTGTTTGTTTGTTTTTTGTTTTTAGTTTTTAAACCTGTCATGTCTGGCGAATCATCATCCGAATGCATTATTGTACCAAACATATTTGTACCAAAATATGACTGCCAGGTCTGACAGACAGAAAGGGGTGGGGGGGTTAATAAAACCCAGAACAAATAAGGGGACATACCTAGGTATACATATATACACATATACATACATGTTACGTGGTAGAGGGGGGCGGTTCATTTTATATTCAGGCAGAGGGCAGCTTAATAAACAAAAATGGGAGGCAACCAAGGAGTATGTAAAAGCAGCAATCTATTTATTAAAAAAAAATAAATAAATAAAATTAAAACAAGGCGAGCTTGGAGTCCAGCAAAACATCATGTGTGCATTTCAGTTCTTTAACTGTGGCCATTGCAACACAGTTCTCTTTTTCCTTCACCACATTCTGAAGTCCCTTGTTGTTTTCTCCCATGGCCATCGGTGTATCAGCTCTGCTGTGTCTCCTCTTTAGCTTGGGTCAGCTCCATTCCCTCGGTCTATTCTTTTACAGTTTCTCTCCATTTTTCTGCGTCCTCTCTGCAGCGCCATCTTGCTCCTTCCTCTGCTTGCTCATCCCATTCTTTATCAAGGTGCCCCAGCAGGTGTTGCCCATCCCCCTAATTGATGTGGCAGGAAGTAAAAACTCAATAAAAGCATGCAATAAATGTTTAAAACCGTGCAAGTATAAAAAACCAATCACACACAAAACATTAAAAGTACTCCTGCCACATCACATACATACACACATATATGCATGTACATATACACAATCTTGTTTTAATGTATGTGTGTGTGTCTCTGTGATGAAACGAGGGTGAGAAGCCACAACCACCAGGAGCTAGAGGTAAACAGGGAAAGACCCAGGGGACCCAGGCCATCCACAGCCCACCAGGAAGTCAGGAGACCTGCGGCCACACATCTCGATGACATCCACAAGCACACCCCAGGAGGAAGGAGGGAGACCTTAGACGGAGCCCCCACTGTCAAAAGGCACGAGCCCCAGAGAGCCAGAGGCAATGAGCAGCCACAACCCCCAAGGGAGCGGGCCAACAGCCACGCTAAGACATCCGGCCACACACCCTGGGGACCCACAGGTACCCACATCCCAGGGGAGATAGCAACGATTAGTGGGGAGCAGTATGGAGGAGTAACACATCCCACAGGGGCCAAGGCTTAGTAAGCCACAGGCCCAGGCCCGACTGTTCACGTGCACACACATATATACCAGTCGCACACTCCTGCACACACTCACAGACCTACATGGACACAAAGTGTGGAGGAGCGGGTATCAGCGCAGAGCCAGCAGTAACCCGGGGAAGCAGCCGACCCAGTCCCGAACCACTAGCCAGACCCCACCCCAGGCAGGGTGCAGGAAACCGGAGTGTTCTCGGTTTTGTTTAACTTCTGTCTCCGTGTCAATTTCATGTCTTAGTCCTGGTCTCTGTTTGTTACTTCCTGTCTTATTTTGATAGTCTCTTGTGTTTTATTTAGTTTTACTTCCCTGGTCTTGTCTTCAGTGATTAGTTTCAGCTGGTGCTCCCTGATTACCTCTTGTATATATTGTCTGTTACCACACTGTTACCTGTGTGTGCTGGCATCAGGTGAATCTAAGTCAACTAATGTTATCAAAGAGACTACACCCTGTGCCTCTAAGCCTGTTAATGATTTTTGTGTTTCAAAGCCAGTCGCTGTGACGAGTTGGTATTGTGTTTCTGAGCCGGCAAACTAAAATGGGTTTTCTGTTCACGAGCCAGCTCTTTCAGAGATTTTTTGTTGTGAGAGCTAGTCCCAAGCCCAGATAAGATGAGAGGGCTGCATCAGCCGGGCATCTGGAGTAAAACAAATCTGTGTCAAATCAATTAGATTCATCCACAGTGACGCGCAAAGGAGCAGCTGACAGCACCTATTGCCCAAAAGATAGGATTACTTGGGCAACCCATCACTGACTTATGTGCTCTTCAAGGGATTTAAGGTAAACCAGGAACACTGAATTATATCCAGTAATATAATGTATATGATTCTGAAAAGGATCATTCTGGAAATGAGTACTTTTACTTTTAAATACTTTATTTGCAGTGATGTCAGTAATGCGTTACTTCATAAAACTGTCCAGTACAGTGACGTCTGGCCGATGTGACAGTTCAGTCCCGTTTTGAGCACGAGGACAATAACAGCACAGCGACAAACGTTTGAGTTTGTGTCAGCTAAAGATGACAATATGAAGGTTAATTGTGCACTCAGAGAGCTGCAGCTAATGCAGGAGCCCCCCAGCACCCAAACAACAACAGCTGGACTTCAGTGCAAACCAGTAAGTGGGAGACCTGAAGAAGCTGGTCGGACAGTATGTAGCAGAGGAAATGCTGCCCTTAAACACGGCTGACTCGCCCTCATTTTGTGGTTGGCATTTTTATGTTGAGGCATGATTTATGAAGGGCTTATATATAAAACGAAGAAATAACCTGTTTTTCAACAATCTTTAGGAGTCTGTGTTATTGTACCTACATTATAATCAATCCAGTGCTTTTTGGCCACTTCAAATATCTTTATAGAACTGTGATGTTATATTTGTTATAATTTCTGCAGCCTTCTTAGAAAGATTTCTGTTTAAAAAGACATTTTTAATGTCAATGACAGTTTTTACCTTGATAAAAAAATCAATATATAAAAGTGACTTTGCCAAAAACTGAGTGCAGCTTCTACCCTGTGATAGAAATGCTGTTTCTCACTCACAATGAGCTGATATCATTGATGTCAGCTGATATCTGTATGTTTGACACGTTTCACAGATTATAGGTCAACAGCTCATAAACAGTTAAATACAAAATACAGAATGTAACTAATAAAGTAACTTGTAATCTAACTTAGTTACTTCAAAAATTAAGTAATCAGCAAAGTAACTAAGTTACTTTTTAAAGGAGTAATCAGACATCAGATTACTTTTTCAAGGTAACTATGCCATTGCTGTTTATTTGAGGCTAAAGGTTGTGCACTGTGCAGTAGGCAATGCTGCCTCAAAGCAAGAAGCTAACTGATTGGATCCCCAGCTGGGGTCTTTTTGTGGGGCGCTTACATGTTGTGTGCCTGCATGGGTTGGATTTCCTCCCACAGGCCTAAGACATGCATGGTTAGGTTAACTGGGGATTATAAATTGGCTGTGGATGCAAGTTATGAATGTGTAGTTAATAGGGGCTTCCACTCTAAAGCACTTCAAGGGTTTAATAAGAGCAGAAAAGTGCTAGGCTATGTAAATGCCAGCCCATTGCTAATATAAACAAGTTTCAGGTTCTTGTAGAACCACTCGTGTAATACCATCTATATTACAGGGCTGCAGATGAGCCTGCAAATCATGACCACGGTTTTCTATGCTAATATTATATACTTTTATTTTGGATTCTGATTTCCTGTAGACCTCGCTGCCTTGTTCTCGATCCCCCACGCTACCCCAAAAAACAGAAATTCCCTTCTTGGGTGGAATTGAGATGGTCTCCCCATGTTTCTCTTGGTTTTCTCTGGGAGTCAGTGATGAGCTTAAATAACTGCCACTACTTACTTTGTTATTCAGGAGGTAGAGCAAGTCATCTACTAATCAGAAGGTTGGTGGTTCAATCCCTGGCTGCTAGCAAGCTTCAAGTTGCTCCTGGTGTGTGCATCAGAGTGTGATTGTGTGTGTGAATGTTAGATAGTAAGCACTTAGATGAAGTGAGTGTGTGTGTGAATGAGACATGCAGTATAAAGTGTTTTGCGTGCTTATGTAGAGTAGAAAAGCGCTACATAAGAACCAGTTATTATTGAAGGTATGCTGTACAATAAATCTTAAATATGTCAGTCGACCTTAGATCTTTAGACTGTTTTATACAGACATGGCGGTCATTTTTTATTGGAGAAAAAAGGCCTTCTGTGTTTATCTAACCTGAACTGCAGATGAAATTGGATGATAAGTTTAATTTAATCACCTATTCACTCATAGGTCAATTTGTTCATAAAGTTTCAATTAAATGGAGTTTGGATGCTGGTATGATGTGGAGCACTGCATCTCTGCATCAGACCGGACAGGGGCAGCATTCCTGGCCAGGACAGCCGTGAATGTGATGGGAGGGGCGGATAGAGGAACAGCAGCAGCAAGTCTGGGGTCCAACATCCTCTCTGCTGAAGCGCTTCTGCACCCCTCCTACTTCTAGAACCTCATAACCCCAAACCTTTTCCATGAGTACTTTAAGGTCTTATCCATAAAACGGAAAGTGGCAAAGCGAAGTTGAAGTGGACATCGTCTTCGTGGCGTAAATCACATTTTTATTGATGTTTTTTTCCTCTTCTTTGGCCCGGTGTTCCCAGTAAACCAGGAAAATTGCTTGGTGTAGCTGTATCGGAGAGAAGGCTCGGGAGGAGGTGAAACTGCGGGATATGATGACCGAGAAAGACGCAGTGACAGAGAAGATAATAACAGGTGAGTCAGCTCGTGCCGTACCGTTAGAAAGACCCTTTTCATGAATTGTTGGAAGCTGCGGTACTCGGTGATAGCAATTAACGCACGCGCACGTACGCAGTTGCTCTTCGGCGTGGTCGTCTGTGGGACGCGTTCACGGGACCTCCTCTTAAGATTTCTGAGATTGAAGGTTAAATGAAGGCTGTGGGCACTAAGTACTGCTGAATTTCGGCATAAGCCTGTCTAAAAAGTCTGTGCGACACCTTTGCTGCAGTGCAGGGAGGCTGTATGAGCTATGAAGCCCTGCCCGGGCTTTCCAAGGGCACCCGCATTGCACAGGACCTCGCCAACTAGCCTGCACCGACAAGGAACATGTAAAGAACATGGCGATAAGTTTATTACTCTGGCTCGTGTTTTCCGACTAAGAGCGTGAGCTCGCTGTGTCAGGTCGTCGCCAGAGAGCTGATGCATATCAGGTCTATCCTCCATAACGGTGCGGAGTTTGGTCACGTGGCCCATCCCACCGGAGTTGTGACTCAATGCAGCAAAAAGTCTGCACCATGTCCTCAGGTAACGTGGTGCTCATCACCCGCCCAGCCGGAGCTGCTACAGCGTCTGGTGGGGCTGGAGTCCTGAGCTGTATTTCACATCACTGTCATACATGGTTTTCTAAGTCCACTGTGTTAAAGATCACTGTCTTCCATCTGCTGCATCATCTCTCATCACCATTTATGGTACGTCATTTTATTGCTGCTGGCTGAAATTACATGCAGTTATCACTAACAGTTATTTACAGTCTTTTGCACCCCTGATATACAGTTCATTGTACCAAGCAGGATTTATTTTGACAGTTTCAACCTCTAGGATTATCCAGTGGGATTGTGTATAATGTTCTCAATGGCAATGGTGACAAATCCTACCAAAAAAAAAAAGTTAAAATCCTGTCCTACACTTACAGTATTTTAACTACTTCTGGTAATTTATATGAAGTTATAGCTGAAGTTTAGCTTTTGCTGTTGGTGTTGAGAAGAGAAGACTTTAAATTAGGCAAACATTAGATGGAGCTTGGCTGCTTAGACGTCTGCAGAATCTCTTTCCTCACCAAACAAACAAACAAACAAACAAACAAAAGGACTATCCTTTGTGGAGCCTCATGGCAGCTCTCCAGACTTATGTAATCTACCAGAGTGAATGCCACAGAGATTGCACCATGATGATGTCTCACAGGGATGAGAGCTTGATAGAAGATGTTTGACTAGAACTCCAAAAGCTAAAAAATGCTGCTTGTTAAAGTCAGTCTCCTTACTTGTGGGGTAATAAAGTCATACTTGAATAGGTTACACAGTCTGTTGAATAGATCAACTGAATAGAGTTCTTACACACAAGGATTCCTACTACCTGTGTGAGTTGGTTGTAATGAAAGAGTTTCATAGATGGTGTAAGTTGAGAGTTGATCACACTGCGTATGCATTTGTGTCTCTGGGATGAAAGAAGAGGTCAGTGACATTATGTATAATATTTTCAGACAGAAACTTCCTGCTTCTTTAGTGCTTTGTTCTGATTCTAGCTTTCCAAAATACTTTAACCATAAGAGGAAAGCCATGGCTGGGAATAAGTGTTGGATACACTTTAAGAATTCAAACTCTTGTACTTTTTGAAATAAGCGGTGATATGACATGAATACAGCATCACTGCTTATTTCCCAATATAGTGCTCCTCCTTCCCTGCAGTCGCAGTAAACTGCAGGGAAGTGCACAATGATTGTGCAGTACGCACTCATGATGAATGTCAACAATTAAGCAGATGGTACATTGAGTTGGGGCTGTTTATAGCACCATTCCTCACATTAGACTGGACATCTCTAAATCTAAGTTGGGAAAGTCTCTGTTTGAAATCATTTTCTGGGCAGTCATTAACCTAATGCATGTTTATCTTACATCTTCACAGCAGCGCTTGGACGATGAAAGGGACCTTTTGTTCGTGATGATGTGCTGGCTGAGCCTTTATGGGTTCGCACAGTTCAGAATAAATGGAAAGTATGCGTGCTGCTTTTTCATGTCTCGCTGTCCAGCCGTGAGAATCTGTAGCTGAATGAAGCTTGATTTGCTCTTCTAGAAGATACAAGAAAAAATTGTAAAAATATTAATCATTTTTACATTTCTTTCAGTGGTTTACACATTTGTCTAACAAGCAAACGATCCTCGGTTCAATCCTGGGAGGAGACACAGATCTCTTTGGGGTTGTATGAGGAAAGGCATCTGGTGTAAAAAAATCCAAGCACCACCTCCTGTGGTGAACCCTTGTGAATAAGGAAACAACCAAAGTAGCTTCTAATGTATTTATTGTGGCATGTTTTGCTCCCACTGCAGCACTTTCAGTTTCAGGAACAACATTTCAGTAAATCTTCGGAGGTGATGGTAAATCTGAGCTTCTTTTCAGGGCTGCTGGTGTCTGCTGGTCATGACATCACATCCAGCCATTCATATTAACCACAATTTTACTTTCCCAAACAATATAGGTCAGGAAACCTGTGCATAGCGTGGCATTTTCAGACATATGTTTGACATGTTTATGCAAATGGTGGTTAGGTTCCAGGTTCTAAGTCTCGAGTGAATCATCTGCCTCCATCTCACCCTCGCCTCTTCTGTCACAGCAGCCTCTGCATGTCCTTTTACTTGCTGCCTCCACACACGCCTTCCCCCTCTCCTTTCCTTTGTCTTTGGCCAGAAGTAGCACAGTTTCCACCCTGCTGGTCAGCAGCACCTGTAACCCATACGGATCCAGTATGGGAACTTTTATTGATGATCTGCATGTTTGGTTTGTCAAAGATTTTACCCTGGATGCCCTTCCTAATGCAGCCCTCCCCATTTATCCAGGCTTGCAGTCGACTGTAGACGCGCACTGCCCCACTGCCCCCACCCCTGGCTGGGTTGGGTTTTTGGTTCTAAGTACTGGACAAAAAAAAAACCAACCTGCTAGTGGCTGGCTATGGCCTGGATTTATTTTGAGTGAATTAATAAATAATTAGGGCTTCTGCCATGAAAGTTGTTAAGCCTGGTGACTGCTGAGGCCGTGGGGGTTTGGGTGGGGTGATTTGATGCAGCTCATTCATGTATCTCTACAGAACAGCTCTGCATAAAGGACAAAGGAGGGAGACGAGTTTATGTTCTATTTCCAGCATGAAGCTAAATGAACACAGAGCTGGATCATCCGTGCGTCAGGCAGAGTTAACTGGCGTGCTGCTGGATGGTGTCTTTGTCGGCCTGCAACACCGTCTCTTCTTAAGACTGGCCAGTGCGTTGAGTGACTGTGCATAAATTTTACCATCCTAGAATCTTTTCAGTTCTCACTGGTCTCAACACAAAATAAGGTGTGGCTGAGAGAGCACTTTCCCTTTAAGCCTTTCAGAGTATTGATGGGTTTTCTGGTGCCTCTGTAGTGTAGAGGAGTTCGAGGCGTTACCATGGCAAACTGCCATCAATCTGCACACCAATCAGCTCATGACCTGAATCATTAAGAACCTCTCAGCATAAGAATTTTAAAGTGTGCCAGACATGTCAGAAGTCACGGTCCTGGGCCTTTCGCCCAGTGTTTTGTGGTTTTGTCCTGATACTCTCATTCCCTTCGTCTGCTTCTGCTTTAGATTCTTACTTTGTAGGATTTACAATATTGACTTTTAGAGCTTCTTACTTTAGTTCTGGACTTATGTTCTTAGTTACAGTTATTGCTTTCCCTGAGTCCCTGCCTAGTCTAGTTGGCAAGTCTGCATTTGTGTCATGTCGCGTCACTCCCTGTTTTGTTGTGTCAGCCTGGTCTCTTGTACATTGTGTTCTGCTTTGCTTCCCTTGTCTCATTAGTTTGATTCAGTTCACCTGTTCTCCCCAGTTGTGCTCTGTTTTCCCCGATCACCCCGTGTGTATTTAAGTCCTTTGATTTCCTTGGTTCATTGTCACGTTGTCCCTCATCGAAGTGAGTTTCCCTGCTCTGTTTCCAGTTAGTCCAAGTATCCATGCTCTTTAGTTTAGCTTCCTGCCAGCAATAAAAGCTGTGTTTTGAGTTCACCTCTGTCTCTGAGTCCTGCATTTTGGGTCCAGATCCTGCCTGCCTCACTACCGTATCATGACAAAGTCAAATGCAGCACTGTCAAAAAACACACACTATTGGAATCAAACTGCATACTGTTGAAATCAAAACAGATAAGAAGAAATAATTAGTGATTTTTTTTAATATAATAAGGTTTGCAACCTGAGTTTTAAGAAAATTAGGTTGATCAGGTGGTTGTGTGTTGTTTCATGTACCAGGCTCAGGAAGGCTGGTTTGAGCCATAAAATCTCATATTTGGATACTAATAATTCAGGGATTTCACAACTCTGGGAATGTCAAGGATCACAGAGTGAGTTGGACTTAAAACGTGAGACTTGTGGAAAAGTTAACATGTTGATTTACAACATGGTTAGTCACAAAGCTTGAGGCAGAAGGCAGTTAGTGAAATCTAAGGTCCAAACACAGGAAAATCCACAGACTTTCTCCACAATAGTCTCTTTTTCAGTAACTCACTCGGGCCCATTTTCAGGTTTTTGCACAGAGGAAAAAAGAGGTGAGTAATGGTCGCGGAGCTAAACACTAATACAATACAATAATACAATACACTAATACACTAGCAAAGGTTCACTAACAATGTTAGTTCAACAATCAGGCGTCAACTGAAGGTCATCCGTCCATTTAAATAACTGCAGCCAAACAAGGTGATGCACACAGGTGTGTGCTCAGCACCTTCAGGTGTGGGAGAAAGAAGGATGGAAACCAAGGGAATCTGGCCTGCATTGACTGCGTTGTGCCAAGTGTAAAGTTTGTTGGAGGGGGGGTTCTGGTGTGGGGGTGTTTTTCAGGTGTTGGGCTCGGCCCCTTAGTTCCAGTGAGAGGAACTCTGAATGCTTCAGCATACCAAGACATTTGGGACAATTTGAT